>CM062057.1:0-600000 GCA_030954485.1 Citrullus mucosospermus | reverse complement strand
GGTGTTATTGTTCACTATGCTTATTATGGAGAACCTCACTTTCTTGGTTGGTTCCGTTGAACTTCATGAGGTCATAGTAATCCACACTCAAAGAAATTTTTAAAGTCTTCGAAACTGCCATCTTCCTTTTATGGGCTAAGATTGATTCTCTTATAATTTGGAATCTCTTAATAACAAAAGTTAGAAATTGAAATGAGGTTCAAGTATTTATTGATTCTATTCATGATATGAACATAATGGATGAACTTAAAATTTATGTTCATCAATTGTAAGAATAACTCAGTTGCTAATGGGCTAGCTACCCATGCTTGAAGACATAAATATTCATAAGTCAGGCTTGAAAACCATCCACCATGGGCAGATTTTGCTATCTATTTTGATTTATACTTTCTTTTAAGTTTATTGCTTTTGTGTTCTCTCTTGTTTCTATGTTACTCAAATCAAATTAAAAAAAAAAAAAATTAATTTTCAAGTTGTGTTTCATAGGACCACATTAATCTATTCGAATGTCTTATTAAAATTTAAGAATCTATTAAACACAAGATTAAAAGTTTAATGTCTTATTAGATACAAAACTCAATTGATATGTCTAATAAATTCAGCGCTTTAAATTATTTTGAATATGCTAGGGAACTATTAGACACAAAATTGAAAGTTCAAAAACCTATTATCCATTAAAGTTTAATTAAGGACTACATCTATAATTTCATAAAAAAGAAAAAAAATACAAATTTTGTTTAAAAGTTCAAGGGTATATTCTAAGGTTGCCATAAAATTTTATGGGTATTTTGTGTAATTCAACAAACTTTAAAGTATTTCATTTGTTTGTGAACCTTTGATGTTGTGCTTGATTGATTCTTTTACGTTTCTTGTCATTGACATAGACTCTTCTCATGTCTCCATCATGGTATGATATTGTCTACTTTAGAAGTAAGCTCTCATAGTTTTATTTTTAGTTTAAACCCAAAAGACCTCATACAGTTGTATGTAACGTTTCTTTTTTTAAAAAAAGTTTAATAACCCATTAGAGAAGTTATTGACAATTCAAAAATCTAAAAGATACTTTCTTAAATTTAAGATTCTACTAAACATAATTTAAATGTACAATGATCAAATTTATATTTAATTTTTTGTTTTTTTATATTTACATTATATTTTGGGATCGTTCCACTTTTTAAAGAGTGATTGTCTTGGTTCTTGTGCAATAAATCTTAATTTAAAATTTATACATAATTTGAAACTTTTTTTTTTTTAAAATCCCAACCAACCTAAACAATAAAGATAGAGAGATTCAACCTATAAATCTCTTGAACGTTAATACATTGGAGTGACAATTGATCTATACTCATTTTGACACATAACATTAAATATGTATATTCTTGTCCAATTCTTTCATACATGTTTTAACCTAAACAAGTGAAAGAAATCGCCGACCAAACTAAATTACACGTAATAATTTTGTATTAATTAAGGATAGAGTAGAATATTACATCTAAGAATAATTTTTCTCGTGTTCAAATTGATGGAAACATCATTCTTCTTTAATATTGTATAAAAGAATTCCTCTTTAACTTGACTATGATTATTATTATTGTTATTATTTTTGTATTCAAGTTATTTATGTATCTTTTTGGATTTTTATGTCATAGTCATACACATGTAGTTAGTAAACTACCTATACATAATTGTAAATATCCAAAAATTTAAGGAGAATGGAAAAGTTATAAATACAGAAAAGAGTGAAAGCTTTATTTAGTTTAAAACAATTTGATTCTTCGTTTTGTGTTTTTTTCTTAATATTATATTTATTCTCTTACAATTTATTTACTTTGATTTTTATATATTTTTATAAAAGAAAATATTTGAATTTATGGTTAAAAGCAAAATATTACTTTTTTAAAATTACTTTTTAGTTTCAAAACATAATTTAGATTTTAAAAATATATGTTAAAAGTAGATAACAAAAGTCACCTTTGATATATATATATATATATATATATATATATATATATATATATATAACTAACATAAGCACGAAGAAATTGAAAAGAAATTAATTTGAATTTTGGTTCTTTCATTTTTTATTACTAATATTATAATAAAAAACCCAAGTTAAGTTCATAAAACTATAAAAAAAAAAAAAAGTTATTATTTTATTATGTTTTGAAATTTAGGAAAGATTCAAAATTTATATATAGGAAGTGAATGTTATTGAAAAGAAAGGGTGGGAAAATAGATACAATTTTAGAACCACAAATAACCAAAATGTAAGGCCCTTATGATAATAATTTCATTCTTAACTATTTTTTTCTTTTAACATTTTTATTTTATTTATTTATTTATTTTTGTACTCATATCATATATAAATTAATATCGAGACTACTCAATGATGGAAAGGGCAATAGAAGTTTATCGTTGAAATTTTTTTATATTTATAAATAGTTTGATTTTTTTTTCATTTATAATAATTTTTAAAAATATTTTAGTAATGTGCTATATATTACTTATCCAAAAGTATACAAAAAGGCTCACATTGACCTTTGATTTTGAGATAGTCCTACACGATGATGTTGATTTCACCCATGAAAATTGCACACAATTTTATTTAAAATTTTTTGAAATAAAAGAGACACAATTTTCCATACATAAAAATGATCTTGGGTACGTGTTCTCAACACCTACACGAGGACAAACTATTCAATAAAATCGTCACAATGAGAATATGGATAGTTGTTGGATATGGATTATAAATTCTTCGTATCTCTAAATAATCACCGAATATAAATATGATAGAGAAAGATTAATTTTAAAAATTACTTGAAACTCGAAATACTACCAAATGTAAGCTCTAATAGAACTTCAAAGCTTGAATTCGTAAAACTATGAACTAAATATGAATTTGAGTATGATAATCCACACCTCAAATCAAAAGTGGGAACCAAAAAAATCTGAGGAGGTTTTTGTCTTAAATCTTTTTCTTTATGATAGTGAAAGATTGATGGGTTAAAAGGGTTGGTGCGATATTGTTGGAAAATTTAAAAGTGAAAACAAAAAACTAGTGGGAAGCATAATAATTCTATTATTATTATTATTATGTTTGGTCGGCCAATGCAAAAATCACAATATCCCGACTATATGTAAATAACATCTTTATTTTTATATATATATATATATATATATATATATATATATATATATATATATATATATATATAAAATATCCTTTTTTCGATTTTTTTTAGTATACATATATAGTCTATCTTAATTGAATTATTTAAACACATTTGATTTTAAGTCTCGAATTTCAGAAATAAAACAAACTTTTGAAAAACGTTTTTTTTTTTTTTTTTTCAAAATTTAGTTTGGTTTGCATAGTTATGTTGGATGTTTGTTTTTAAAGAAAAAAAAAAACTTTTACTGTAAAATTTATTTGTTACTATTATTATTATTATCCTAATTTTTTACTTTTTGTTAAAGATATGTATATATATATACACACACACCAAACACACTCTCAAATGCCTATTTAAATAGCAAAGAGTTTTTTCCTTTTTTTCTTTTCTTTTTGAACTCACATCCTATGCCTTTCGAAAACTTGTTTGCTATTAACAAAAATATGTTATTAATGTAGAGAAATAATGTCATCGACTACCATTCTAATTAAACTTTCATTATATTAAAATGTAGGATAAATGTTAATTTACTACTCCTAATTTTGGAATTGCATCAATAAAATCCTAAACTAATTATTCTATCAATTTAAATTCTAAATGCCAAAAAGTACATAGTTCAACTAGGCATCAAGATGTATTATCAACCTCGAAATCTAAGATTCAATCTCTCCACCCCTTTTGTCAGAAAATAAAATTTATCCCAAATTTTTTTAAATAAATCAATTTAGACTATTTTTTTTTATATATAATTTGTAGCTATTTTCAGTTGATTTCATTTAAAATAACTCAAAATTATGTAAATAAAATTATTCTTTTTAAAAAAAATGACCCACCAAAATAAGAAGAAAAATTATACTCATCAAAATAACAAGAAAAATTATCACTCAATTCTTTTTAAACAAGTAAAGAAAAATAGAGGAAGATGGACAAATGAAAAACTGCTCAAAGGCATTAATGAAAACTAGGTCCTATCTGTTTCATTCTCACAATTGTCCTTAATTTACATTAATCACTGCATTTAAATTGATTTAATGAAGGTCTAAATTGTGCATTAATAGTTTTTGAACGAAGTTCTAATGGTCTAAATTCATTTATATATGTTTTACTTATATATGTTTTACTTAAAAAAAAAAAGTTGAAAATTGTCAATATGAGAATAACTCAACTGGTGAAGACATATTTTCGCGACTAAAAGGTCAGAGGTTTGAATTCCCCACCTCACATGTGTTAAACTAATAAATAAATAAATAATAATTAAAAATTAATTTTAACCTAATTCTATATATAGCTTTAATATTTCAAATCTACACCAATAATTATAAGAAAAATACTAAGGTGCATTTGGGCAACCCTTGTCTTTGTGCATCCTACCAAATTGTGTAATCATAATTTGTCATGTGACAAACTCTTCTTACTTATTTTTAAAAATATTTTAATTCATTTTTTATATATATAATGAGAGTGAGAAATATAAAGATAAGTGTATCTTGAATGCACCCAAGTATTATAATGTAATTTATGTTTTATTTATTTCATTAACTTTGTAAAATTAAAATATTATTTATTTATATAATTTCAAACTTAATAGAAATTTAAGAATGAAAAAAATGTACAATTGGAAACCTACATTTAGTTTTTAGAATTAGCTACTAAAACCAATGAGTTATGTTCAGTTTGATAAATTTATTCATTTATATAAGAGTAAGGAAAAATTTGGACCACCGACATTAACAAAAGTATTATTAATTATCATCAAGTTATTTTTGGTGGAGAAAACTATATATATATATAATATATATTTACAGAAAGATTAAAAATTAATAAAAGAAATGTTGACATATAAATGAGAAAACAAAGTGTGGACTTAAAAAATGATTAGTGAAAGGAAGACATGGTATAAAGTAATGTAAATATTAAATAGAAAAACAAACTTGTCTCTTCTCTATTTGTCACATTTTACTTTGAATGTACAATATTTTGTTAGGATGTATGGGTCCCAACTAAGAAACTTTAAGATACATAAAAAGTCCCAAAGTGTAAAATGATAATTATTACAATGAAAAGGAGAAACTTACAATTTTGATTCCCATACCCATTAATGATAAATAATTCAACCTAAGAGGTCTTTTCCCCCTAAATAAAACCTAAAAGTATTATATATTTTGTTCACAATAACTAATTTAAACTTTAACTAATTACGAATATGCGGGAATCCAATTCCACGTGAAAATTATTCCTTGCTTAATTTTTTTTTTTTTTTAAATTTATAACAATAAATTAATAAAACCAAATAAATTCCATTCAAAAGTTTTAATTCAATAATTATTTTTTCACTAAAAAAATTCATTCAAATGATTAATTCGATATTTAGAGTTTTAATTTAAAGAGAAATGGCTTATAACAGAACAAGCTAATTGTCTATCAAACTTTATATTATATTATATTATATATAAAGAAATGGCTTATATATAATTACTTTATATATAATATAAAGTAATTATATATAATATAGATCGTTCTAAGTTTTTATTTCAACCAAATTGATCTAACATATTCATTATATTATTGACCATTAAACATTAAATTAACTTCAAATTCAAATACAATATTTCTATAATTATAATAATAATAATAATAATGTAAATTTTTTTTTAAAAAAAAAGGTAAAACAGGGTAGGACATTCCCCGTTGTCATTCCCGTTTAGCTGAACGTAGATTTTTTTTCCCACTCCCTTCTCCATTCTTTGCCTAAATAAGAAATTGTTGTCCCATTAAGGGTGAGTTCTAGTAAGAAATGAACATTTCTAATAATTTGTAAATCCACACGACAATTAAATTGCTAGTTTGTAAAAGGATATTGTGATTTTTGCATCTAAGTTATTATTAAAAGTACAAACTAACCAAAATAAATCAAGAGACCAAAAATTTATTATTATTATTATTATTATTATTATTTATTTTTTTTTTTTTTTGAAGAAAATGCTCAAATCTCATTATATGTAGTAAAACTAAGAAAAATGCATATAAGTTTGAGGATGAAATAAACTAGTTGTTGATGCCAAAAATTTGGACAAAAAAAGCACACTTGACCTTGACGTGACAATAATGATAAATTTGTAATTTGGGGAAGATAGAACCTGCAAAACAACGAAAAAAAAAACTTCAATGCGAAAGTCAAAATGAGAACTCTATAATAGAGAGAAAGTTAGAAGATTAAGTTACCACCCCTGTAGCTATAATGATGTATTTATATGGGAATAAACCTAGGGTTTATCGTAATCCCAAATAAGTTAGGATTTAATCTTATTGGATCAATGATTAGTTAACATCTGGATTCATTTGAAACCAAGTCCATTTTATATCGTTATTATCTTATCTTATCTTTTCTTGATTTTTTGCTTATTTTGTTAGGTTCAAATTCATCTATAATATTACCCCTACTCCTGTAATGAGTCTCAAGGGTTGACTAGTCACAGTTATAAGCTAAACATCCTGGACCCAGTTTACGAGTATAATTTCTCTAGCTTGTGTCGCTTTACTAACCTTGTCAATGGGCTCTCAGCAAGGCTAAGACTCTCACTGTGTCCATGTGAGATGCTTGTAAATTGACCTACCAAACGTATAAGGCTAAACTACTTTGAATGGTGCCACTAGGCCTTAAAGTTACCATGACGGCGTTCTCTCCTTTTGGCGGAGAAGAGTGGATTGTTAGTGTAGAGTGGTTCCTAGATTATCTTGAGGATGACCTAAGGCACCCTATCAATAAAGTTGAGTTTTGGGGTTCTTCTAGGTTCAACTATTTCGAAGTCAATTGATCCTCTTTGGGGGACTAACCCCAAACTGATTTTATATATATATAGATTGTAATGGTCTGACTAGAAAATGGTCTTATTTGAAAATTTTCTAGAAAAGATGAAAATTGATTTCTTAAAGATTACGTGCACATTCTCAAGAAATATGTGAATATTGAATTTTTAGAGGCAACGTGGCCAGTAGGTGGCCTTGTTTAAGTTACTGAATCATGTCTGAAATATGAAAATCGGTTTCTTTAAGATTATAAGCATGCAGTTTCTCAAGAAAGATAAAAATTGATTTATGAGCAGTGGTGAGACTAGTAAATGGTCATATCTAAAACTTTCCCTAGAAAGATGAAAATAGATTTTTTTAGAGATTATGAGCACCTCCTTTAAAAAGATGAATATCAATTTTTGAGATGTGATGTGATCAGTAGGTGGTCTTCTTTGGAGCTTGAGATTTTCAATAGAAACATGATAATCAATTTCGATCATTGTGGAGTACGAGAACCTGATTGCCATTAGACTATTGAGGGTCAAGAGGTAAATTTGACGGCAATCAAGTCTTTTGTAGAGAAAATTCTTGCAGTTAGTATTGGTGTGTCGACATGCAGCAACTTCGACATATTCAGCACTCACAAAATCGGATGGTAGAACATAATTTGGTTTCAGAGAAATTTAATGAGATTTTTCTTACTTATGGTAGGAGGATTTTCCCATTTAGATCCACCATCTGAGGTGGATTTGTGTTTGTATAATTCTATTTAGTTCTTCCACTCATGTTAGTATAAAAAAGGAAATTAAGAAAAAAATTAAGTAAAATGTATTTGGTAAGCAATGCACCATTAGTAACATATTCTTCTTTACCCTGTTTACACTAAATGACATTATGAGAACGTTTCTATGAGTTCCACACATTTAAGGAAATTCAATCAAAAAAGCAAATCAAGAGCTCTAAAATATACAGGCAAAGAACAAGAGAAAAATCAATTTTTGCTACACAATATTTCAGTTTTAGGATATTCTTCAAATCGTAGGTCTTTGGCTTTTAAAGTGCAAACACCTAATTGTGTTTGTGAAGTTATTGTACACTTCTTCTTTATTTACTAACATTTCTTGCACTAATGCTAGAAAATGTAAAAGATCGAATACGAGTATGAGTAAGTTTAAAATAACTTTTGAAAAGTTGACAGAAACATAATTCAACAGAGCTTGGTTAAAATAACACTACTTACACCATTCTAAAATTAATATTCTTTGAACTTTACAATTTGTTTAAAGATAATCATATTTTTTCAAAAGTCACAATGTTAGTTTTGACTTTTTATAAAGATTTCAAAATTGTCATTGGAGTAGAAATATCTTAGATTGGTTCTTGGATGAAAATTGAAACCCAAAAAATGTGATAATCTATAATGAAAATTTGGATCGTCATATCATTCTTGAAAATTTCAATGGCAAGAGTAGTTTTGCAATATTTTTGAAATAATATTGCAAACTTTGAGAAAATAAGAATGTTTAGTTTTTCAATTACTAATTAAATACTTTTACATATCTTTTTGTAGCATTCTTATAAAATTTCAAATTCACTCTTTGATTATATAACCAAACAATTTAAAAATTTTAAGCTACAGGTTTGTAATTAAGTAATAGATTTTTTGAAATCGTAGCTCACCTTGAATCAATATTGATGAAAAAGTGTAAAATAAAATATTAAAATGATTTTAAATTATTTAAGACGTATTTTTTAGTGATTTTGAACCTATGAAATATGATTTTAATAATTTTAGCACTACTTTCAAACATATCTTTATGGATTAAAAATATTCTATATTCTTTGAAAAATTATTTAAAACTTTTTTTTAAACACAAACCCTAGGGTTATTAACACTCGTATGCGCTCTATTTGGTAAAAAGTTATTTAAACTTAAGTTGAATAAAGAGAGATGAGTGTGAGATATTTTTACACAAGAGCAATACTTAAGTGCAGTCTAAGTTTATACTCTCCATTTTCCTACACATAAAAATAAATTTTAAATTATTTTAAAAAAAAAATAACTGCCACATGAAAACTTTTAATTGGGTATAGTAGAATGGTGCAGCTCGAATGCACCTAACTTGTTTCTTTTACAATGTTACAAGTGCAAGTATCTTTCCAAATTCTTGTGGTAAGTGGTGACCACGTACTCAAAAGTGATATTCAATTTCAAAGGCATTTTGAAGTGTGCAACTTCTATTTTAAATTAAACTTTTAATTAATAGTTATTTTAAAAAATATTTATGGAAGAATTGTAAAAAAAAAAAACAAAAAAATGGTAAGGATATTTTTAAAAAAAATTCTTAAAAAGAATTTAAAGGTATCAATACAATCTTGGAAAGTTTAGAAGTATTTTTAAAACAAAACATTAATGATTTTGTCCAAAAACAATAATAATGTAATTTTCTAAAATTTTTTTTTGAAAATTTTTAAAATATTAATGAAACTTTTGAAAATTCATAAATATGTTTTAAACAAGTATAAAATTTAAGACTATGTTCTACAATTTAGTCTATTAAAAATAAGCTACTATAGATCTGTCCAATGGTTTGACTTCGTAAACATGTTTCCTTATGTGAGCGATTAAAAGATCATAAAGTAAGTAATTAAAGTGAGGTTTCCTAATCCAATAGACTAGCATATACACTTTACTTAATTAAATTGAGGTTTCTCTAACTCAATAGACTAGCATATATACTTTACTTCATTAAAGTGCGGTTTTCCTAACTCAATAGACTAGCATATAAATTTATACTCCTCATTTTTTACACATAAAATAATTTTTTAATTATTTTTTTTTTTAAAAAAAAACAAACTGCCACGTGACAAAGGTTAAAAGTGCAAGCATTTTTCCAAATTCTTGTGGTAAGTGGTAATCACGTAATCAAAAGTGATCTTCAAATCAAAAGGCATTTTGGAGTGTGCACCTTCTCTTTTAAATTATACTTTTAATTAATAGATATTTAAAAAATATTTATCGAAGAATTGTCTACAAAGAAATGGTAAGAGTATTTTTTTAAAATTTTTTCTTATAAACAACTTAAGGGTATCAATAAATTTTTGAAAAGTTCAAAAGTACTTTTAAAACAAAACATTAGAAGTAAGTAATCAAAGTGGTTTGACTTCGTAAACATGTTTGGTTATGTGATCAATTAAAAGATCATAAAGTAAGTAATTAAAGTGCGGTTTTCCTAGCTCAATAGACTAGCATATATGCTTTACTTAATTAAAATGCGGGGTTTCTAACTCAATAGAGATCTTTAACATTAAAGTTACATGTTGTGACTTTTTTTTAAGTACAATATGAGGTTGGAAGATTTGAACTGCAGACCTGTTAGTCGTTTAACAAAAATTCTACACTAGTTGAGTTAAGTTCACTCTAACTTGAAGTTGTGACTATCAAACATATACATACATATCTTTATTATCCCTAATAGTAATACAAACTCATATATGACACAACCAAATTCCATTTGAATATATCATTTACAAAAAAACATAAAAGGAAATATGTTTTTATTAATGAACTTAATAATCAAAAATGAAAAATGGAAACATAAATATCATCTTTCCCCATAAAAAATTTGTTCTTTATTTTTATATAATTATAAGGAAAAATTTCACTATATATCAGTGATAGATCACGATAGATTTTTATCGATAAAAGTCTAATGCGGTCTATCGTTCAAGCAATAGAAGTCTATCGCATTCTATCACTGATAGACAACTAAATTTTTCAATATTTATAAATAGTTTGACTCATTTTGTTATATTAGAAAACAACCCTAATTATAAGTTAGTTTTAAAATGTCTTTTAGAAAGTAGTGATCTCTGTAAATAGTAATAGAAAAAATAAATAATATTAAAATAACTAAAAAGTATATACATTTATCAAACAAATTATCAAAACCCAAATAAAAATTAATTATAGGATCTCTCCTAGTTGGTGAGAGTATTTGAGAACAAATTATTGGGGTTATTTTAGTATTTACATAGATATAGCAAATTTTAGTTAATTTATTTAAAAAATAACAAAAATATAAAATATGTGATCGAAAAAAATAATACATTTATAAAAGTGTAGTTTTTAAATATAGCAAAATGAACCAAAATATTTACAAATCTAAAAAAAAAGAAATTAAGTGATAGAAGTCTATCCCGTTTATCACTGATAGACATTGAAATTTTTCTATATTTGTAAATAGTTTGATATTTTTTCATTTATAATAATTTCTCTTTATATTAATAATAAAAACCTTGACCTTCATCTTTTATTGTTTAAAAAAAAAAATCCACCTTCTTCTAGGAAAAGAAGATTAATGACCTAAGACATTTGTTTGGACTCGAATCGGGCCGATCCGACCTTCAATTACCAAGCACATGGTTGAACCCTTGGATTTGGTTTATTGGATCAAAATTTGGGTTAAACTTGGGTTAAGCTTGGACTGACCCATTAAATTAGCCCATTTAATATTAATTAATTTATTATCAAAATATTATTATTATTTACTTTTTTATTAAATATATATTACTTTATTGGAAAATTATTATAAATATAAAAAATATCAAACTATTTACAAATATAGCAAAATTTCAATTTCTATTTGTGATAGACCGCGATAGATCTAGATAAATATCTATTCGTGTCTAGTTGGTAAAGTGATAGATATCTATTTAAGTTTATCGCAGTCTATCACAAATAAAAATTAAAATTTTGCTATATTTGTAATTATTTTCAACAATTTTTCTATTTTTGAAAACATCCCTAATTTATTCTGTATTTTTTAGAACTTTTTCTTGATAAAATTATTAATAACTATTGAGTTTAATTTTAGCATTTAGTTTTTTAAAAAAATTTAAAAACACTTAAAAAATTATATGTTAACTAAAATCCATGATATATGTATGTATATTTAAAATAAAATAATCTTTTTTAAATATATAAAATATAATATATGAAGAACTACACATATACGTACATACATATTTGGGTTCCATTGTGATGTCAGGCTCAATCCAAATATGGCTCAAACGGGGTAACCTATGGACAAACCCGATTTTCAAAACGGTGATTCAATGAATAAATGAGTTGAGTTGGACTAAACCAATCAAACGTTCACTTTGAGTCCAACTTGAATCGAGCATGAGTTGTGGGTTTAGGCCAGCCTAAGATCATACCAATAAATCATTCTTTTAAATTTGAGTGGAAATGAAATTTTTAGTAAAAATAAAAAACTCATTGGAAAGAAAATCTCTTTTTATATCCGCTAAGGAAAAAACTCTCGAATTAGAAAATGAAAATAAAGGAGAAAATGAATCAATGGCCGAAAAGGATCTTGACTCAGTTCTCTCAAACCACAAAAAATATCTTCAAGACGATTCTGCGGGAGCATATGTGAAAAAACGGATAAATACAAGAAAAACACGGAGCTTGATTTCTTCCTAAAAAGATATTTGCAATTGAAAGCTTTGAGCTCTTTGAGACTAAATAAGAAGTTAATTATGACAATAAGATTATTACATATTGTAGAAGAAGTGATGCAACAAATTAAAATTTAAAAATTTTAATGATAATTTAAATTTTACTTGTTAAAATTAACAAAGGATACAATAAATTAATAAAAACTTTTAGGCTAGATATACAAAATTGGGTAGCTTGAATTTATTTGTTGATATATTATTTATAATATTCATGTATGTATGTTTAGAAATGTCTATGCAAAGGTGAACACAACTTAAATAAAGAATCTTAAAGATTTATATTTTCATATATCACTGTTAATAGTGTTTATTATTTTAAACTCTGTTTTTTTTTCTTTTCTTTTTTTCTTTTTTCTTTAATAATATGAGAGGAATGATTGAGTGTATAACTTCAAAATTAAGAATTCATTCTTTTTATGTTAAAGTTATGTAATTTTGAATTTCTATCATAAATATAATGTATAATAAGCTATTTCTTATAAATATATATAATAAGTTGTATTATTTAATTCTTATAAATAATATAATGCAAAAGATAATTATATATGTATTTAGAAAATATCAAAATAACGTAATTTTTAGATAACTTAAATTGAATTAGATTAAATTTAAATGGTTGGATTACGACAACTTTTAAATGTGTGGAATTGCTGCTATTATTTTAATTTTAATTAAAAGAAATGCCCAAGATAGTTTTTTAGTTTTTAAATAAAATATCAAATAATAAATAATAAATAATTTTTGGTACCTTTAAAACATTAATATGAAATATTATTTTGACAACTATTTGTCTTGCAGCTTAGCAAAGATAGAGGAAAAATTGGACCCAACGAAATAGGTTGAGGCTAAGAAAGAAGACTATAAAAAGTAGGTCAAAAAGAAAGAAAAAAAATAAACTCAAATTCAAATAAGAATGAGGGTCAACTAATCATGGGACAACTTAATTAGCTCGGTAACTCTTAGGCTCAATAGCATAAGAGTTGAGTTGACCAAGATTGAAAAATCTTCGGAATTAATCTCTTATATAATACATCATTATGACTCAATAGATATAAGTCTTAACTTCTTTATTGTCTAAATTTTTACTGTACTCTTAAGCATTGGAGAAATGTAAGTTAGGAGAGATTTTTTCTTGTCCCACTTGTGCACCAACACGTGAAATATTAAGATTCATGGCACGCTTTGACAAAAAATTCATTTTAATTTAATTTCACTGATAATTATTTGCATGATCAAAATAAACTAATTTTGCTAAAGCGAGCACATAGATCAATAATTGACATATCAATATGTTAGTAACCACGAGATTTATGATTTGAATCTCCTTATCCTCAATTATACTAAAATAAATGGACTAATTTTCAAAAATTATAATAAGTACATCGAAAACTCAACCTCACGTTGTGAGAGATATTCTAAAAGTTTATATATATATAGTTTAAAAAATGATGGGTTAGAGATAATTCAGATGAACTGAAATACACCTTTTATTAATTCAGTGTAATTTGAATTAAAGAGTAGTTTTTAATAATAAGCACAATAATGTATTTTAGAACATAAAACGCAACAAAGGAACATGTTTTGTAACAAAAACTAAAATAGTGAAAGCAACTTAACTCAACCCTCAAAGTTTCCTTTAACTCAACCTTGAAAGCATTAATAACTTTCTAACTCTTTTCATTTCAATAAAAATGTGAATATTCAAGGTGTCTTGTTTTACTCACATGCTTCTTACCAAAATGTGAAGTGCTCAAATGTCTTGAATCTTTTAGATTATAGAAAAAAATTTGATTGTGTAATGGTCACTTGACTAATTAATCATTTGAATAATTAATTTAACCATTACAATTATTACTAACTTAATTTAGCTGTTACAAATGTGACTAACTTAATTTAGCTCTTGCGAATAATCTCATCGGTGGATCTTGACACATGTAGTTGGCTTAATAGATGAACACTTCGGCATAATTTGCCCATCATTGCCAAGCCTATGGGTCGGCCTTCATATTATTTATTAATTTTTTTATTCAACCTGTGGAGTTGATCTCTTTGAACCCTTATGGTTGACCCAATGTTAGCTTCCATACTTAACTAAATAACTCACTTCTCTTGGAATGGCTTCTTGGGTTACCCTTGTAAGGCTAAACACTTAGCCATATTTTTACCCTTAACAAGTGTGTAAGGGGCTTTACACGTACGTAAGTGCTTGACCTTACAAGAATGACCGAAGGGGCAATTCCGAGAGAATTCATTTATTTGATTAAGTATGGAGGCCGACTCATAGGGTCAACCGTAAGGGCCAAAAAGATGAACTCTCCAAGTTGGATCAAAAGATCAATAAACATCATGCAGGCCGACCCAGTGGGTAGAAAGATGATGACAAATTATGCCAAAATGTTCGTCTATTTTGCCAACTACATGTGTCCTGGATCCACCAATGAGAATATGTTCATAACAGCTAAATTAAGTTAGTAAAGTTCATAATGGGTAAGTTAATAGTTAGTAACATTCATAACAGATCAATTAAGTTAGTAACAGTCGTAGCAGTCAAATTAATTATTCGAGAGATTAATTAGCCAAATGACATTCACGAAATCAATTTTTTTATATAATCAAATAAACTCGAGACATTTGAGTAGTTACGCTGAAATACATGCCAAACTCTATACTCTCTCTAAACGATTACTAACTTGATTGTCGAAGTGTTGGTGGCCAAGCACCACAACGATGCAAGTTTTTCTCAATATTTGTGCAAGGTGATCATTCGATTCCCTCCCGAAATTACAAATTCACAATTGTTACCAAATTTCGGTACCAATATATATAGTCTTGAACCTCAAACTTTTTTATAAAAGATATATGCTTTTAACTAATTAAATTATTCATATAGTTAGATTGATTCATGATTACGTAGGTTAATTGATTTTTATAAACCAAATGAAATACCTAACCTTTTACTTGAAAATATTCTGTTTGACAATTTTGTTGATAATGTGAATTGAAAATTGTTGAATAAACTTTAACAATAATACGGTAACATTAAATTAATTATAGGATAAAGAACTTGAAAACAAAACATAGTACAAAGGTTTTACATGTTACATGTGCAAAATAGAGACGTAGCCAGGTAAGCCAGCCATGTTTTGGTCTGCCTTTATGTCCACCCAACCAAAAATATAAATTAGACAACCAAAAGCTTACTGATAATTTCTCTCTCTTCATAACACATGTGAAAGATTAGAAAAATATTTTAAATATTTTATAGGCTTAATTTAATTATTGATCATTTTGTATGGTGGGTGGATCTCTAGATATTTCTTTTGTTTTCTTAAATGTTGAATGATGTAAATTAGAATAAAAAATTACTTGGACGTACTAAAACTTGTAACCTTTTGAAATGAACGTTTTACCATATAATGAAGGGTAGAGATTATTTCTAATATGATTTTTATTGTGCTTAACCATGTTGAGATCAACAACAATTTTAACTTATTTGTTGAGATCCATTATTTGGAGAGGGGAGAATTGAATTTTAAAAACCATAACAAAATGGTCTTAACTTCAATTTAAATATAATTCAATTAATTTAGATATATAGCATTGATTGATTAAGAGGTGTTCAAATATTCTACTACTTGCACATTTCTTAATACTATGATAGGATTTTATAGAAGAATAATTTTGTTTATGTGATCAATTTTGAGATAATTTTTAAATTTAATTATGTGAAAATAGTTATAAAGGATAAAAAGGATTATGTAATCATATTTCTGGGTCAATTTTTATTTTTTTTTTTTATCGAATATCCATAAACTTTAATACTATCTTAGATAAACATAAATTTTAAATCTCAAAATCATTTAATAATGAAAAAAATTAATTCATATATTTTATATAGAAATTAATTGGCAAATGGAGTGCATCATGCTAGATTTGAGACCATGATTTATAAAATAATGGTAAACAATTATGGCACAATATACATACTTTTGAGAAGAGAGAGAGAGAGAAAACTAAGCCCCCTGTGATAAAGAATCTGTAATTTATGTGGTTGGACAGAAACTTGTTTTGCAAAAGTGTATTCCGTTTTCATAATTTATGAAAACAAAGAAAATGAGTATTTATTATTTTTCAAAATAGACTATTTAAAGGGGTGTTTTTGGAAATTATATACCAAACATGTTTTAATTGAGATTGTTTTATAAATAATGGTCTCACAAAAGCTTTATAAAAATAAAGTGATTTTTTTTAAACTTCAAAACAAACTACTTAAAGTTAATAGAACACTATTTTAAGCCCATAAATCAATAATTAAAAGTAATATACATATATATACATATACATAGAGAGAAAGATAGTAGTATAAATGTCAAAGAATAAATATGAACTTGAATAATTTATTGATAAAAATTATTAGTCAAAAGGTACATGCATGATTGATAATTCAATATTAAAGGATATATTCTTTTAACATTATAACCATATTAATATAATTGATTTAGTAATGACAATGACTATATTTGAAAGTATAATAATGTAAAATTAAACAAATTCTAAAATAGGGTGATTCAAATTATATTTTAACCTAAAAAACAATTAGACTTCATGTCACTATAATTTTAGCATATATTATTAAATGCAAACTTGATCAAAAAGATTTTATATTTGAGAGAAAAATCTATAACTTTCAAAATATTAACGATGAACCAAATTGAAAAATAGTGTAAATTCAAACTTCAATCTATCATCCAACAAACTTTTAAGAATATTAAAACTAAATAAAGAGAAGTATGAATTTTTTAGCCTTTTCTTGTAGGATCATTGTGTGGCTTTTTTGGTTTAGACTTGAATGGATTATGCCCTTGATTTGGTGTTGGATCATCATAATCATTGATCTTCACAATCAAAGACCTTTTTTCCACCATGGTTGTTGCTATGTTCTCCATTTTGTCATCATCTTTCCCTATTCAAACACATATAATATCATTTCTCACATGAAATATTAACGTATATATGTTCGTTAATTTTGTTCAAAGTTATCTATCACATCATGTTAGATTCAGCTAAAACTCATCCAAATAACATGTTGCATATAGCATTTTATGAATAATGTTCATGATTGAAGATAACAGAAAAGGTTTTTTTGGTTTTAAAGAAAAAAAAAAGTTATAATAATATAACATATAGCTCGCTTTTTAAACTTTTATTTCTCTTATATATATATAGTCCTTTAATTGTTCTCTCTCTAGTATTTATTAATTAGAGAAAATCTTAATCTTCTCTCTCAAATTTTTATCTTTTCTCTCTCCATATCATTTCAGTTTCTTTCTCTATCTAATATTTGTTCTCTTTCTCTAGTTTTCTTTCTATAAAATTCTCTCTTTAAATGATTTATTTACATTTGTACACTTTTATTTCTCTAACATTTCTCTTCGCATCTTTAACTTTTAAAAAAATAGAAAACAGGAAAAAAAAAAAAAAAAAAAAGTCAAACATGTAAAGTAGTACTGTATTTTGAAGAAAAAAAATTTGAAACTGAAATAATTATAAAATGAGATCATAATAAAATTTAGGAATTTACATTATTCAATTATTTTTTTACAATTTAGAGATTTAATACATAATAGATATCACGCTCAATTACATTGATATAATTTAGCGCACAAAAATGAGAAATACAATATAATTTATTATGTTTTTAAGAAAAACATTATACATATAAGGTTCTCTATTAACATATTTTTCAAGTTCATCTTTCTTTTTTTTCTTTTTTTTTCTCTCTCTTTTTAATTCTTTAGTCAAGATTACATATTGGCTATTTTATTATGTTGTTATCATCAATTTGAATGGACAATAATTTAGGAAAATGTCAATTCAAGTACTTTAACATCTAACGTGTCACCTTAGTAAAAAATTAATCTTTCAAAAAATATATATTATAAAAAATACTTTTTTTTTAAATAAATAAAATATATATTACATGTAATTTGTTATTTAAAGTCAGGTGTTTCTAAAGTCTCTAACTTTAAAATATATATTACATGTAATTTGAAGATTTGAATTCAACAACCCAAATTTGATTAATTTTTAAAAAAAATTATTGAATTAGCTTATTATCACACACACATATATACAATAAATATTGGAAAAGTTTTTTTTTTTCCAAAATTTCATACTAATTTATTAGATGTGTTGTTTTAATTGCTAAATTATACCTCATAAAAATTGTTTTATCATTTAACTAAAAAAATTAAAATATTTTAACTCATTTTAAAATTCAACACGTTATTCATCGAATATTTATTATATATACATACATATCATGTTCATTAAAACAGATAACTAAACTTAAAATAAATTTAACTCAATTAATATAAATATATGCTAGGATTAAAACGTTTGTTGTTTAAACCTCCACCATGCTTTAAAAAAAAACCAATTACTAAAAGCTATTCTTTTTATTTAAATTTTAAAAGAATGAAATCCAATAAAATTAAGATGGGTGAAAATAAAATAAGATTTAAATTTATATAATAAAGAAATAATCACAAAGAATCTTTTATTGAAAGGGCAACCTGCTGATGCATAATTTAGAATGGAGTTTGGTTGTTTGCAAAAAAATAATAAAAATAATAAAAAATAATAAAATAATAAAAAAATAAAGCCACTTGGTCCAAATTATTTATTATATAGTTATGACTGCCTCATCACGTGGGGATGCTTTTCTCGAGATATGATCACGTGATTTTTTAAATTAAAAGTATTTGGTCATAATAATAATTATGTTTTATTTTTTCTTTAAAAAACCAAAAGGCAACTTCGTATGTAAAACATGAGAAATTATTTGGTCGTGTGGCTGCTTTATCTTTCTCTTTGTTTGTCGCTTTTAATATTAAATACAATATTTGTTATTAAATTTATTTTATACCAATAGTGTTATGGATGTGATGTCCTACCAATTTAATTGTTCAATTAATATTAATAAATATAAGATACGTATCAAAAATAAATAAGATAGTACAAAGAAAATAATAATAAATAAGATACATGGTATAGCTTTTTAGAGTAGATTTTTGAGATGGTAATATATATTTTAAGATTATAATGATGGCATTATTTTTAGGGTAAACAACAAAAACCACCCTTAAGATATAGTAGTAGTTGTAATTAGAACTTCAAACTTTCAATTATAAAATTTAGGCCCCTACTTCTTTCAATGTTAAAATTAGACCCTTAAGCTTACAATAATTATAGATATTGAACCCACAAATGATAAGAATTGAACTCTTAAGCTTATACAAATGTTACATTTTATACAATTGTATAAGTTTGAAGTTCCAATTTTATTTTTTTTTTAAAAAAAGGTCCAATTTGACTCGATGTCAACATTTATATAATTTTAAGGGTTTAATTTTTAAAATTGAAAGTTTAAGAGTTTAATTGCAACTACCACCATACTTCAAAGATGATTTTTAAAATTTGCCCAAAATTAAATCTAGAATCCCACTGATTATGAACGATTTAGGAACAATTTTAGATGTTTTTGGTGTATAGTTGGATGTTAGTGGTTTAAATGAAAAATGATAAACTAAATAAAAGTTAACACATATAAAGTTAAATTACATATTTAATCTCTAAAGTTTCATATTTGTGTGTATTTGGTTTGACGAAGGTTAAAAAATGACTAGTATGACTTTGAAAACTATTAAATCTGTGTTTGATGGATCTCTAAACTGTAAAAAACTAAAAATCTTTAAATTTAATTTTGTGTCTAATAGATTCTTAAATTTTTAATTTTAATGTGCCTAATAAGTCTTTGAATTCTCTGATATTTTTTTAAAATTCACCGTTGTATTAAACTCATAATTCAAAGTTAGTTATAGTTTTATTACATACATAATTCAATTTCATATGTAATGAATATATTACTTATTAAATTTTAAACATGCCAATAATCTACGGGACAGATAATTAAAAATTAAAGGATTTATCAAACACTCTCAAAATTTAGGGACCCATCAGATATAAATTACAAAATTTATAACTTATTAAACATTTTTTTGTTGGTATTAGACACAAATTTAAAACATCATAAAGAAAAAAGAAAAATGAAAAAAAAGTTATAGGGGTAATTTCGAAAAGAAGAAGATCCTCTTGAAAAAGATAAGAAAAGGCCTTCCATTTCCAGAATTCATGGATCTCACTTTTACACATTTTCAAAGCACCTTCTTTCCACCACTACTTAATTTTGTGGTGGATGATGAGTCCCTCATGGATTCTCATCCCAATAAAATCAATGCAAAGCTTAGCTAAGGACGAGTGGGATAGGATTGAAAGATTTTTTTAGACCATTTAATTATTTGAATTGTAAATTTCTTCAATCCAATCTAACCCAACCATGCATGAAACATTTGGATTGGGTTGATTCGAGTTCGGATTACTCTAGTCATTTATTTAAATTTTTGTTTAAAATGTTAATATGTATAAAATTTATTTTATTATTTTCATATACTGCAACTCAATTTTTATTTATATTATGAAAGTTTTCTTTTCAAAATCTAAAAATATGGTTTTTAAGAATTGTTGAGAAAAAATTATTTAAAAAACATGAAATTAAATAAAATTAAAATAAATATATGTATCTATAATTTTATCCTTAGTAAAAAGGATATACATTAAAATTAATAATAAGTTCGGATTGGTTTGGATTGTTTGGGTTGGTTTGGGTTGTTTAGGTGAACCCATAAACCAACCCAACCCAACTTATAACGTTTTCATTTATTTCAACTCAACCCAACCTAGATGAGTTATAATCAAACTCAAACCATACAAGTTGAATTGAGTTGATCAAGTTTTTCATGTCATTAGATTTTTTGAGCACCCTTAATAAATTTGATAAGGAATATTTGAAAAAAAAAAGAATCAATTTATGCTCAATCAATTAAAACTAAAAGACTAATTATAATTATAAATGAATTAATTAGATTGTCCATTGTCATTTTAATACTATGATTTCACTGACCTAAATTTATGTTGAAGGATATCTACTCGTTTATAATATAGATGGTAAATTCAAAAATTTCATTCCCATTAGTTATGTTAATTTAAACATAGTTCAGCTAGTTAATGAATTTGGAAAGAAAAAAAAAAAAAAAAATCTTGAGAGTTTCATATTTAACAACCAAATTCTTTGGGCATTGGAAATTTAGAAAATGGTTTGGGCTTTGCATGTAGGGCCAACATTTACATCTTTTGTCAATTTAACCCATTATCAAAGGATCCAAAAGATATTAGTACATATTTTATTTCTTGAGGTTTCATTTTAATTTTTCTCTATTTTTTGTTTATAAATTAATTAGTTTACACATAATATGAGCATAGTTCAAACCGATTTAATTATTTTTTTTAGAGATTAGTTTTTTATTGAATCATAAGAAGTAAAATATCACATGCACCATGTAGGTTCATGAATGAAGTGTACAATCACTAATTTTTATTATAACAATGCATGTAAAATGATACTAATCAAATAAATACTTTGTATTGATTTTTTTTTTTTTTTTTTAATTTTAAGATTTGTGTTGAGCATATTTGAACATTATTGAAAACGTAATATTCATCGAGATCTCTATCTCAGTTGACTTTAATGAATGTTTTGAGAAACTAATTATAAATTTGAGTCTAAATTGAACAAATAAAAATTTGAAGGAAACCATCATATCTTTTTATTAGTATCATGTGGTTCAGGAAAAGATACCTTAATTACTGAATTATGCTCTTCACTACAAATATCATATATGTAACTTATATTTTAAGAGGTGTAATTGCATAAGCTAGAGACCTCATGAATGAGAGTATTCAAGTAATAACTTAGATAATTCAAAATACTCTGATAAGCATCATGTTAGGAGATTTTCTTTAAATAATTAAATCACTCTTATCATGTCCAAAATCACTTTGAAATATATCTTTAATTATTTATAATCAATTTGATGTTTAATTTTATAATTTTAAATACAATTTTCATACAATTAAAATTGATTTTTAATTATTAAAAACTATGTTTCGAAATGATTTTGAAAATGAAACAAACGTAATTTTTTAACTATATCAAAATCATTCCAAACATGCTATTTTACTCTTCATCTTTGAATTTTATAAATACACTTGTTGAAATCTAAATTGAGTTGGGTGTAAGAAATTGAGATTATATATATATAACCAATATAGTTCCCCTAAAATAGTTTGTAGTGAACCAAAATTAACCATAACTTTATGATTAGTTAAAATTAATTAACTATTTGAAATTAATGTTTCACGACTTTTTAAAAAAAATTGGATGAAAATAGCAAACTCTATTTTATAATTGGGTTTGGTTGGTTTTAATAGAAGTTATTTGGATTGGGCAAGTTTTTTATCCAATAATTGGATTGTATCCATGGATATTATTTTTTGAGTGTAAGAGTTTAAAGAAATCGGAAACATCAAATTATTAACATTTGAAATAGTAATTGATGTTTTGATTTACATAACTATATTCGAATTTAAATTTAACCACTTCTGGAAAAATTATCGGTGCATGAATTTTTTTCAAACCAATTTGGAAAATACTATAATAAGCAAATTAAATTTATTAAGGATTGACTAACACCTTTCACTTCTTAACAAAACTATAAATGAAAATCTAAACCTCGTTCCGTGAATAAGACATCTAACTATTATTTTCTCTAATTTTAAAAATTTAATCTCTCATCCCTATTTTTAATTTGCGTTGATATTTATACAAATAATTTTAATAAAACCCACCAAACCAATTTTTTATTTTTATTTTTTACTGGGGTGAGAGATCAAGGTTGAAATATATTAAATGCCATAATGATGTGTGTGTTTGAAGGTGGTTAGTTCCATTGTGTCAATTAGGAAAAAATAATTATAGAGTGAGATAGCCACGCTTAATAATCTTTGGATGTAGATTTGAAGATCTATATATTCTTTAATAACCACTAGATATAAATTTAAATTTCTCTCTCCTATATCAATCGGTGAACAATTGTTGACAACAATTACTCATAAACTAGAATTGTCAAGGTAGAGAATAAAAGTTGCAACTCAAATAATGAGATGGGTTTGGTTAAAAGAGCCTTATTTTAACTTTACTAAAACCACAAATAATGAACCCTAACTTAGATACACTTTTTTTTTTTTTAACTTTTAGGTAAATTGTAAAAATCATTCTTAAAGCAGGGTGGTAATTGCAATTATGACCTCATAAACTTTCAACTGTAAGTTCAATTTTTATCATGATCCAATTTATACAATTATAATAAATTTTAGGGTTCAATTTTTACAATTAAAAGTTTGGAGGTGTGGTTGCAACTACCACCGTACCATACTTCAGGGTAATTTTGACAATTTTCTCTCTTACTCTTTTTAGTTCAACAAATTTGCATTCAAGAGAAAGGATTGAAAAATATTTGACTTCAAAAAATGAATGCATGTATGAACTGCTAACGCTTAGAAAAAATTAGGGCATACCTGAAATTGGCAAACACCATACTATGACCACCAAGAACAGCAACAACAAACATAAACGACCTGCCCTTAATCCCATCTCTCTTCTTCTCACTTTCTCTCGTTTTTTTTGTGTGTGTTTATAAAGAAGAGACCAAAAAAAAAGTTCATCACATGAAGATAAGGAGAGTTGACTTGTTTCCCAAATAATGGGGCGCATCCCACGTTTCCTCATCCACATGATTGATCAGTCCACTACACTTTTGAGTTGATCATAGCCGTCCATTTTGATGGTCAACGGCTTGGGTCAGTGGAATTTTGGTATGGCTTACTTTAGAAGTAAAGGAAAAGTGCCCTAATTTTGTAAACCACCCCACTATTTGTAGGGCACCGACTGCTGATTGCTCACGGGTGTTTTCACATGTTTTGATCTTAAAAATTTTGAGAGATTTTATTCAATATTGTTGTGTATTTTAAATGTTTGACTTGTATATGTATCTTAATCAAATTTGGATTTGTACTGTAATTTAGAGTTGAAAGGAATCAAAGGTTGTATTTTTTGTATTGTTTAGAGATATGAGTTGCATGATACATACTAGTTGTTTTTGTTGATTTTTCTATTGGAAATTAGATGTTTATGTTGATCTAATTCATTTTCATCTTATCTAGAAGAAAAATAGAAAACAAGAAATGAAGTCATTATCAATTGGAACTTTTGTGAGTGTAGATTTGGATCAAGAGTACATAATCTATTTTATGGAGTTCGAATTCTATTCAATCAAGAAAATAGTAAAACTCGAGCCAAAAAACCACATTGTAGGGCCCAATTAAGCATAGGAAGAGGGGAGTTGGGCCCACAACTCATACTGAGCTACTCTGCCTTGACTTCGACTAAGGATGAGGCTGAGGTCCATGCTTCCCATTTGATGAATGGGACATGTTGTGACTTATATATTTGGACTTTCAGAAGAAGAATAGTATGGGTTAAAAACCCAAATGGCCTCCTCGACCAAGGATAAGGCCTTGGCCGAGGCCGACCCTTCCCATTTGGTGAATGGGAGTACTACATCAATACTCAAATTCTTCTTGTTTTGCAAGTCACATCTTTATTTGAATAACAAATTAACCGTCGTTGTCAAATGAAAGTCAAATACATTTTTCCTTGTTTACATTTCGGCATCAAGAGGAACCTATACTATTTTTCATGTTCCTTTTAGTATGTACAATAAATGTGGAGGTATGAGGATCTCGCCTTAAAAAAAAAAAAAAAAAACAAAGAGTACATGCTAATTATTGTTGAACTAATGCTTACCTTAAAATATCTATGGAAACGTCAATATATTTGGAAATCGAAAATTAAACATCAATATTGAGGATTAATCTCTCCTAATATTGAGGATTAATCATTTAATATACATATAATAAGATTGATAACTTATTTTGGAAAAAAAAAACAACTTAATTAGTAGTTTAAATAATTTTTATATTTTTTTTATTTATAGAAATGTTTATCGATATCGATATTTTATTGATATATTGTTAAAATTGAAACTACGATACCCATATCGAAATTTTAATTCTTGATGCTCACTCTGATGTTCATGGTTGGTTGTTTTATTTGACATGTTTGTTCAGTATATATGTAGCAATTTAGGGATGGAGTATCAAACTTTTGACTTCAACAGAGAGAATGCAGGTTGATTACCACATAACTAATTTCACTTTGGTAGTGATATATTATTTATTATCCAGATTAAATGTTGCTATATGTTGTCAACGTGACAAATGAAAAAGAATAGTATAGAATTTTCTGCACTACCACGATAGTACTCTAATTTTCTTTCATCATTGAATTATGAATAATACTATAACACATAAAATAGTACTTCTAATCAATTTTATTTGGCATTTATCTATTGAATGCCATCTCTAGGTTTGTAATTATGAGAATTTAACCCAATATCAAATTTATTGTTTATTATTAATTATTCGTGAAAGTAAAATGTATAGCTGAAGAGATGGATTTTTGAGAAATAGGATATATATATATATTTTACATATTAACAAATTATAATATGAGTAAACATACTCAGGTAAAGTCAACTTCATAGCTTTAGACTATACGAAACTTAATTCACTAAATCAAGTATATGGTCCATTTTTATTTTTATTTTATTTTTTGAAGTGAATTAATAATGATAATAAATAAAAATAATTTAATCATGTTGAGAATCTTACATCAAAAAGATGAAAATACCTTATAATCTTTATAAAATACATCAATTATATTGCTAAAATTCCATAATTTATCTAATAGATAAGTACTTAAAAATCACTGTAATGAAAAGAGATATTTTAGATATGGAAGCATATCTACAAATAAAAGGCTACAAATGTGGCAAAAGAGAAATGAAACCAAACCCACACATTTTCATTTTAAAAAAGGATTAAAAAAGAAAAGAAAGAAAAAAGTGAAAAGTATATCAAATGCCTTTTCATTTTCAAAAAAGATTTAAAAAGACAGTGTACCAAATGTCTTATCACAAAGTTTTGATCTAAATTCTCTTCTCTAATTAACAATATATATATGTGTTGCCAAATTAGAGGTTAAGTTGAGCAAAAATTCCAAGGATATTTTTGTTCATTACCATACTATTTTCAGCATTCATTACATCAATTTGATAACATATATTATTCCATTCTCACCACACAAATGGAATTATTTACATCAATACTATAATATTTATTCTACTATTATTGGTTCCATGCACATCATTAATTCTTTGTTTAAGCTTCCTTGCTGACGTTGTTTGCCAACAAATCCTCCTCCTCTGGCAAGCAGATTTTGTCAGGGATTTGTGCTAACATGGCTATCGACATCATTAACCTTGGAAAGTGATGGCGGTGGTGGTGGCTGCTGGTTTGGATCATGTCTTGGATTAGCTCCCGGATCAGTGTAGTCATTTATTGCAATCGTTGTGCCTTGTTTATCTGACATGATATTAGATTTTATTTTTCTATACTATTCAAAACACAAGTTACACAAAAGATGGTGGTTTGTGTACCTGAATGGGGCATGATCCAAGCTGAAGTAACGAGGGCAAACGAGAGCAAAAAGAAGAGAGCGAAGCGAGCTTTGAAATAATCCATGTTGTTGTTCGTTTGGCTTTGTTTGAAAGATTGGTAATGGGGGATGTGAAGTGAAGATAAATCTATATATATTTAGACAGAGAGAAATGAAGAAACTATAGGGAGGTTTTATTTAGTTGAAACTGGCAAATTGAATGAAAGGTTAAGTGGAAATGGATGGAAAGTTATGAAGTTTGCAAGTCAAAAAAAGGACAAAACATCGATGTATGTGATAACTTACAAAACAAATATCTTAATTTATATATACTTTCATTAATTCCCTCTTGTTGAAACAGCTATTTTTTTTTTTTTTTTATTGCCAATTATAAGAGGTTGTTCAAGTATTACCACAAATGGGTCCATCTAAGCATAGCTTGTGAACAAGAAAGGCATCAATAATTATCATTTGAATCAACTCGAGCATAGGTCAACGATTATATAATTGACACGTATGTCTTCTTTTGAGAGTTCAAATTTTCATACTAATTTGTTGTTTTGATCCTTCAGCCTACAACGGTTAAGCAAAAAAAAAAAAAAAAAAGTTTCACAAAATATATATTAATATTTTATAGCTCAACTAGTTTAGGCATTGTATTCTTGTTGCAAAAGTTAATGATTTGAATTTTTACCTTCACATGTTGAATGAAAAAAAAAATTGAATTTGAAATTTATAAGTTTAGTCTATAAACTTTAAGAATTGTATACATTTGTTTTATGGACTTTCAAAAATGTTTAATAGGTCTCCGAAATTTCAATTTTGTAGAAAAATATCTCTAAATTAATCAATTTAAAATGTCTAAAAATTAATATATTTATTATAAATAAGTTTGAATTTACATATGTCTAAAGGAACCATAAACATTCAATAATTTTTTAAAAAATATCAATAGTTTACAGTGACTAACTTCGTAATCTTAAAAGTTATGTAACCAAATAGTTGACATAATCCTCAAAAGCTCATCTATTAAATTTATATATCTAGGCCTTAAAATTTTGAAGGAAAGTATTAATACATATCCCTAAACTTAGATCTCATACCGATTTAAAATACAAACTGATAATTGTATCAATTTAAATCCTAAACTTTTGCAAAAGTATCAATTTACACTCTTTGTTACGCTTCGTTTGAGGAAATTTTCGTGGGAAACTTATCATAATGGAACAAACAACGTCAACCATAACACAATTAAAGTCATGATATATCAATTGTATACATGATACTTTTTAAATAAAATATATCGATTAATTGATATACTAAATATAAATTATATTAGATGATTGATATTCCAAAATATAAAGTATATCAGATATATCTAATGATATACATGTAAAGTCGTAAAAAAAATGGGAATTAGATTTTTTTTTTTTTTTTTTTTTGGCTATATTTGTGGTTTTAGAAAATCATTGCTACAACCATCGGATTAATTCACAACCCTCCAATAAAATTTTACACCAACATTTTCTTTACCTGCATTTACACTCAAGGTTTAAAATGTTGATGTCAATAGAAATATCAAAATCTTAATTTTATGAAAAATGTCAATAGAAATATTGATAAAATGTTGATATTAATGAATATTTCTAGAAAAATTATAAAACAAAAAATTAAAAAAATATATTTAAATTGCATTTTATGATTTTTAAACAAGCTAACGTGTTTATTATTTATATTATGTTTATAATAGTGACATATTGTTACTTATTTTTAAAGTTTTCCACATTTCTCTATGTTATAATGGAAACGTTAATTTAATCCTTAAGTTTATGTCGAACCCATAAAAATGTGAAAATATCGAATAGTCAAAAGAGAAATTTACTACCACGATTACACTCAATAGTTTCTATTAAGCTTGAAGAACTCAAAGCAAAGACATGACACAAAATTGAAGACAAGTTAATTCTTACTGTGTCAATAAGCTTTTCATGTGAACTCCAAATTATAGAGGATTCAAAAACCATAATGGCGTAGTGAAGAAGATGCATTCTCTCAACTTTGGTTTTTCCCCGATAGGAGTTGTGTTCTTGGGGAAGTTTATTCAATTATATTGTTAAATTCTAGAGTAGTCTGTCTATTACTATTACTAGTACTAGTGAGACCCATAATTTGGCAGTCCATCTCCATACTATTTATAGCTCTTTCTCTCATATTTGATCCATTCATCTTCCTGACTGGACTTTAATTTTCCTTTTCATGAATAAATATTAATACCAAACGCACCCAAATATTTGGCATGTTCTTGTTTGTACCACATATGTGGAGGCATGGGGACCCATACCTCAACAGGAATCATTGTGTGGGCGTATGTTATGTAATAGTTCATACATCGATACCTTATTTTGGAAGTAAAAACAACTTAATCATTAACTTATAAAAATTTTATAAGTTTTTTAATTTATATTATTTATCTATATTGATATTTTATCAAATAGTGCCCTTTATCTATTGAAATACCACCCATAGATTTGTAATTATGATAAAGGGCCCATTTGAATAACTTAATAAATAAATATTTTTCAAAAATTCATTTTTATTTAAACACCTTTGATAAGAATTGTTTAAGATAAAAACACTAATGTATTTCAAAATCCATCTTGGGTGGTTGTTAAAAACTTGAATTTCTTGAAAAAAAAAATTACTTATTTTTTAAATTAAACACTTAGAAAATATATTCCAAACATACCCAAAAATCACCTAAAATTAAATTAATTAATTATTATAATTTGTGAAAGTAAAATGTATAGCTTAAGAGATGGATTTTTGAGAAACATGAAGGTACATGTTTTTTATATATATGCAAATTGACCGATTATAATATGAGATTAAAAAAAAATATCGAATTTCACAAATTTACACCCTACAAAATTCAATTAATTGAGTGAAGATGCGATTCATTTTGACTTTTTAAGAGTGAATCGATAATGATAATAAAGAAAAATGATTTAATCTTATTGAGAATCTTACCTCGAAAAGATGGAGAAACTATTATCATCTTTCGGAAAAAATGGAATAGATAAATACTAAAAAGAATCACTCTAAAAGGAAAGCGATATTTGAGATAAGCAACATCTACAAATCAAAGGCTACAAATGTGTGGCAAAAGTTAAATGAAACCAAGCCCACACACATTCTCATTTTCAAAAAATATTAAAAAAGAAAAGGAAAGAAAAAAAAAAAAAAAAAAGTAAAAGTATATCAAATGCCTTTTCATTTTCAAAAGGGATTAGGAAAAAAAAAAAAAAAAGTTATACCAAATGTCTTATCACAAAGTTTTGATTTAAATTCTCTTTCTCTCATTAACGTATATCGGTTACCAAATTAGAGGGAGAACAAAAATTCGATTCTTGTTCATTACCATATACTATGTTTGTTCATTCATTACATTCATAATACATATTGTTCCACTCTCAACACACAAATCAAATTATTTACATCAGTAATATAATATTTGTATAGTACTATTATTGTTCATATATTTGTATCATTAATTCTTTGTTTAACTCTTTTGTTTGTATTTCTCACGTAGCAATTAGATTTTTTAGGGATTTGTGCTAACGTCTCTGTTGGCAACTCTAACCTCAAACCGTCGTGGCAGAGGTGGGGGCGGCTGATTTGGATTATGTCTTGGATTAGCTCCTGGATCACCATAGTCATTTATCATCATTGGTGGTTGGTTTGGATCATGTCTTGGATTAGCTCCCGGATCAGCATAATCATTTATCATCATTGGTGGCTGGTTTGGATCATGTCTTGGATTAGCTCCTGGATCAGCATAGTCATTTAACACAATCGGTGTGTTTTGTTTTTCTGACATGATATTAGATTTTAGTTTTTTATACACTATTCAAGATACGAACTACACAAGTCTAGACTTTTTGACAACCAGTAGGGATTTGCGTACCTGAATGGAGCCGAGCTAAAGTAACGAGGACAAAGGAGAGCAAGAGGAAGAGAGTAAGGCAAGGATTGAAACAATCCATGGTATTGTTTCTTTTGCCTTTGTTTGAAAGATTGGTAATGGGATGTGAAGTGAAAGAAGTCCATATATTTACATAGAGAGAAATGAAAGAAAACTATATATGAAAGGTTTTATTCTGTTGAAACTGACAAATTGAAGGAATGGTTGAGCGAAAATAGATGGAAAGTTATGAAGTTTGTAAGTCAAAAAAGGGATACAACATCGCTGTATGTGAAAACTTGCAAACCTAATATCTTAATTTATACATACTTTAATTTATTCTCTCTTTGTTAAAACGGCTACTACTACTTTTTGCCAATTATTTAAGAGATTGTTCAAGTATTACCACAAATGGGTTCATCTTAAAATACCTCAATAATCATGTAATTGACATATGCGTTTTTTTTGTTTTTTTTTTCTTATCTTTATTTATTTATTCTACTTTTTTTTCTTTGTTTTATTATTATTATTATTATTATTTTTACATTTTCAAATAAGTGTTGTTATACATGTGTGTGCGTGGGTACAATCAAATTACATGAATAGTTTCACGAACTATTATTTTACATAAAAATCCTCTTACCATTTAATTTTTTAAAATATATATATATACATATATATATATATAGTAATATTAATACCAAAAGACGTAGATAAAGAGAAGTTTCACATGGTTATAAACTTCTCAAAATGGTCTTCTTTTCAAAACCTACACAAGTTAGGAAAGTTCTCCAAAAATTCGAAAATTGTTCCCCTAATAAACGAAAGCAAGAATCGACAAGAAGTTTTGAGGGAGAAAACAATGTATATTTGATATATACATGCAGTACAATGTATTCAATATGTATTTGTACAATATATCATCTTATATACCGAACAAAATATATGCGATATATATTACATTTTTCAATATATTTGTAAACATAAAAATAAATAAAAACCATGGTACATACAATTTACATTTACATTTAATTACATTATCAGTATATTCGACATATACTTGAGATCTCAATGAAGAGATAGATTAATTTTTCAACTAGTAATATGGAAGGAAATAATTGAAATCTCATAAAATGAAGGAAATATTAATTTGAAAGATCATGCATTAAATAAATATTAAATGAAATTAATATGTTAATAAAAAAATTAATTAAATATTTCAAAATTCTTAAAATAATGGTTAAAAGGTTCAATTGGTTCAAAATTAAAGTTAAAATTCTTTAATGAAATAATTCAAAATCTGAAACATTTATGAAATATAGAGTGTACAAAATATGTATCTTGTTGTATATATACACCCAAAAAATTGGTTCAAAATATTCCAAAGCTCAAAATTAAAAGTCGAAGTACTAAATAAAGACAAATCTTAACATGACAGGATGAAATGAATAAAAACAATTTTCAACGTCATAAATTTTTAAGCATGTCTATCAACCTTGATCAATAACAACTTTTTTTTCTTAACATTTGGGTCTGTTAATATAAATAATTACAGAGTGTAGAAAGTATATATATCCTTGAAAGATATGACCAAATTAAGCTATTTGTTGGGTTTTAGAATGGGTAATTTGAACTTCATCACTCATATGGAGAGAGACAGAGCAGCAATTATGAGAATAATAGAAAATTAGCTTAATAATAATAGTAACAATACCATTTTAAGTTGATACTCAAAACAAAGGGATGCAAAAATATCATAGTGTGTGAAAATTTTTATTCTTGTACTAATTATCTCAACACACAAATAGTTGCTTCCACCACTTGACCATAATGCCCTTAATTCCTTGCCATTCTCTTCCCATTAACCACCCAACTCCTTGTTATTCCCTACAAAAATCAGTAAACATTAATGAAAACAACAAAGTTTATTGAGTAGTTGGTATTTCCTATAAAAGCATAATATATAGTATTTTTTTTCTATGGTATTTTACAAGAATAGGAGATCAAACTTTCGGCCTCAAATGAAGAGTCTATGTCTGTTACCACTAAGCTAAACTCATAGTTTATTTCGAGTACAACTAAGCATAATTATTATGTTTGTATGTATTAAATGTATATATTTCTATATAATATCTACAAACATAATAATTATGCTTCATTGTATCCGAAACAAGCTACAAACACATAGGTCTTTCAAAAAAAAAACTTGAGAACAACATGAGAAAGAGTAATTTTCACTTTTACTACAACTTCACTTAAGGTTTTTCTATAATGAACATATATAAAGTCAAACTTCGTCATCAAACAAAAATTAAAATGAAGAATCATATATTTAAATAGATAAGGTCACTAATCTAAGTAATAATGATATAGAAAAATACTTGTGTTCAAGCTATTAAAAAAAAAAATCATTCATACATTCAACCATATATAAATTAGTTTCAACTCTCGAATAATAATTTATATTTATATAGAGTGGCTATGGTCCAAAGTATTGGATTTTGACAATATTTATCATCCACTCCTCGAACTTGAGACCCTTGAAGAATTTTTTCTATTCTTCAATTATGTGTGGAAAGTTAGAAATAAAATGGCTACCATTTTGGACCTTCACTTAATTTTGTTAGGTAGAGATGTTTTTCTTCTAGTATTGAAATCTCTTTATCTAGGAGATGTAAGAAAAATTACTAATTTGGCCCTTAATTAGCCAAGGCGTTAGAATTTAAATTTGTTAATTAGGAATGTTAGTATGGATTATTAATGTATGGTTAGGCTTACCCTTGACAGTTAGAGGATGGTGAGGATCATGTCTATGATTGGCACGTGCATCACCGTAGTCTTGTAAGCCAATCATGCCTTCATTATCTACAAACATTTGTAATCACAAAACTAATTAGCTATTAAACTACCAATAAACCCACCAAATAAATTTAATCATTTACAAAGCTTGAAAATTAAACATAAGGCCTAAGACTTGATTATCATAGAAAAGGAATGAAAGGAAAAATGACACTTTTAGAGTTTGAAACTCAAAAATTTCATTTTATTTTAGTCTGTAAATTTTTAAATTGTTGTCTTTATGCTCTCAGGAATAGTCCTTGCTATTAGTTATATTGTTGATTTTTTCAAACAAAAATTTAGTCTTAGTAAAATTTCTTTTATAAATTTTGTAAGCACATGAACGTATAGAGTTATTTATTGTATGAAAATTATTATCAATAGGTAACAATTTCGATAAATATAATTTTTGAAGGATTAAATTTAAAATTTGTCGAAAGTATTATAAAGAGTAGTATTAGACATTTGAAAATAAATGGAGGAAGATGAAATGAAACCCAAAGACGTCCAAGGACCAAAATTTACCCTAAAAGTATTGATAAAACTACGAAAACTTAAGTTGAGACTTGAGAGGTTAGGCATATTTGATCATTTGTATGCATATTATATCAGCATTCTCTCCTTCGATCAGCTACAAAATTTTGACAAATTAGACTATTTTTATATAAAATAAGAAAAATATGACTTCAAGAGACCGATATCGATCTCCCTTATACAATGCTAAACTGTTAAAACGTACAAATTTAAGTAGAGCAGTTACGACATATTTGACGAAAAGAAATGAATAAGGTGAAGAAGAAGAAAGAGTTTCGTTCTTACTCTCTTTGCTTGCAATTGGATTTGCGGGTGGATAGCGAGTGGCAGAGGCTACCATGGCGGTAGCCACAAGGAGGAGAAAGAGGAAAGAGAAGTAAATGGAAAGTCGAGAAGGAGAAGCCATTAATATATATATATATATATATATATATGTCTCTACCTCTCTTCACCTTCTGATTTCAACACAAAAGTGAAAAGTAATGAATGGAGAAGCCGAACCCAAAGGATCCATATTTATAGACTTTGAATTAGAAGAATAATGGGTTTTCCATTTCTTCCCCTTTAGATTCACTAGTTTTAGTTGGTTGCATGCTACTGTGTTCAATAAAGTTTCTGACATGGGCTGTTCTAACTCATACCAAAGATAAGGAAGTAAGAAGTAGAATTATGAAATCTAGTTGTGAAGTCAACGAGTTATAAAGTCGGGAGAGTTATGAACTCTTAAAAAACCCACAATATAAAGAATTGATAAAGCAAAAAATAGTTGTGAGATTCATAAACCCTTAAACCAAATAAGGAGTGACGTTCACAACTCCCCGTCTCCAACTACTAGGTTTAATTTTGTTATACTTAAAATTATAGCGAAATTATACAAAATACTCCAAGAGGGTCTGATTATGCCTTCACATATTCTAGAGTTTCATTTAGCAGTTAATTTTGAAATCATTTTCAATCGTAGGATAGTGTTTTCATTAAAATAAAGGATATAATAATGAAATTGACTGGATAGCTAATTAGTTCTAAAAATCGAAAAAGTGTACTAAGATCCTCATTGTTTGTTACCATTCATTAGTCAATTTAAAAGATATTGTTGCCACATTATTTTCAACCATTATTAATTACTAAATTCAAGTTTTACACATTAGATGGCACACCAATTATATTATAAACGATATTATGCATGTGTGTCAACAACAATGATAGGATTGGACCTAAATTATAAATTCTTTTTTTTCTTTTTTTATAAAAGTATTAGATTAAATATGTGGGGTGAGGGAATCGAACTACAAACCTCAAGATTATAGTATAAGCATGATGCAGTTGAGTTATGCTCATTTTAGCCACTTTTCTCTTTGTTAACTCTTATTAACGGTCATTTTCAAATTTTGGGTTGGTTTTTTAAACCATTGGTAAGAACTAGACAACGAAAGAAGAAATTTGGAGATGAAAGTAGTGTCTATAGGCTTAATTTTTAAAACAAAAAAACAAAATTATTACGAAACAGAGATTGAAAATGCATAATTTTAGTTACATAAGAAGAAGACATTGTTTAATAGAATTTGCATTTGCTATATATTATGATTGATGAATTAAGGTGTTTGTAATTATCATATGCTTGATAACAATAATTCAATCATCTAAGCCAAAATCATGTATAGAATTAATATAATGATTTAAGACTCTTCATCTAGAGTCTTTAAGATGTTAGGCATTTGTAGAAGTAAATGTGGTTGTCAGTTAGAAATTAATAGAATCATGTGATAAAGTCAATGGTTAAACTTGAAATATGCACCACCCTTGTAGATATATGTTCGTATTGAAATTACAACCATGTTTAGAACGTAGATGTCCCAATTTTATATAAATGTCCATTGAAATATTTTGATAGATAATTAAAAAACTTTAATTTTTTTTATTTAAATTAATAAATATAAACCTTTTACATTTTTTTTTTCCGAAGGTTAGTTTACTCCTTATCAATGTGTTATGATGCTTATTATTTATATTATATATATTTATTATTTATATTATATATATTTATGACGGTGACATTTTGTAGTTTTTTTTTCCTTAAGTTTAATCGATTTTTTCATGATATAATAATAATGTTGATCTAACCCTTATGTCGATGTCAAGCATATGAATATGTGGAAATATTAACATATCAACGAAAAAATTAATATTGCGCCAATAACTAAATTTAAATGTTGGGAATATGACCAAAGTCTCACATTAGTTAGATAAGAGGAAGAGAAGACTGTGAGTATATAAGTGAAGAGTTCTATCTCCATTGGTATGAGGTGGCCTTTTGGGTGAAATCATAAGCAAAGTCACAAGAATTTTTGTCCAAAGTGGACAATATCATACCACCATGGTGATATGTGGAGGTTGATATTACTAACAATTAACAAATGGTATCAAAGTCATGCCCCTGATTTAGTCAGGTAGGTAGAATCCTCAGTTGCCAAACAAATAAGTAATGAGAACTTTGAAAGATATAGTCATGGTCAAGATTCGTTGTTAAGCTTTATCGGATTGTCAGTATGCACTAGAGAAGAGGAGTTGACTTGGGTAAGCATTAGACACATAGAGACTCAATGGTCCTTTATTTGAGGGGAAGTTGTTAAAAATGCGACTAAAGTCCCACATTGACTAGATAAGCGAGGACAACTATCTCCAATAGTAAGAAGCCTTTTGAATGAAACAAAAAACAGAGTCGTGAAAGTTTGTGGGCAAAGTAGACAATATCATACCACTATAAAGATATGCAACGGGTGTAATTTATTTGAAACGAGTCTTATTTTTATTTTTTGTTTAATTATCGCTAAATTCAAAAGCTTAAATTGATGATACCAATCTAATTACTGTTTTTTTTTTTTTTCTTTTCTCCTCTCACCAGTGCACTGTATGGGATTGACTTAGAAATTAAAAAGATGGCAAAATGGGCTCAAAGTAAATTCCACCAATTATGGTTTTGTTGTTTAAAGTTATTAAATTCAGAGCTCTGTTCCAAAGTCAAAAGAAAGATAAATAGAAATCTATTTTATGATTTTGGCAGTGACAAACAGAGGTTTTAGAGATGAGGGTTCAAACAGTACAACCACAATACACCCACAAAGTTTGTTAGAACAACCATGCATATTCACTCTATTTACTATTTGACAAGCTATTAAACTCTTCCTCTTTCTCTTCTTCAAAAATAATAGAGTTTCTGTTCATATCCATACACTAATTTTCATCTTCTTCCTTAATTCTGAGCAACTCTTAATTCCTATATGTACCTAACAAGTGCACTTCAAGATGAGTGTTTTGTTAACCTTGGAGAGCAATTGGCTTATAAATTTACACTAAATTCGTACTGAATTTTCTTTTAAGACAGTAGGGTTCCACGACACAACATTTTAGTTCCAATTTTGTTGACGAATAACACAAACGAACTAGATTGGGAAAAAGAAATGTAGTTGAGAAGAGCTAAACCATTTAATGTGTCTCTTCAACGTGGTGTTACAAGGTTTTAAGGGTCTAACATGGTGCCTACCATTTTTTGATCAAATACCACCTTTTATTTTTGAAACCAATGTTCATTTGGGTTTTATGAACTCTTATACCATATTAGATAATATAAAATTCCATTTCATAACCACTCCACAATGAGGAGCTTAAAAATTGAAAGACTTTTTGAGAGTAAAGAACCTGATTTATCCAATCCAAAATCTGAGACCACATTTAGTAATCATTTTGTTTTTGGTTTATGATTTTTAAAAATTAAGCTTATTTCCTCCCCCATTGCATCTTTCGGTTGAATTCTTAGCCAAATTCCAAAAACAAAATCAAGTTTTTAAAAGCTACTTTTTTTAATTTCCAAAATTTAGCTTGATTTTTTAAACCATTGATAAAAGTAGATAACAAAGGAAAAAATTTAGAAATGAAAGTAGTGTCTATAAACTTAATTTTCAAAAACAAAAACAAAAAACCAAATGGTTACCAAACCAAGCCTAAGTTTCAATTATAATGATAATTACTAACTAAAATCTTAATGGTAGCAAAAGAAAAAAAATAAATAAATAAAATTAGGTCGAGATCAGAACTTTTGAAACATCAAGAACAAAATTGAAACCAAAAAGCAATTCCACATTTAAAAGTCATTCTGCATAATAGAACATTGGTTTGATAGAATACTCACAAGTTACAAATTTAAAAATCATGGTGAGACCTGTCTCACAATCTCAAAAGTAGTTGTTGGGTTATGACATCGTGAAAGCCTGCCATTACCATTGATGGAAAGAACCAATGCCCTCTCTTTGAGTCTAAAGAGAAGTGAATTGATGACAGGGAGAAGAACATGGAGCATAGAAACATTCAAAGAATTTCCACTACCAATAGCCATAAAAAGCAACTAACAAATCTCAAACCTGTCCATCCCATCAACTGTATTTTGGTTGACTTTGAGCACGTTATTCCTTTGCCCTCTTTTTAAGGGTGGAGGGGCTTCCTCTCCTTGCATCATCATTAGTTCAAGTAGCGAATGAGAGACTATTGACTTCAAACCTCAATTTAGATGGATCCCCTCCATTAGCTTGGTTGAGCCAAATACCTATCGATCAATATCAACACAACATAATTGTCAATCCAAGCATAGTTCAATGAGAAAAACACCAATTACCATCTCAAGAGTGGATGGTTAAATCTTTGCCCCTGCCATAGTTGTACTCAAAAACACAACACAATCAATAAAGTTTTCAATTCTCATGAATTGCCTTGGCCCCAACAACTGTTCTCATTCTGACTCATCAGCATATACATACATGTCTAAAATAGTTTGAGATTAGAAATCAGAAATTCATCATATTACAGTATGATCCATCCTGGGAAGATAGATATATGTTTTTGCTTCATCGTTTCTTGAACCCATATTTCTTACGTTCATAGAACAAATCTGTTTTTGCACTGCCTAAGTTAACAATCTTTGGACATCCATCTCTATCTTTCTCCTGCTGTGTACACTCTTTGCAGTAGTAGGCATCTGAAATTCCTACTCCTCCACAGATCACACAGCGACCTTGGAAAGACCCGTAATTGCATTCATCACAAACACGAACAAGTGTACAGGGACGGACATAAGAATCACAGATTACACACTTCCCATCGCACTTCTCACAAAGTCGGCCAATGGCAATTCCTGGCTGCTTTCGGCACATAATCAAATCGGGATGATGCTTGGCCATGCCTTATGCAACTGCAACAGTCTCTTAAGTTCCAGTAAAATTTGTAACCTGCAGATGCGTTTTCAAACTTGAAATGTTAAAATTAACTTCATGCACCCCAACTAAGGGAAATCTTATAATAAAAATAAACTGTTCATACGAATTAAACCACACAAAATGGATGGGAGAATAGCAAACCCTAATGTTAGTATATGTTTATCTTTCTAGTTCATAGATCAATGGCATAAAAACACATCGAGCCTCTAGCCACAGACAATAAGAACATTTTTCTACCATTTCACAATTAAGAAAGAAATCATTTCAGTCGTCACACTCTAAATGTTAGTATTATATTTGTAACGGCCCAGACCTAAGATTTGGATTAGGATTAGGATTTGGAATCCAAATTCGGCACCAAATGGCTCCAACATTCTCCTACGACCTAGTTGCATCATCCTTGCTTATCTCAAACTACTTCAAAAAGTGAAAACTATACCCACAAACCAACGCGAGTCCTTTCAGCATGCTTTATCCTCGCTCACGTGCTCCCTAAGAGAATCTCTAGGAGGCCACCTAACATAAGATTGCTCCATACCAAGCATACAACTTTGAAGTTCCTATGAATGAGCTACCGAAAGGGAAAGTGCTCCTTGTTGGTATAAGTAGCAACTTTCAATTCTTTTAAGCCTTTCTTAACCATATTTTCATATCCTTAGGATCCCTCTTCATATCTACAGAATCCCTCTTATTCAGATGTGATATTGTCGAATGGGATCTTGGTTCATTCATGTACTCCTAAACTCGGATGTTACAATATCAACACTCTAACTAAAATCCAAATGGGTGATGCATATCTCTAGACTACTCAAATGTTAGAGTCTCTTGATATTTGGTCATTGAAATTGAAGCATGGGCTAAATATGATGCATAACTGCACATGCAGCCTAGAATCGAACTTCAAATTGCACTCTTCATAAGGAGCTGCTGCTTTAAAAAACCAACAAATTTGCCTCCAAAATATGGTGTGTACATTCACAATGAGGTTGGAGTTTCCCAAATACCAAGTGAAAAATTTAACTGGAAAGTTGATAAAATTATGGGCCGACTGTACTTCCATCCCTGAACAGTTAATAAAGTGCATGCTGCAATGCAAAGGTAAACAAACCCCACTAAAGAATACATAGAAACATAATTGAAGCTGAAAAATAAAAACTAGTAGAAGTGGCAAGTGAATTTCACTACTAGCTACCAATGAGTAGAGGAACGCCTTCAAGAATTTTAATCACTCAAAAACATAGGAATGCTCTTACAACTAGAGTCAACTTGATAGTTCTACATACATTAGCTACTAGTTAAAGGCACTGGCCACTTTCTCCAATTGTTCATACTTTAAGCTCTCACTGTGTTATCCATGTGCATTCAAGAGGCATCTGTTTATTGTTATATTCGCATACCAAGTAAAACATTTCAATTCTTGTTCTCCACTCAGCTTCTCGAGTTCGCTTTTATTTCGCATGAATGGTTGTCAGAGCCAAGAATGCTGTGGCATTGCAATCTAACAAGATAGCCATTCTTTTCAAATCAAAATGCAACTTATGTAAATTGAAAGAAGCTGGAATTGAGCAAAGTAGATTGAGGAAGAATCTATGTAAGCATTTCAAGAGATATTGAAACGTAGAATTCTTGAATGAATTCATTATGCGAGTGAGGTAAAAAAACAGAACTCTTCTGTGGGCAATGGAAACCAAGATGCAAGGAGAGTTTCTTGAGTGATATGGAGCCTGGAGGTACTTTGTAAATCAGAAGAATTCAATCTAGAAAAGGAATGGAAATGACAAGGCATACTTTGAGTACAGTCTCAGATGTTCATGCAAACATATAAATACAAACACAATAAAGCATGGGGAAAATTGAGGGACATCCTTTGGGAGGGGTTGAGGAGGGGAGTTCTCATCTTGTGAGGTGGGAGGTGGTGTCTAGGCCTCTGGACCTAGGTAGGTTAGGCGTGGGAAATATTAGGGGAAGGAATCAAGCCCTTGTGGCTAAATGACTTTAGTGATTCCATTATGATTCTGGGACCTAATGGCACAAGGTTGTTTGCAAGATGGTCCTCAACATTTTGAATGAACCATCGGTGTCGTTAAGGGTGCTTCCAGACACTCGTGAAAAGATATTTCAGCAGATTTTCATGATTAATCAGCACCTCCCATCGAGCGTTTCCACTTTGCCTCTTTGTAGAAAATTAAGATTCCCAAGAAGGTCAAGTTCTTTGTTTGGCAGGTTTCCACTTGGCTCGTGGTCTATGGTGATCGGGTATTCCTTCTATTGTATTCTTTCTAGAGGGCGACTTTTGCCAGAGTTGGATCATCTTCTTTGGGGGTACGATTTTGCCAGAGTTGTTTAGATTCACTTCTTGAAAATGTTCGGATATTGTTTCAATAGATTTCAAGATTGCAAAGAGACGACTAAGGATCTCCATCTCCATTTGTCGTTTTGGGAGAAGGGCGGCTTTGTTTGTGGCAAGCAAGGGAGTGCTCTATTTTGTGGGGCCTTTGGAGCGAGAGATATTATAGGATCTTTGGGGTTCGGGAGTAGGGGTCAACCAAACCGACATTGGTCAACGAGTTATTTTCAATAGGTTGTTTATATGAACAAGTTATTTTCAATAGGTCAGAATCAATTTTTTTCTTATAGAAAAACGGTTGTTTGGTCGATATACCAAAAACATAATAAAAAAATTAAATTAAAAAAAAAAAACCCACCGACCGACCGACCAATAATGATTACCTATTTAAAAAGGTAATCATTACCTATTTCTTTTTATAAAAAAATTTCACCTTAGAAAGATTTGTTCAATAGGTTGTACCACTATATCCTTGAGTTTTTCAAGCTTAAATCCGAGGGCACAAGCAAGACTAAGACAGAAAGGTGTAGCTCCAATTAACTATGAGAATCACCAAGAGGTTGGCTGAGTATCATGTGAGTATGAAGAGAAAGGTGAATAATGATGTATGAAGAAAAGTCTCTGAGATGGCAACTTGAAAAAACGTGGATAATAAACCTCCACTGTGGAACTTATCACAAAGCGCTCCAACCATTACAATCCTCTTCAACCCACATAATCATCCCTCCAAGGGAATGTTTGACTTAACAACTATGCAGCCCAAACTCATGAGATTTGAAAGTCTCACAATACATCAAAAGGGAAACAGCTATGTAATTTTGGAAGGGTGCACATAATTCTTAAGCTAAATGTAGCAACATAAGTTTATTTTCAGGAAGGGTCTTAAGATTTATTATTTAACTCAATGTGCATTTGAAATAGTGAAAGGCCCTAGAAAAATAGAAAAACAGAGCTAGGTCAAAGGCACTAATCACTCTTCCTTAGTTATCACTGTTTCTCAATTTTGAACATGTTCTCCAAGCCTTTTTATTTAAGAGGCATTTGAACATTGATTTTAGTAATAAAACAAAATAATATATTTTCAATTATTGGCATTTCTATCCTCTTAACAGTTTGTTTTCATTTAAAACAGATGCATGTTATCTATTCCAAAAAAAATATCAGATACACATTATCTCCACCTTCTAGATGCTTCTCAAGCCTTCCAATTAGGTTCATAAAGTGAAATTCAATCTCGTATCTCCTTAAATTTCACCACTTTGGTTGTGCCTATGTTCATAATTTCCATTGAACACAAGCATATTGGTGCTGTACCTTTATGCTTCTTCCACCACTCATCTATAATAAAGTGCTCAAATTTACCAATTACAAACATGTTTCCACGAGGAACTCACTACATTTATATACCAAAAAAATTGAGTTTTGATCATACCCACTTTCCCATAGTGGAGGAATACAAAGAGAAAAGTGGAGGCCAAGATCCAAAATGGATTACTCATGGCGCAATGCCAAAGCACGAATAATAACAATGAGAAAAATGTCTTTTAAATAGAACAAATGAGAGACAAAACATGAACTAGAGAGAAGGTGAGCATGCCTTTAACTACTAGCTAATTGTGTGAACCTAACGAAAGTAACTCTTCCTAAAAGATTCTTCCACCATTACAAATACATTAAGAAATAAACAGGTAAAAAACACCTTCACCCTGGGGTTTGAGAATTGATTCAATTTCCCAAGTTCAAAAGTGACATTCCAACATTTGAAGCTGAGAAGAAAAATTAATAAGCCCAAACAACCTTCTTCCATTAGTATGTGGAATGGTAACATAGCAAGTTTTTTTCTTACTCGGTAGAGAGTATGTGCCTTAAATAGCTGAGTTATTCTTAGGTTGGCAGCAACTGAGCAAGTTAGATGCTTGGGTTAGCAATTATGTGTCTAACTGTTGGTTTGCATATTAATTTTTGTAACTTGGCGACAAAAATATCTGCCAATCTCTCTCTCTCTCTTCTTTCCATTTCTTCTTCTTCCTCTCCTTCTCCTTTCTCTATCCCAAATAAACCTTAACCCTACAAAGCATAGAAGCAATTACTTCCAACCATGAAACTCTGGAAAATGAACTCAACCCGAGCACCATTCCACATCCCCTCCCCCATTTCTTTTTCTTCTTCAATACCTTCGATAGTTTGGTTTAATAAAATTATGTGATTAGCTTAAAGTTTCGACCCAACGTCTCTCGATCTGTACTATATGTAAAAGTGGCGGAGAATCTTTATGTCCCCTTCAAGCCCTCCATTTTTTAAATCAAGTACATGAAGTACAAAACATATAGACGGCCCTTATTTCAGTAAATTCAAAGGATTATTGGTTATTGTATTGGTTAATCTGAGGGAGAGAATTTCAATTTTCGAAGGGGAAAAAATTGGTTGTCATTCTCCCAATCATAATCTACAAATATATAAGTATAAATAAGATCGAAGTTGTTCGGCTAATCAATCCAGCTATGAATTAAAAGAGAATCGGATGACTAATTCATGTCCCAATAAAAACAGTCTCGCACAAACCACGTCCCAATTGCCACAAGGGTGTTTTTCTCCGTTGCTATTCGGCTATTGTTATTAAAAACATAAAAAGAAAAATACAAAAAACTCCTTTATTCTTTCATTAGAGAAATTCTAATTTGTGTTTTTCAAGTGAGAAGAAAGACGTAGATGGAGTTCGGGAGAATACCAGTAAAAATGAAGTAGAAAATCGGTGCAAAACAGCAGAAAGTGGACGGTGGCGGCGGCACGAAGGAAAGAAAGATGACAGTGACAGCGGCGGCGACGCTGAGCTGCTGAAACGGAGGAGGAGGAGTCGTGAAGAAGAAGAAGAATAAGTAGCGTAGAGCACAGATGAAAGAGTTAGGGTTTTCCTCTTACTTTTATTCATTTTTATTTTATGCATTTTTATTTTTGTTTTACAAGGTGGTCCCCACTTTTGTTTTCATAAAAAAAAATAATAAAATAAAAAAAAAAAAAAAAAGGGTGAATTGAGCTTTGTGAGATTTTTTTTTCTTTTCTTTTCTTTGTTCTTTTTTCTTTTTTCTTTTTTTTCCTTTTTAATCCTTTCTAATTTATATTAATTTTCTCTAATATAATTTAACTTGATTGTCTTTGAAAGATTAATTTCTTTATAAATAAAAGAGATACCTACTTGTTTGTCCCTAGGTTTTGGGTTTAGTTTCCGTTTGTTTTCTAAGTTTCAAAATATTATGTATTTAGTCCGTAGATTTGGAGTTTGGTTTTAACTTAGTCCTTAGGTTTTAAAATGTTACAAATTTACCTTTGAGATTTGAGTTTTGATTCGATTTGGTCCCTAGGTTTCAAGATTTGCACTCTTAAGCTCAATTTTTCACTATATGCTCACTTTATGTTTTTACTTTTGATGCTTATTAATTAATTTAAATGAATTATAGTTAATTAAGTTTTACTATTTTCCATTACTGTTAAAATTAAATTTAAATTTTCATTTTATAGCTATCTTAAATTAGTTAATAGGCATTGACATCAATGATTGAAAGTGAGTATCTAATGAAAATTGAGGTTAAAAGTGTAAATCTTAAAATTTAAGAACCAGAACTCAAATCTCAATGGTAAAAATGTAACATTTAGAAACCTATAGACTAAATTGAAACCAAACTAAAAATTTAGGAGGTGTTTGGTCCACTGGGTGGAGTTAACACATTGGAATTAGTAAGTTTGTGTTTGGGGTGTAGACTCGTAACATTACGTTCCTCGATAATTGTGAAATATTGATTAAGAAAGTAAAATGAAGTTACTTGGTAAATGTGAAAAGTAAAGATAGAGAGGAAGATGAAGTTCCTTGGTAGATGCAAAAAGTAGAAAAAAAATGGGAAGATGAAGATGGAGGCTTGAGAAGAATTTAGCAAATCCTCTCACTAAAGGCCTAACAACGAGAGTAATTCTAGAATTTTCTACAAGTATGGGACTCAAACCCTTATAGTGATCCATAGCCCTTTATTTGGGTGGTTTATTGCGATAAACTTGATGAATAATTTAGAAAGTCTTAATAGCTCAGTTTTGAGTGGTCTATTGCAATAAACTTGATGAAGCAATTTGCGTGAATGTGAAGGTGTGGTCGCCCTCTATGAAAGAGTTTGTGGGTCTCTTTATACAACTTTTGTGATGACCCAAGGTATATGTGCATGGTCTAAATAACACTTATTGTATGATTTTATCATGTAATCAAGAAAGAAATCAAAATGATTGAAACGTATCATGGGGGTCTCAACCATAATTTATTAAAATTCAAGAGGTAATTCACTGTCTTAAGTTTATGTGTTGTCCTACTTTACCAAGCATCAATTCAAATTATAAGATATTGATACTTAAGTTTACCATCATTCTCTTACTCAAAATCACTACTGTTTTTCACTATTTTCTTGGTATTTGTTAGTCATTAGTGGGGGACTATTGAGAATGGCCCACGACTACCAAAGGCTCATGGCCCATAGCAAGTTCACACTTAAAGAAAGAATTCATTGTCCAACATTAGAAGATTAAGGGGTGGAAAGAGGCAGGGGCGAATCTATGAAGGGTAAGAGGGCACGCCCCCTCGCATCGTGTCGTTTTATATATATAGATATATATATGTTGTTTTTTTATTTAATATAAAAATAATTATTTATGTATTGAATATATAATAATGTGTGCCTCCTAAGACGTAAAATGAGACCTTGCTTCAATGGTGGTGGCGGTACTATGGTAACTTAGCGACTGAGTTCGAATTTGGATGTGAAATTTTAGTTGTGTAGTAATGTTAGATCTGGAAATTAATTTCCTCCAAATCTGAATGCTTTTTCCTTTTCTTCTTCAAAACCATATCCAAAACATATTTTCATCGATACATAACACTATTTCTTCATCATCTTCTTCTTTTCCTCACCGATTCTAAGCTTCTCTTGATTCAAACTCTCTCTCCAACAAGTGAATGTTTAATCGACCGAAAGTGTATGAGTGGTAAAAATATAGATAAAGGTAGTCTAAATACAAGCATACACTATCGGTGAAATAATAAATTTTGGAGTAGTTCAAGAGTCGAACCCTACAAGACTAGATATCCAATTAAGTTTGTTTTAAACAATACAATCAAAATGACCAAAGGTAATCGGTGTAGAGTGAAAGTGTGCTAAGTTGAATTATATGTGAATAATAAAGGTAATCAATGGTAGAAGTATGGATGCAACTATGTTTCAACCAAAAGGCACTATGCCTTAAGCGATATGATTGCATTAGACTAGGACGTCGGCTTACTCATGGACAGAAACTTTTCCTATTCAGCATTGTACCAAGTTCCTTTAAGAGTCTAAGTAGCTAATCGTATATTTCTATGGTTAGTTGAACCTTAGATGAATTTGAGTGCATATTCTTTATCCTATGGTGCACCTTATTCCTAAGGATGCATGGTGATCCTATTTCTAGGCTTTAACCCCATATTCCCTTGTGAGTTTTGTTTATACCCTAATCTTCTCAACATTATGACTCAACTAGATTTCTAAATTAAGTGGCCAATTTAACTTAACAATATTTTTCCATACAGTCAACAAAATAAATGTGCCAATAAACAAGGTATGATATTTTAGCAAGTGCTCAAGCCATAAATCCTTAGGGTATCCACATAATTAAACTTCTTAATGAATTTAGCTCATGATTAAGAATAAATGAATTGATTTCATTGCATAATCATAGTTAAAATGTAAATGTTCAAAGAATAGAACTAACAAGAAGAAAGGAGAAATGTAAAGCTGGAAATACAGTAAACACCCTCCTTGGATAGATTTCTCGCTTTCTTAAGCTCCCTAGGTTGGATTCTTCTTTCTCAAGGATGAATACTTTCTCTCTACAATCGTTCTCGTGGGGTAGGGAGGTCCTAATTCTAATTTCTCCAGAGGAACTTTCGTTCTTGGAGAGTTTCTAGATTTTTTTTTTTGGAGAGAAATCGCCTTTTTAGGGTATGTAAAAAAAAAAAAAAATCTTTTGTTTACTCAATTAAAAAATACAAAATAGTACCTTTTTTGTGCAAAGAATAAAAATAAATACACGAGTTGACCTTTCTTTTTCATATCTTAGCAAGATTAAAAGCCCACAGAGTGGTAGTTTGGTGTAAAGGACCCACCCTCCAATTCAGATTCTTTATTCCCCCAAGCCGGTTCATCTGAGGATCTGAATTTCAAGATGGATCCTTGAGGAGAAGGCTCCCCTCCTTTTAATAAGCTTCCGGAGATCCCCAGTCAAATTCGATGTTGGAGAACGGTTGAGGACCTGGTATTTGGCAATTGCAGACGTCTGGGCAAGACTTCTGGAAATTAGAGTTCTGATGCGGTCGTATCATGTTTTAGTGATGCAGACGCATATCACTAGCAATTCTTGCAAAACAGCCAAAAACAAATGGTAAAAACTCCTAAAACAAGCCCAAATTGATAGAAATACACTTTAAGCACTCAAAAGACCTATACTTGATCATTTTACCCATTAAGAACACACTTTGAAGTATTTTAGCATGCAAAAAACTACTTCTATTAAGAAAATGATCGTGACTATCATTGATAGACAATGAAATTTTTTTATATTTATAAATAGTTTGACTCATTTTGCTATATTTGAAAACAGTTATGGATAAAAATCAACCAATTTCGAAAAAATTAAACACAATTTTCAAAAATCAAAGATCAACAAATAAATGGTTATCAAATTAGATTTAATTACCTTTATATCCTTCTAACATTTAAGTAAAAGGACTAAATTAAAAAATTTAAAAATAATAAAAAGTGCAAACACTAGTGTGTTATCGGAGACAAAGCACAAAGACTAAAAAAATGTGTTTTATTTTAACTTTTTTTTTTATTTTTAAACTTAATATCTAAAAAGAACCCGATTCTATATTTTACTTCTAAAAAACACTTTTGACAAATAATTCTTTTATATATTTTCTAAAAAGTTATAAATAGGAGGTTGGTATTTAAAAAGTTAGAAGAGGAAAAATGCATAAGGGAAAGAAATAGGTATAAAAGGAGAAATATTCTGTGCCTATTTACTGTATTTAAACCTCATCTTTTGGAAGAAAAAAAAAAAATCTCATTTAGAAACTACATTTTTTTTTTCATGAAACAAATACTCAAGGATTGAACTAAAATAGATTATTTTAGTCTATCAACTTTCACCGTCCTTTTGTTTTGGTCTTTCAACTTTTAAAATGTAAATTTTAAATTTAGAAAAGAATGTTTACTTTAGCCAGTTAACTTTCAAATTTGTCATTTTTCATCTAAAAACAACATTTTTTTTTCACAAAACAAATATACGAATTAAATTGTCGTCTTTGTTATTAGGCTAAATTATCAAACAAACCTCTAAACTTCGCTATTTGTTTTAAAAAATAAAATGTCCCTATTTTTTTTTTGAAAAAATTGTAGTAATATTCTTGACCTTCCTTAAATGTCTCAAAGCTTCACTTTTAGTAGAAATCTGCATGTTGGATGAGAATTGAGACATGAAACACTGCAATAGTGACCTAAAATGAAAATTAGAATAAAATTGAAATCACCATACAATTTTCAAATCTTAATTTTCGTTTAACATTCCAACTAACGTAAGAGTAGTTTTGAAATCTTCTTGAAAAGTCTATCGAGAAATCGACAAATATTTAAACACATAAAAAAAAACATAAAAAGTAAAGAAATCGACACAAAGATTCACATGATTCACTAGTGGTGAGTTAGTTAAGTCCAACAAAGAGAGAAAACAATTTATTATTAAAGAGAAAATATCAGAAAAAAGATCTATAGACACTTGTAGAATTAGAGAGTTTATTAACAAACTCATCTAAATCTTAGAGTTAAAATCGTAAATAACATAAATACGAATAAGATTAGGGTACGAGACATTGCACCCAAGCCCTCACTAAGACCCCATACTTAGCTATTCGTGTCAATTCAAGACATTATTGTCAATGATAATATTGTAGTGTTTAAATGGTTTAGCCTTACTTATTATAAACATGGACAACAGTGGCAATACTCATTCATGTTTGTGTGTAAAAGAGAGAGAGAAGGGGAGAAGAACATAGTTGAGGCTGAGGGTATTCAACAAAGCAAAGAACATGTGCCTTTCAATTACTTGTTTCCTTCCCTTTTCACCAAAAGCCAAGCAATTCCCCAATTCCACAATGTAACTACAATTTTGCCCCATTCAAAATCCAAACCCATTTCCCATCTGCTCCCTATCATCATTCTCTCTCACTCTCTCTCTTCGATGGCTTAATTTCATCCTCACCCATTTCCCCCATTTTCAGCTCCCCTTTTCCTTCTCCCAAACCACAGCAAAACCCTTCTCTCTCTTTCACTCTTCAATGGGGTTTTTCAGTTTTTGGCCTTGTTTCCCAACATTGCTCTTCATTTTGCTTCATACCCATTTAGCATCCTCAGCTTTGATTCTCAGTTTGAAGCACCATTACCGGAATAGCGACCATCATAATCGGCGGCCAATGCTCCAAGCTAACCAAAGCAGCTGTGCTCTGTTCGCCGGAACTTGGGTTCGAGACGATTCATATCCACTTTACCAATCTTCCAACTGCCCCTTCATCGACCCTGAGTTCAACTGCCAAGTCTACGGCCGACCCGATTCTAATTACCTCAAATACCGTTGGCAGCCGCTCGATTGTGAGCTTCCAAGGTCAGGAATCGAAAACCCCTCTTTATGAAATTTCTCTTGGATGGGGATTTGTTTGTGTGTTTGTGTTTTTTTTTTTTCTTTGTCATTCACATTTTGATGAATCTTGCTGTAGCGTTTTCCATTAAAGGTTCGATGGGGCTGAGTTTTTGATGAGAATGAGAGGAAGAACTGTGATGTTTGTTGGTGATTCATTAGGGAGAAATCAATGGGAGTCATTGATTTGCTTGATCTTCTCATCTGCTCCCCAAACTCCCACTCAGATGATTAGAGGAGAACCTCTTTCAACCTTCAGATTCATTGTGAGTTGCCACTTTTAAACCTTCAAATTTCGTTTTAAAACATAGATCTCTGGTGGGTTTTGACAATTTAGGATTAAAATTCAGATAAAACGATGTTGAAGTTGATAGATTAAGTAACTTTTGCAGGAATATGAGTTGACCCTGTCCTATTACAAAGCCCCATATCTTGTGGACATAGAAATAGAGAATGGGAAGAGAGTTTTAAGGCTGGAGGAGATATCAATGAATGGAAATGCTTGGGTTGGAGCTGATGTGATTTCCTTCAACACTGGACATTGGTGGAGCCACACAGGCTCTATGCAAGGGTTTGTTTTAGAACTTGAAACCTTGATGAAAAGATGATTGATGTGGAATAAATTGCAAAATGTACACCTAATCTTTTATCTTTTATTTAAAAAATATTCCTACTTACAACGCGAATCTGCTAATAGGTGTTTCACATTGTTTCATGTTCTAGTCCAAAGTTTTAATGAATTTTAAGGATTTTATCGAAACTTTTGAAAGAATATGGATATTTTTGGAATTAATGACAAATTTCAGATGTGATGAACCGTGTGGATTTTGTTTTGTTTTAGGTGGGATTACATGGAATCAGGAGGATCATATTATCAGGACATGGATCGGTTAGCTGCAATGGAAAAGGGTCTCAGAACATGGGCTGATTGGGTTGATAAGAACATTGATGTCACTAGGACAAGGGTTTTCTTCCAAGCTATCTCCCCCACACATTACAAGTAAGTGAACAAATTTTTAGTACTACATCATAAAAAGTATAGTTCTACAAAATAAAATAATATAATATCTCATGACGTGTTTGAATGAAAAGAATATATACTATTGTAGTAGTAACAATTAGGAAAAAGTACATTTTTCGTCTATAGATTTTGGGTTTAGTTTCTATTTCGTTCTTAAGTTTCAAAAAGTTACACTTTTACTCTTTAAGTTTTGAATTTGATTTCAATTAGTCCCTAAGTTTCATAATGTTACAATTTTATCCTTGGAATTTACACTTCTAATTTCGATTTTTGACTGAATACTCACTTTCCATCTTTAGTGATAATGTATATGAATTAATCTTTTTTTAAAAATAAAAGAATTATAATTAATTAAAATTTACTAATTTTTTGTCAATATTAAAATTAATTTTAAAATTTCAATTCATAATTATTTTAAAATTAATTAAAAGACATTGACGCAAAAGATTGAAGTGAGTATTTAGTTAAAAATAGATGGCAAAAGTGTAACATTAAAAAACTGGGATCAAATTGAAACAAAACTCAAATAAAATTATAATATTTTAGAACCTAGGGACTCAATTAAAACTGAGCTAAAAATTTAGAACTAAAAGTGTAATATTTTCAAACTTTCTAACCAAATAGAAACTAGACTCAAAATCAAAGTACACAAAAGTATTTTTTTTCTAGAAAATTATTCTCTCTTGTCTTTATTGTTTAGGTCCATTATTGAATGTTTGCTTGATCTGCCAATGGCTCTAAGCACTAGAAATCCTTTTCCATGCCCATTTGGGCTCTTGTCTTTTGGTTATTCCCTCAGGTCTCACAGTAGGCATTTTAGATATTTTCTTACGTTAAATTACTATTGTACCCTCTTCGTTTTGATTTGAGTCGCAGCGTTAATTCCATGCCTTTCTAAATTTAAATTATAAGTTTGGTCCACATACTTCCGAAATGGTTCTTAAAAACGATTTAGTTAGTGATATGGTTCATAATTTAGCATTTTTAGAATTTTTTTAGTAGATTTAAAAATTAAATGTCAATTTAAATTATTGTTCAAAGATGGATTCACTAAGAATTCAACCTTCTTTACTTAAAAAAAAAAAAGATGTAATATATTGTAAGAAATTAAAAGAAAATAGATTTAATTTTTTTAAAAAATCAAATAGTTAGCAAATAGAACCTAAAAAAAGTTAAGATGTGAGGCTTTAATCAAACCCATTAGTTCTCAACTAATATGGACAATGTGCCATTAAAGCCTTAAAATTGACGAAGTAAACAATGATTCCATAAATAAATAAATAAAAGCTATAAGCTTATTAGAAACCTTTTATGGTACAAGGATTAGATAGACAATCAAAACAGATTTATCATAAACTTTTTAAAGTACATTAAATACAAAAATTTTGAAAGTTTAAGTACCGAACTTGTAATTTACCCTACATTTTATAGTTTGTAATTTAAACATTTTTATCGTGGTCCTCACAGTTTAGAGTTAAATTTCTTAAAATGTTTCTTACATTAGTAATTGTAAGAAATTGGATTTCTTTTAATTAAGTTCAACAATTATGAGGGCGAGAAATCAAATTTTAGAATGGTAATTTGTGTCTTATCTAAAATTACAACATTAGTCGTTTAAAAAGTTATTGAATTTTAAAATCTATTTAATAGATTTTTTAAATTTTCACGTAGTCATATACATAAAATTAAAAGTTAAGTTTAAAGATGTATTATATTCTACTTTTTAAAATTTCTTAACTAGACATAATTCTAAAAATTTAGGAGTCAAATTTAATTTAATCATTAATTAACTCATTTATCGTCAGTGGTATGTGTGGAAAAATATCTTTACACAATTTAACAGATTCCAAATATGTCGGTGGGAGTGGGACAGATCAATCTAATACATTGGATGTTTATTAATTTTCTCTTTTTAGTACAACATTAAAAAATTGGTCCTAATAATTTTCATGTACAGGAATAGAAAAACAATAATATTGTTGTATGATAATTTCAAGCTGGATGTGTTCAATTTAAAAGGGAAAAAAAGAATGGTAAATGATGCTTCCTTGAAGCTTCATTGGCCCTACCTGTTGCCTATCTCTTTCCTTAATTCAAAATGAGATATGATCTGAAGATATTTTCAATCTGTTTAATAAAACTTCTTAAAAAAACATTGAAACTAAGAATCTTTCCAACATCATGTCTTGTTCCCTGATTCCCTGAATTTGGCATAAAAAATCATCTTAGTTTCGGCTTTTGTTTTATTTTTAATTAAGATAGGGGTGAAATTTTTCGATTCGGTTTTAGATTTGAAAGTTGAATTGAGATATCCGGTTTGGTTTGGTTTGGTTGTTTTGGTATATATTCTTTTGAAATTTTTTTTGTGTGGTTTGGGGTTAAATCGAATTTTGAACCCCATGGTTAAACTGTGGTCGTGTTTGTGGATGATATTTGAAACAGTCCATCAGAATGGAACACGGGAACCTCGTCGATGACAATGACATCGACGAAGAATTGCTATGGGGAAACGGCACCGATGGGAGGGACGACGTACCCGGGAGGGTACCCTATTCAAATGAGGGTTGTGGATGAAGTGATAAGGGACATGAGGAAGCCAGTATACTTGTTGGACATCACAATGTTGTCTGAGCTAAGAAAGGATGGTCACCCTTCCATTTATAGTGGTGATTTGAGCCCTCAGCAAAGGGCTAATCCAGATAGATCAGCGGATTGTAGCCATTGGTGTCTTCCCGGTTTACCTGATACTTGGAACCAATTATTTTATACTGCATTGTTCTTTTAGCTCTACATACTTTTTTTTTTAATTTCTTCTTTTAACTTATTGTTCTGATGCAATTGAATTCAGGGATATATTGAAATTAATCTATAATCTTCATTCTAGTATGGTGTAATTTGTAAAGTAATTGATGATTTATTGTTAGTTGAGAGAAAAGCAATTGGAATATAGGGACACTATTTTGGATAATTACTTTTATGTTATTTTAGATGAGTGTTTTATATAGAATTTTAGATTTGACAAGTTACTGATATAAAAATTAGGCCATTTATATCCCTATTCTATCAATTTAAACCATTGATTTTTGTTAGTGTATCAAATTATACTCTCAATTATGTTCCATTTGAAAAAGACGATACAAGTTGTGATTTGTATCAATTAAATTTATAAGCTTTATTCATAAATGAATCAACTTAGGCTCTTAGATAAAATTTCCTCTAGAAATTGTTCATACATTAACTCTAATTGTTTATTTTGTAAAATTGATATATTAAGAGCGGATGTTTGAGACCTATTAATGCATGAATGATTGTAAAAGGTAATTGTAATAAAGGGTCTAAATTGATTGATTTATGAAAATTTAGGTCTTGTTTGGTAACTATTTCAATTTTGGTTTTTGATTTATGAAAATTAAGTTTAACTTCTCGCATTTTCTTACAATGGTTTGCATCGTTCTTAACTACAAGGGTTGAATTTTTAGCCAAATTCCAAAAACAAAAACAAGTTTTTAAAAAATTACTTTTTTAATTTTTTAGAATTTAGCTTGGTTTTTTGAAAACATGGGTGAACAGTAGATAAGAAAGTAATAAATTTAACAATGGAAGGTGGGTTTGTAGGTTTAAATTTCAAAAACTAAAAACAAAAAACCAAATGGTTATAAAAAAGGAAGGGTCTTGAGAGTTTAATTGACTTAAATTATAAGTTTTATTTAATATTGGTCGAAAGAAATTTGAAAGAGGGTGTAAATTCCTACCCTCACAAAATTTCAAGAGTTTAAATTGATATAATTATTAGCTTATGATTTTAAACGATATAATTTTGGAAGTTTTTGCATTAGAAATAATTAGCATTATACTGCGTAAGTAAACAAAATAAGAAAAATTAAAATCAATAAAATGAAACAGGTGAGAAAAGGAAGTAAGGAATTGAATAATGAGAAAATATATCAATGGAGAGAAAGTAATGTGAAAAAAAAAAAAAGAAAAAAATGTGTACATAGAAATTAATTTGAGAAAGTGTGTAATAAAAGCTAGCAAAGAGAAAATGCATGCAAAGAAAGACTTTAACAAGAGAAATTAATAGTTTTATGTTAACCAATTTTTAACCTTTTTTTTTTTTTTTTTTTTTTTTTTTTTTTTTTTTTTTTTTTTTTTTACATAGAAGCACTTAATTAAGGTATTTGAAAACTGAATTAATTTTTTTTTATACACTAAAGGTACGATTAAATTTTTTTAAGTTAAAAAACCTAATTGATAAGGAATATGTGTTATTTTAGTTGATTGATTACAAATAAAGTATTTGAAACAAAACATTTGACAAAAGTACATATTTTACATTTTTTTAACAATATTTGAAAATTGAAGAATTAAAAGTCTACTTCAAAATCAATAAAACAAACTTTTATATCAGTTTAAATATGCTTAGATGTCCAAAATACTTTTAATCTTTGTTTTTCCGACTTTTGATATTTACTTCTAAGCTACGTGTCAAACATTAAATTATCAAATCATTTAAAAAAAAAAAAAATCTTGCATTATTGTTAAAAGAAACTAATGCAATTTGGAGATCCTTTACCATACCAATTCAAACATAGCTTAGTAACTAACTAAGATAACTATATCTTCTTCTTGAATTGACCTAATTTTTAATATGAAAAAGTTAGTTGAAGACTTGAATTCTATTATTCTTACATAATTTTTATATTTTATTTTTTTAGTTCAACAATTGTGACGTAGAGAATAAAACCATTAATCTTTGAGATAGTAATTAGAATCTTACGTAATAAAATATGGACTAACAATTTTAAAAAATTAAATACAAACACATCTTATTTTAAATACAATAAATTGAGGTAGGAGGATTTAAATCTACAATTATCACTGAACTATTTGATTTATATATTTCAAACATTAGTTGTAACTTAAAAAGTATTCTCCCAAATTTCCTGAATCAACTGGTTCAACACGGAGAAGAAGAATAACAATACCAAATTTAATTTAATTTAACCAAAAAAAAAAAAAAAAAGAGGAGGAAACGCAGCGTTGCATGTGATAGAGACGTTGATACATGACATCATCCCCAACGGTCGCGTCAAGAAGAAAAAGAAAAACACAAAACAATTTTAAATATTTAAATTGTGAAATTACGAAACAACCCCTTGCTATAACGGTAACTTCGGAGAACCGTCCTAAACTCCGAAGTGTGGGCCCCACCAATGGACAGCTGTCATTTTGGTGCATTCACTCACACCTCTAATTTTCTTCTTTTTCAGTCAAAAGGATGATTGAATTTGAGAATCCCCACTTTGGAAAATTAACTCTATGTTTATGACCTTTGACTTCTTTCCTTTTCCCCAATTACCTCATTGCCCTCCTACCTTTAAACTATTCTATTTTTACCCTCAACTTTGGCTTTCTTTACTGTCTTGTCTATAATTTAAGAAAAAGAAAATTGATCCTGTTGTTCTATTGGATCATCATCATTAGTGTTCCTGTGTTTTCTTTTTTTAATAAATCTTTTATAATTAAGTTACATTTCTTAAGCTTTGCTCAAAATCATACGTTGAGAAGGGAGAATTCGAACATATAATTTTTATATAGAAAAAATTATTGTGTTAACTTCTTGAGCTATATTTGAACGGACAAAGAATTAGTAAACTTTGAATTGGGTTAAAAGAGTTTGTATGACAATTGAACACCGATACAAATTTTAAACCACAAAAATTACGACTAGAAAATACTTGGTGTCATAACTTTAATCTTTTATAAATCAACATGTGAAGTAAGGATTAGAATTTCATATACCTTGATTTTGCCTACAATCTAGGATTATCCCAAAAGGCCAAACCTCAACCATGTAATTGATAACAAACTTCTTTGTTGGAAATGTGAACAAAGTCTCACATTGACTAAATAAGAAGAAGAAGGTCCATGGGATATAAGCAAGAACAACTATCTTCAATGGTACGAAGTCTTTTAGATGAAACAAAAAAAAAAAAAAAAAAACCACAAAAAACTATGCCCAAAGTGAATTATTATATCATGGATTATAGAGATATTTGGAGTAACTATTAAACTTCGCGAGTGAAGAAAACTATACAATAAGACCCTCACAATATGACAACCTAAATTTGAAAATCTATATATGCTCTCTAATAACAACCACTTAATATGCAAAAATAATCATATATACCTCAATTAGTTTCAGCATATACCCTCAACCAAAAGGTCAAAGATTTGAATCTTCATCCTTATATATTGAACTAAAAAAAATTGAAGTAATTTTACAATTTTTTAGACATACAACGAATGTTACAAAACATGCAACTATAGTAAAGACATTTTCTAATAATTTCTCCACCAAAAATCTCTTTTAACCTTCAAAGTTCATTTCCTACCATTTTCACAGAGTATTCTTGAATAGATTCTCAACATCTACAAGTCCGCATGCAATGCATTGAATTCACTATATAGATCATGGTTTCCCTACCTTAATGTTTAAGGTGTAGAAAACACTATTTGGTTTTTGTCATCCTACTTTGAAAAAGAACAAAATACATTATCATGTGTAACATGTTTCTTTATTTTCCTTCCCAATTTTCTTCCATAATAAATGGACACTCTTTATTAATTATTTTTTTTGGCTGCCGACTCACTATTGTAACCTTTGACTCAAGTCACAAACCAAAAGCAAAGAAGGGCAAATTGGGTATTTCACTTAATGTAAAGGAATATTAGTCAAAATACGTTAAGAATAATCCAAATCCAACTGGCCCCACCTCCCGCTATTAACACGGAATTAAAAACGAACACGCGCTGACCCATTCCCCCTTTAAATTCCCCTTTTTCTCTTCCAATTTTTTCGAAACCCTAAATTAAAATTCCTAACATTTCCATTTCAATTGGAAGAACAATTGGTAATCGGTGATTGAAGAAGAATTCGTTATCTGGGTTTTGATTTCTTTGTGTTTTTGAATTTGGGTTTTTCTTTAGAAGCTCGGAATATGTCTGTCTCCGTTGCGGTTTCGAATTCGCCGGGATTTTCTCCTTCGTCTATGTTCTGCAACAAGACGTCGATCATTTCTCCGGCGCCGGAGGCTCTCACGCTTACTTTAGCCCATTTAAAGTCGTCGCAGGCTTCTTCGTCTTGCTCTTCTTCCCCTTCTTCGCCTTCTTCCCCTTTTCGGATTAGGTTTCCCAAGCCCCCTTCTGGGCTTTCGGCGGCAGCGGCAGCGGTGGCGGTGGCTTCCACTTCTTCTCCTTCGTCGTCGTCGTCAAGCGCGATCTTGAAGAGGAAGAGACCGGCTAGGTTGGATATTCCGTTGACGCCATTGAGTTTTGGGGCTCCGGTGATGCCGTCGCCATCGTCGTTCAGGGAGGTGGTGGAGGCCGAGAGAGATGGGTATTCCGTGTATTGTAAGAGAGGGAGGAGGAGAATTGCGATGGAAGATCGCTATTCTGCCGCTATTGATCTTCGAGGAAATTCCAAAGAGGTAAAAACTGTTGTCGATTTTTTTTTTATTTAATTTTTAGGCTCTATTGTTTGAGTCTGAAGATTTTATCATCTGGGTTTTAATTTTAAGGGAAAAAATTTTGCAAATATTAGAACAAACGGGACTCAATTTTGTGTTATTGTTATTGAATTTTCAGGGGTTTTTTGGTGTATTTGATGGACATGGAGGTGCGAAGGCTGCAGAATTTGCAGCAAATAACTTAGAGAAGAACGTTATGAATGAAATTGAAAGACTGGCTGATAATGAAACTGATTTTGAACAAGCCATTAAACATGGCTACCTCACCACAGATTCTGATTTCCTCAAGGAGGATCAACGTGGTGGTTCATGTTGTGTGACAGCCTTGATCAAGAAAGGCAACCTTGTTATCTCCAACGCCGGTGACTGCCGTGCCGTTCTCAGCAGCCAAGGTGTTGCCGAGGCCATCACCTCCGACCACCGCCCGTCTCGGGAAGATGAAAGGCGCAGGATCGAGTCCACGGTAAGAATTGAATTGGTAGATGATGATTCATTCATTCATTTTGATGGTGTGATAATGTGAAAACTGAATTTGGTGTTGTTTTGCTTCTGCAGGGTGGATATGTTGATTTGTGCAATGGCATTTGGAGAGTCCAGGGATCTCTAGCTGTAACTAGAGCAATTGGGGATGCTCACCTCAAACAATGGGTGATAGCAGAGCCGGAGACGAGGGAAATTCGGATCGAACCTCGACACGAGTTCTTGATCTTGGCCTCAGACGGATTATGGGAAACGGTAAGCGATTCAAACCCAAGTGTGATCACTGATTACAAACAAAACAAACAAATCCTCATCCATTGAAGACAATTGTACTGAACCATTTTGTTTTTTCTTTTGTGGGGTTTTTCAGGTGAGCAATCAAGAAGCAGTGGACATTGCACATCCGTTGTGTGTGGGGATTGAGAAGGCAAAGCCATTGATGGCATGTAAAAAGCTTGTGGAGCTCTCACTTTCAAGAGGTTCAGTTGATGACATTAGTGTAGTACTGATTCAATTGGCTAACTTCATCTAATTTTATTGATTTAGTGTAATATTTAGAGAGAGGATGCTACTGCTGCTGCAACTGGACTAACCCCATAATTGAATTGAGAAATAGGGCTGAGAGGAGAGGGAAATTTATCTCTCTGATTAGCCTTCAAATCTAATTAGGGTTTTGTGAGTTGTAATTGACTGATCATATTCTTTTGTATTTATGACTCCAAATTTTAATAATATTCATTTTCTGTTCACATCATCTCCTCCTCCATTTCTACCTTAGAATTGCAATTTTTCAAGTTCAACAATTGCGGAGCAACAATAAGGGAGTTAATATTGGTGTATTATCTAGTGAGCTATACCCGGATTTCTAATTTCACTTTTCTTCTTTCATTAGTTGTATTGAAGATTACAATTTGGACTCTGAGACTAGTATTTTCCTCTAAAATCACTACAATAATTAAGCTTTTAAAGAGGGCGACTTACGTAAGATACATCAAAGTGTGGTAGGGGGGCGGGCATGTGTAGCTTGTTTAGGCATTTTATTGCAACACATTTAACAGTTTCTGTCCAGCAGAGAAAAGATCAAATCAGCCTAAATGTTTCATCCAACATATCCACAAAAATTAGTCTCCAAATTTGGACAATTCTGTTGAATTTCTGTAATATTTAGCAAACATTACAAGAAGGACAAATGGTTTTGTGTTATTCAGATCAAAATTAGATGGAAAATAGAGGGCTTGGTATAGGTTTAAAAAAAATGCATAAATCATGTCTAAAATGCTCAAGTATGAATTTAATTTAGAATGGTATGAATTTAATTAACTATTTTAGCTTTAGACCTAAACAACCTCGTTATGATGTTTGGTAATTAAATATTAAATTAATGTGTTTAAGTCGTCATAACTAAAATAAAACTACTACTAAAATATATATTTTAAAAAATTATTTAAGTAATTGTTAAAAGGTTATATTTTGTTTACTCTAGCTTAATTGTTAAGGATTAAAGGAAATAGTTTTAATACTTTTTTAAAAGAATCAATATTGTACATTTCTTTAAAAAGATGATTGCATTGGAAGAAAATATTTGGTTATGTAATAAAGTTAAAAAAAAAATATAAAATAAATTTTAATTTTGAGGGATAAAAGAGAATCCAAAAATTTGTAGAGAACTTATTTATTTATTTTTTTAAAAAATGCTTTGAATAAACGTGGGTTTTAAAAAATGATTTTAATGGACTTTTATCACAATTTTTGACTAAAAAAGTGTTAACATGGTTTCATAATCATCTTTAACCATCTGGAAATCAACTCCATGGCCACCCTAAAGTGAAGTTCGTGGTTCAGTTTAGACAAAATGAGGATTCTAAAGTTAAAATTGGCTCGTTCTAAAAGCAATTGGATAAATTAAAAAAAAAAAAAAAAAAAAAAAAAAAAAAAAAAAAAGAAAAAAAGAAAAAGTGTCAAGTAGTTTCATGAATGTATTTGTAGCCAAGTGGAATTATGTTTAAATCATTTTCGCATAAAACAAAAACAAAGAAGTGAAAAAATATTAAGACACAGAATGAGAATCCAAAATGAAATTGCCAAGAATGAGAAATGGGAACACAATTTTCTTTTTCTTTAATTTTTCAATGATTTTATGTTTTGAAAATTTGCTGATTTTGAGTCAACACGTTCTTGAATACTTCAATTCCCAAATTTTTATCTATTAATTACTGCCTGTTTTATACTTTCATTCTTTCACTCTAAATTAAACTCACAAATATATATATATATATATATCTTTTGTCAAATTTAGTTTTAGTTTTTTCATTCAACATGTTGAAGAATATATTAAAATTTATATCTTTAAATTAATGATATACTGTCTTAATCAGTTGAGGATTTTGATCACTCTCTAATCATTCCCCAAGCGTCAAAATCCTCTCGAATAAAATTGTTCGGACCTCCCTCACCCTAAGGATAACTCCTAAATTGACCTCCTTTGAAACCTAATGCGAAATGCAAATTAAATAGCTAAAAAACACATAGCGTTGAGATGTTGTTCAACATTGGCCTTAGTGCTCACAACATCGAGTATTGCTAACATCTTTTCCTTTTTTTTTAAATGTCACAACGCTCTCCTTGTTGGCTCTTAGGATATTAGAGCGTCGAGCAACGCTTCCTTTTTAGCTCTTTATTCCCAATCTTCATCTTAATTTGCATCCCTATGACCCAAAATTGAGTCTTCATGCCCTCTTTTCTTCATTTATACTTTAAATCGGTTCCTTAAGAAACAATAAAGAAAAGCATCAAAACATACCTTAAAAAAAAAAAAAAAGCTAATCATAAGTTCTATAATAACACTTTTTTGTGAGAATTGCGTTGAATTCTAAATCTAATTAGAATTGATATTTGATATATTTGATTATTAAATATTTTCCTTCTCTCCTAGGGTTTAGAGAATGGTCCTATATAAACTCTCTAACCATTATTCATTATATGGCATTATTTTATCCTGTAGCCTTCTCTTTAATAAAATTGTTCTCCCTTTGTTTCGTAAACGTAGCTAACACATTGTTAGCGAACTAAGTAAATTTGTGTGTGTCGATTTCGTAACACTTTTCTAGTGCAATCAAGAGTAAAACCCAACAAGCAATAGAATATGTAGCCAAAACCCTTGGGGTGAACACTTTCTTTAACTATAAACCAAATTGACGAACCAAAACGAATGGCTCTTAATAGCTTCCAAAAAACCATTTGGAACAACAACAATCATCCACCAAACTTTAAGTATATTTTATTATTCTCTATTTAGTCTTTGTTATATTAAATATTAACATTCATTATTAAAACATCCATGTTCATATATGTCCATTTGTTCAGCACATCCAAAACTATTTAGCTAAAAAAATTATTTAAAGGCTGTCATGTGGACATTATTCAACAACCATTTTTTCAAATCACTCTCTCAAGTTTCAACACATGCATGAATTACACTATTTAATAAAAGAAAATTGACCACAGGAAACTTGAACTCAAAATCCTTTTACCTTATATCAACATATTATCAAGTAGTAATTAAAACTGTTCAACAACCTTTAAAGCCATTGCATTAAGTTAATTTACATTTTTTTAATCTAAAAAAATATAATTCTAAACTAAAGTTTTATTTTGAGTTCAACAATATATACGTAATGATGTGACGTTTAAAAGCATAATAAATTTAATAGTTCATAAAAGTGCAATGTAGTAGTGTTGCCCTTTTTTTTTCTTCAATACGTTATAAAGTTGATTGAAAAATACTTTAGTTTCAGTACTCATCATGTGGTAGCTTTTGGGTGAATAATTAAGTGGAAAAATAGAGGAATAATAGCATAAGAGTGAGAGTTATTAGATGTTGATGGTGGACAATGATGATGAAACTTTATTATTATTATTTTTAAATTCAAGAGTCTAGAAATTATTGGATGCAACTGTCATAATATGACTGACAATTTTTTTATTGTTAAATCTATGAGAAATAAACTACAAGAATATTTTGAATTTCTATCAAGCAGTTATTAAGAGGTATATGAATTTTTAAAAGGACAGCTAAGAAAAAATTTCCATTACTATAGTGGTATTTAGTTTTGGTTTCAATTATATATATAAGGTTTTGTTTGGTTTTGTTTTGGTTTTCACTTTTTGGTTATATATATACACACACACATACGGTTCAGTTTAGTTTTGGATTTGAAGAATCTAAACTGAACCAAATAGAAAAGTTTGGTTTCCTTATAATTTTAAACAAAACTAGAGCGGTACTTTTAGTAAAAGTCAAATTTGGTTTGGTCGGTTTTGGTGAACACCTCTAGATAGTATAATTTTTTTTCCATACTAGCTACATTCCTCCATTGTTTCTTTTTTTATAAAATAAACATTTTAGAACAGTGTGAAGATCAAGAAACAAAATAATAAACATTTAATGACGTGTTAAAGGTTAAATAGAATGAGTATATATATATAGTATGTTAGTCTTATATATAAAAAAATTCTCAGCGGCCACAGACTATAATTTTTTTAAATAACTTTTGTAAATTGTAGAATTTGAGTAAGAGATGAAGTATTTATTGTGTTGTCCAATTTTGGATTAATGAAATTAAAGCCATACAAGAGCTATTAGGTCAAATTGCATGCAAGACCAAACAAAAAACATGGACAAAAAAACATGGGTCATATGTCATAAGTTGGCATTGTCGGCCAAAATGAGAGCTCACTCAGCTCCCTTGTGCTTATCTTTTGAATTGATTCCCATCATAATTCAAATATCATAAAAGCCAATTTAGAAAAGAATAATAATAATTTAAATGAATATGAATATAATTCCACCAGCATATGGAATATTTGTGTATGATATGTTAGGATGCTATTTTTAAGACAAGGATTTGACCTAAAATCAGCATTTTGGTCGCCATTGTTGGCTACCACACCTTCTTCCTCTTTCCCACGCCTTCTTAGATCCATCATAATTTCCCAATCTCTCTCTCTCACTCTCTCTTTTTTTTAAAACATTTTAATTATGATATATTTGCATGAGGGACTTTATGATACGTAATTATAATAATGTTGATATGAAATTATGATGATCATTTTTTGGAGGGTTTTATTAGAAGATTTTGAACTTAAAATTAAATTAAACTTTATATCATGCACCTAATTGAAAGCTTTGACCCAAATATAATTTGGGATTATTGTAAATTTATGAAGAGGCTCTATTAAAGCTTTGACACGTTATTATATAGTAAAAGCCCATGCTTACGACACAAAGTATCATTTGGTGCATTTTTGGAGGGTTTTATAAAGTGAACATCTTGGCTCTATTAAGCGTTGGTTAGTCTCGAGATCATAAAGTCTCTTAAATACTACAAGGAAGACCCACGAGCAAGAGATGCTCTTAGAATCGATCCCCTCTCTATATTATATACACCTACATTAAAATATCATTTAATCTCTCGATAAAATATCATCTAGTCTCTCGATGTTAATTTTTGTTGAAATTGGTTAAATAATAATAATATTTTTTGATAAAAAAAATTACATAATGTGAATACATTTTCCAAATTCAAATAAAATTACTAAATTTTATTAAAAAGTTTTGAAAAAAATCAACAATAAACTAGTAATGGTGACTAAATTTAATATTTATTAAAAGTATAAAAATTAAAATTTAACATTTGAAAGTACAAAGAGTCAAAGACTAAAATTGAAACAGATTTACTTTCACGTAGTACAGGATCGAAATGAATGATATTTAACCTATATATATTTAGTTTAAAAAACAAAGACACTGGAGGTTGTTTGAGGGCCCATAATATTTGAGTTTGCAATGTAGTGTAATCCTAAAATCTATGTTTGAATTGAGCGTTAATTAGGGCTCGGTTTGTAATACCAAACTCATTTCGTTTTCACAGTTTTTAACCGAACCCTCTTACCCGTTGTTTTTACACTTCACGATTTCATTTTCATTCCGCCCTCAATTCTCCATTTATTCCAACATTTCCAAATAGTCTTTAAAATGAACTTAGATAGTTTGAATCGCATTGTTTACCCACGTAAAATATGTCAAACATGTTGGCCATCCATTAGAAAAAAGGGAAAAGCAAGAACCTGGAAGGTTGTTGATTTGTTTGAAGACAAACACATCTTTGCAATTAATGAAACAAATAAACAAATTTCCATTTGGTTTAGTCATTGTTGTTTAGGAATTGGATAAAAGAGAGAAGAGCGCGTGTTAGTCATGCACCTCTTCTTGTCGGCTGCCCTTTAAATCTCTGTCTTATTATCTGACGACATCAACCCGCCTTATCCGACATTCCACTATTTTCTTTTCTTCTTCTTTTTCTTTTCTTTATAATATTCCTTTTTCTAAATGTCAACTACTTTATTTCAATTATATGTATCTTAACTCTTAATTAATCGATGAACTTTGATGATGGTGATCTTTTTTTAGTGCTTCAAATAGAGATCAATTTCTCTCTATTTGAATGTAGTTATAAATTAAAGATGTATAATGGAATGTGAACCGATTTTGTCCTATGTTTCATCGTTCAAAGAAATAAATAATAATTGTAGATTTGAAGATGATAAGAAACTCAATATATTTATAACAACAGTATGATATATGATAATTGTAGATTGAAATAGGGGACAGAGAAGACTTCCTTGTTCTTGTCCCACCTTACTCCATGAGTATCTCTATGCCTAACTTTGTGTGTAAAGTCTGGCACAACTTTCTTTTCACCAATAGAGATATTATTCTCACTTACATACTTATCATATTTTCATTTACTTAATTATACAGAACTTTACTTATATTTTTAATATTGATGAAGAATTGCTTGATGTTTTATGGAGTATAAGAAATTTAAGGGTAAAAAGAAGTTTGGATTTGAAAAAAAATGTAATTTTATGGACATGAATTGATGAAGCCTATAGAATTTATACAATTTTATAATTTTAGATAAACAAAGTCACATACTAAACATAAGTTTGACTTTGCATTTGTGAGTTAGACCAATCAAGACTAAATCAATTAAAAAAAATCTGATTGTTGGATTCAAATCAAATCATATAGTTTCATGGGTAAATGGTGGAAATAATTATGAAAATTGAAAAAGAAATAGAAGGAAATTTGGAAAACCCATGGCCAATTATGTACAAGGAATCGTTGGAATTGATGTTGTAGCATTATTGGGTGATATAATTATGAATTACAAAAAGCATCTTTCAACATTGCAAATCGTTGTAATGATGTTTTTCTTTTTTTTTTTTTATTATTATTACTATTATTATTTAAGTGTGTAGTGAATAGTGATGGTAATTATTTTCAAAACTTTGCCATTTGATTCTGCATTATTGTATTTATTTACGGCTAAAAAAATGACACCTTATCATTATTTGAGAAAATATGAAATTTGACACTCAATTTCTATGGTTACATCATGATCTTAAATTTTTAATTTCGTCAAATTTGACTTTAAAATTATATAAGTATTGCAGTTTTAACTGGTTCAATTTTTATTAATTTGTCCACTAATTTCTAGACAAAAAATAATGTAAGAATTTTCATAAAATCATTCATTTCAATAAAATTTTACTTCTACAAAAATAAGTTTGACCGATGCACAAATTAACCATTGAATATATTTCAAAAATCTATAAATTTTAACAAAGAGAAGGAAAAAAAAAAGCTCCTAGGTTATTTCTCTCTATGAAAAAATTGTCAATTTATCAATTTCATGTTATATATATATATATATATATATATATATATATAATTCATTGAACGCAAATAACAAACTTTTTAATGATACTTGGAGCAAGTAGTTATTAGAAGGTTAAATTACAACACTTTTAGTTTAAGGTTAAAATTGCAATACTTATATAAGTTAGTATCAGATCAAAATTGATGAAATTGAAAGTTTAATGTTAAAATTGATACAACCTAACAAACTCCAAGCCAAAAATTGATATGTGCCCTATTTTTATAAAAATGGTTAGATAACAATTTTGGTCCTTGGACTATTGGGAAAGTAACCATTTAATCCATATATTTCAGTTTGTAATGATTTAGTTTTTTTCTAATACTTTAATTTATGTACTAACTCAAATATGTAACAATTTTGTATATGTAATGGTTTTGATTTGGAGTACTCAATAAATTAAAGGTCACACTTGAATGAGACAAAAGACAAAATCCAATAATATCAAAATACTCGACCCAAGACTCAAATGGCCCTACGGTTAGTAAGCCACGAGTCGAGGTTCATGAGGAATTACCGCTGGTCTTGGCTTGGGATGAGGCTGCAAGTGGTCCATTAAGCCCAAGGGTGGTGTGCAATAGTCCAATATCGAGGATTGAGAAGAGATTGAATATTTGAGAGTTTGAATCTAAGGGTAAAAGGAGGAAAACTCTAGGTCAATCAATCCATTTGTACATCATTATGACTTCAAAAGAAGTAGGTTCATTATCAACTCCTTAGGATTCTTGCTACAAAAAAATATTTAAAACAAAAACCTTATTGATTTAAGCATTAGAGGTGTTGTAGAAAATACCACACCGGTGCCTAGAGATTTTTCTTCTTTTACAGACCAGTCACATCTTTTTTAGATTACAAATTCACCATTGTTATTATGTGAAGGCCAGACGTGCTTTCCTATTTGAATTTTGACATTAACGATATAGGTACTGTAAAATTAGTGACAATTTAGTTTGTATCATAAAAAATATATTAAGATTTTAATGAAATCTCTTTTATATATATATAGATTGATAAACTAATTAAGAACCAATTTTATTTAGAAACTAAAAAAGACTAGTATACATAATAAAATTTGACACTAAACTATAATAAAGATTTTTTACGGTAGAGTTTAAATTATTACATTTTTAAAAATAGAGACTAAAGTACAAATGCATCCAAAGTTAAAAGTTGAGTTGTTACAATTTTGAAAGTATAAAACTAAATTGTAACAAACAAAAGTTTAAAAACTAAACTGTAACATTTTTTTTAAGTTTTAGAGGAAAAAATAAAAAAAAGTTTTTTTAATTAAAAAAATGTTTTAGAAAAACTCTTTTGGTTCTCTACTTTTACCAAAGTACTTATCCAAGCGTTAAGGGAAAAAACTATCTAAAAGATTAACTTTAATATGTGTAATGAACTTAACTTCAGATAATTTGAAACTTGTAATTAATTATTTCATTCCTAAACTTTATTAGTTTCTATTGTCAAAAATTCCATCAACCTATCACTTCTTGCCATGCTAATTAATTACATAAACAAAATCATTACACAATAAAACTTAGAGATTACATTAAAAAGAAATTCTAACAAAAATAAAATGTGGGTTTGCCATGCTAATTAATTAATTACTCAACCTTTAAACCCAACTAATTAATTAGCCAACTTTGTAACATAATTAATAAAATACATTGAATCCATTATCCGTTATTTTTTTCAACAATATTTGGATAAAAAATTTGAATCTCTCATCTTTTAGTCGACGATGCATGTTTTATGTTAGTTGAACTATCGCTTATATTGGTAAGTTGATCTATACTAAAGTTTTATTTGGTAGAGAAGTCAGATTTTGTTTTATGTTTTCAAATTCACTGAGTTTAGCAAATATGTATCTGACAGATAATCCAAGATTTTGTTTTTGAAAAAAAATTTCGGATTCTATGATCCAAACAATGAAAATTCTGAAAATGACATTTTATGTTTTCATTATATCCAGATTTTGAATTTTAAATTTTAAAATGCAAAATTATATTAAATAAAGATAAAAGCATTTAGAAATATATCATCTCATGTTATAAACTCAATTATTTTTTTAAAAAAATAATATGTATTTTAAATTCTATGATATTATAAAATAATAATTATATAACATTTTTAGTATAATTATATTCGTAAATAAATTAATAATAATTTATTGTCAACTAAATATAATTGCGAATAGTATTATGATTTATAAATGTATAACATCAAACACATTTTAAACAATTGTTTAAATTAAAATCCAATTTCTTAATTTGCAAACACATATATAAAAATATGAAATACAACTCTGTTTTTATTAAATTTTTTATTTTCAAATTCTCTCTAAAAACTACTTCTAGGACAAAATAAATAGATAAATACATAAAATTGACACATTAATTCTAAAAAGGTTTTATCCATTCTTCCTGAGTCAACCCATCAAGAAGAAATCCATCAAATTAATGAAAATTGCAAAATATCATTGCCTATCAATAATAGATATTAATAAACAATAATAGATGAGAGTAGTCGACATTGTCTACTATATGACATTTTTGCTATATTCATTAATAAGTTAACTCATTTTGGTATATTTAAAATAAGTTACATTAATTAATTAATTAATTATTTGCGTAATGTATTCATCCTTCCGCCCACTCCATATTAAAAAGTTGATAATTATGGATCGAAATTAATAATGTCACATTCAAACCCTAAAGAAACCAAACTCCCCCACGAAAGATCAAAAAAAGGCTTTCTATTGCCATTTGCTATCAATTTTTTACACAATATGGCTTCTTCCCAATTTTCATGTATTGATAATGAAATCAAACGCTATGGAATTTATTACTTGAATAACCATCAATTTCAACCATATATCACATCTGTTAAAATCAATTCAATTCTCAACCAAAATATCCGAAATTACAATTTCTATTTCTATTTATTATCGAATTGAAAAAAAATTTGTTTTAAATGCCAAAACTGTTTAAATATTTATAAATATAGTAAAATTTTACATACTATTTGTGATAAACATTTACTAGTATCTATCGCTAAAGTGATGGATGTCTATCTCGATCTATCGCGGTATATAACAGATGAAAAATAAAATATTAATATATTTATAATTATTTTCAATAATTTTATCATTTTTTAAAACGTACTCCAAAAAAAAAATAGTATTAACAAATATTTTTTTTCTTACAACACTATATAGCACACTCGTAATTTCAATATGACATTTTGCAAGTTATTCTAACTTTTTTATTCTTGAAAACTTTGATGTGCATGACCCAACATGTGACTTTTGTCTTTCTTTTTTTGCCTCCTCAGGAAGATCAATTTTGACCTTGGCAGTTCCATCTATCACTTTATTGTGAAAGACCAGATCGGCCCGTTATCTTACAAATTTAGTTTCTAAATTTTTAATTTCATCAATTTTGTCCTTAAATTTATACAAATATAAAAATTTTAACCCTTAATTCAGTTTCGACTAATTCACCTACTAATTTTAACAAAAAAAAATAAATAAATACAAGCAACATAATAGTTTTCATAAACTCATTAATTTTAATAAAATAAAGCATTCCACAAAAATTAGTTTGGCCAACGTATAAACTGACCATCAAAAAACATTCTCAAAATTCATAAACTAAAAAAAAAAAAAAAAAACTACTTTTATTTCTCTCTTAAAAAATTTATCATTTAATTTGTATATTGTATATATGTCCTATAATTCGTTAAATGCATAACATAAAATTTCTTTAACAATACTTGGAGGAAAACTTATTAAAGGATTAAAATTATAATACTTTAAAAACTTTAAAAGATTAGAATTGAGATATTCGTTTTAATTGCACAACCCGACAAATTTTATGGTTAAAATTGATTTTTTCCCCACTTTATTCAACTTTAAGATTTAAAAAAAAAAAAAATGTCTTTTAACTTTTGAGTACTGAACTATGCTCACATTGGCAATTGATTCACGTGAGATTTATATTCACATCATTTGACGACTACTTTTGACATTAACTAGAAAATAAAATGGTACCGAGTGGAAAGTTGTCACCATCCTAAAAAAGAAACACATTTTTGTAAGCGTATGAATGGAGAATTATAGACTTGGTGGGGGAAAAAAAGGGTTTGTGGTCTTTATCCAAAAGAGAGTTGAATTTTTTTTTTATTTAATTAGAATGATTATAAGAGTTTTATGTGGACAAATTCATTCCCCCTTTTTCATCTTCCTTTCCTTCCTTCTCTGCCGTCTAAAATTGTTCTAACTTATCTTAATTCCCAATTGCTTGGCTTCACAATTTGGGAAAAAAGAAAATAAAAATAAATTCTCTTTCCTTTTTCTTTTCCTTTTGTATTTATTTTAATTTGTCTTTGGGTGCATTGAGGCCATTTGGCAAATGCATTCATTGTCTATTTGTCTTTAAAACCAAACCCATCCACTTGACTTTTAGTTTAAATTAAGTGTAAAACGTTTTCCCATTTCCATAAACTCTCAAAAATTTAAAAAATTCTTTTTCTACTCACTCAATGTTTCCTTCTCCCTAATTCTCTCATTTTTCAACGTACTCTATCCCCATTTCATTTCTTTTTTCTTTTCTTTTTTTTTCCTTTTTTTACCCATTTCTTACATGTGTTTCCTATCTCTTATCTTTCCACATGGAGATGAAAATTCCATGATCGAAGAATGAGTCCTCTTAAATATATGCCCCGCCATTTAATGGTGAGTTTTAAAAAAGAAAGAAAAATACGACTGGATGAATACACTAGACAATACTAAAATATCATTATTGGGCATTGTTATGCTACTTTATACCTGTCTTGTTCCTGTCAAGAGTCCATTTTGACCCGTATGGGTATGTGGTAAAAAATCTAGGTTATAAACCCATACGTAATTGTTCATCACTACTCTTAAACAACCCTCTATTGAATTGATATTATAAATCCTCTATTGATATTTTAACTAGGGATTATAAAAATTGTTGGGTCATAATTATAAAAGTTATTAGTCTCCTAATATATTATAGGGTTGTTTTCAAATATAACAAAATAAGCTAAAATATTTACAAATATAGTAAAATGTCATGTTTATTACTAATAGACTACTATCATCTATTACTGTCTTTTAGTGATAGACATTGACTACCAATGTATATCATTATCGACAGACTACTACCAACTATCGTCGTTTATCATTGAGATATTTTACTATATTTGTAAATATTTTCCATGGTTTAAAAGAAATCATTTCTTTTTTCTTCAAATGGTGGTAAATTATCTACCAAAAAGGATTACAATTAAGCTTATGGGAACTAGTCAAATTACACTTTTCTATTTAAATTTTTAATTGTAAAACTTTATGATATGTATGAATTTGCGTCTTCTTCTTTCCAAATTAAAAAGATGTATTTATTTATTTTGCTAAAAGAAAATAAAGAACTACTTTCCATTCCAACAATGTTGACTACAATAGTGTCACAGCTTTTGGTCAAAAGTCATATATATATAATTGAAAATTTACTTTATTTTAAAAATTAATTAACCAAAGCTTGTTTAGAATGATTTTTCTAAATATTTGAAAAAATATATATTTTATATGAAAAATATTTTTTTAAAACACTTGAAGAGTCATCACAAAATAAGGACCTAGATGAAACAGAATTCCCAGAGTTTTTTTTTTTCTCTCTTTTGATTATTATATTCACCATTTGAAGATTAATCTAAAAAATTTGTTTTCAATAATAAAATTGTTGAAAAATATTTATAAATAATAACAAAATATCATCGTCTATCACGGTCTATCACAATCTATCAAATAATCTATGAAATTTTGTTATATTTGTAATATTTTAATTAATTCTTTTTATATTTGAAAACACCCCATTTATCTATATCATTCTAAAATTGATGGCCAATTAATTTGAAGAAAAATAATTGATGAATAAAGGGAAATATTTGGTACAATTAAATTCAACTTGATTCTTCAAATCTACTCCTTTAATAGCACATTAATTATCTTTTAAATACTGTGAAGTTTTACTTACCTTATATATCTTTTCATACTATATGACAAAATCTTTATCCCCCCTAAACATTTTAGTCAACGTTTTCGAAAATAGATGAATATATACACATTATATTTATTTAATTGAGGTGCATGTATGGATAACACTGACAAAAGTTACGAGTATCTCCCGCACGTGTTTGTTAACAAAATTTACTAGTTAATTAAGGTTGATTAGGTTAATGAAAAAAAATTAACACTTTTTTTTCTTAATTACACAATTCTATTGAATTTGAACATAACTAAATTTGTTAGACATATATCTTTGAAGAAAAATGAAAAAGATTTACTAAGAGTAAATCTTTGTTAATTAAAAATAAATGTTTAAACATCACTTTTGTTTTCTAAATGCATAAAATAGTCTATGATCTTTGAAGCTCTATTTTAATCTTTAAAATATATATTATTTTTTAAAACAAGTATTTACTATTTAGTATTATTTTGTCACATAACTATTTGATATCTTATGTATAATATATATATATATGTCTCCACCAACTTAAACAGAAACGTCTAAAAAACTTTTTCTATAGTACAATAAAAGTGGAATATTAGGATTTAAACTTCTTAGTTAAAAAAAAAAATATGTTAAAAATGAACTCGATTAATGAGCTTTTTTTATTATTATTCTTTTGATATCACAAACTTCTAAGAATTTTGTTATCGAGGAACTCTTCTCTATTATTATTCTTTTTAATATTCATTTTAAAAAGTCATCATATAAAATAAAATAATAATAAAAATTGAAGGACGAATATAAACGAAATCTTCGGAAGGATTTCCCAAAGATGTGGATTGAGGATCCGGTTGGGGCTTGCCAACCTTCCCCAACATAAACAACTCAATTTAATAATAAATAGAAATTATAAATAAAAAAAAAAAACCTTGATTTTATTGTTAAAAGTTCTGACTTAAATTTGAGTGTTTAACAAATTAGAAAATTATATTTCAAAAATTAGGATGAACATGCACTAATTTAAAAAATTGAAAACAAAGATTATTAGACTTAGTTTTCTTTTTGTAATTATTTGATTTTTTAGTTTTTAAGATTTTATTTTTCACAATTTTTTACTCTTGATTTTCACACTTCTTGTATAATCGTTAAAGTTGTTAGCGAATTTTCAAAAACAAAAATAAATTTTTAAAAATTACTTTTTGTAATTAATTTTCAAAATTTGCCTATGATGATTTTGAAAATTTTTTTGTATCGGGACAACAAAACATAGATAGCCATATATGAAGCTAGTATTTATAAATTTAATTTACAACAATAGAAAACAAAAAAATAAATGGTTATCAAACAAAACTTAAATGGTTGTCGAGTGAGACTTACACCTTTGATTTTGCGTGCAATAGATTTGTGAATTTTAACAATTATCATATAGGTGTCTAACTTATTAGACACAATTAAAAGTTTAGGACTTATTTGGTAAGCAAACCGAAAATAGAATTTTGAAAACAAGGGATTCAAAGAAAATAGAGTTGTATTTTTTTCAAAAATGTGTTTGGTAGTAGATTTATAAATCAAATTCTAATTGAAATAATTTGTTTGAAAATATATTTATAAACCATAAAACTAATAATAGTTACTCACTAATATTTAGTTGGAATACAAACTATTACTAACTAATTTATAAACTTGTTTTACGTTAAAATTTTGTATAATTATTATTTTGTAATATCATATAACATATAAAATATCATATTGTGCAAATTTTAAGGAGTTTATAAAATGAAAACACTATATTTGTTAGGGTAATTGTTTTAAATAGCAAAATTATTAGAAACATTTTTAAATATAGCAAAATTTAACTATTTATTAGTGATAGGCACTAATATATATTTATCCAAGTCTATTATTGTCTAGCAATAAATACAGATAGACGATATTTTGTTATATTTATAAATATTTTAGCTCATTTTGCTATATTTGAAAACAAGTTTATTTGTTATTATTATTATCTTTTTTTAATAGTTCTACCATTTCAAATTGTAAATTCAAAATCTAGCTATATATTAAAAATATTAAAAAAAAAATATTTTCAAATTTTACCTACTAAATATATATCCTCTGAATTCAACCAATCTAGTCAATTTAAAAAAAAAAAACATAATTCGAATTTTGTATCTAACAAACCCTTAACTTAAATATTTACTAGACACAACAATGGTCAACACAGAAGATCGTATCGTAGACCTATTTAGTAAAATTGAAAAGTTTGAAAGATTAAATTTTTAATTAAACAAAAATAAATAAATAAAAAGAAAAATAAAGTGAATGGAAAATGAATATTTAAAGTTAATTTAATGGTAATGGAAAAATGATGGGCCACGTCAACAGAATTCCACCGGCAATTCTAACGCAGACAGGTAATCGTGGGAATCCACTTCACACGTCGTTCCTCATTTCCTTGTAGCCTCTCCTTTTCTCTTTTGCTGATGTGGCATTCTCTCCTCTTGCCATGTCACCAACCCAAAACCTCTTTCTTTTTTTTTCTTTTTTTCTTTTTAGTTTTTGCATATTTATCTCATGGTGTTTGCTTATCAGTTATCACCTCTCTTTTCCCGGCTATAATCATGTGTGGACATATAGACGCAACTTTCATGCAAAACGCCGACAATTATAAAAGTCAACTTGACTTTAGTCATCAAATCAAACGGCTCTCACCTACCCACATATACACGCTTACTTCCTAAATTCCTCCTCTAAGTATCCACTAAAATAATAAAATGTTAAATATTAGGCTTTCATACTTCAACTTCCAACATTAATCTACCTTTTTATCTCCTATTTTAAAACCATTGTAACTATCCACTTCTTCTTTTTTAACATTAGAAAAAAAAATATATCTATTTGTACGGTGTGTTGTATCCATGTATAAATTTGTAGGGATAATTATTTTAAATGACAAAAATGTTAAAAATATTTTTAAATATATCATAATGCCATTGTTTATCAATAGTGATATTTTGTTCTATTTGTAAATATTTTTACTCATTTTGCTATATCTGACAACAACCTTAATTTGTATTGTGCGAGGCTTATAATTATATCAATTAAACACCTAAATTTTCATAAATGAATCAATTTGGACTCTTAGTTAGGATTATCTTTGAAAATTATAAATTTGTTCATTCTAATCATCTAATTCTATTGATTTGGCATTTGGAGAAATGTACACATGTATGAGAATTGATGTATTGGTGATTTTCAAAAGTTAATCTCAATAAATGCACAAGCAAATTCATTTCAAAATCCAATATTTTTAATTTTTTAAGAATTCGATCGGGAAAATTCTTAAAAATAATATTTTTATGTTTTCAACTTAGGAAAAGTTTGAAATTGAAATTTTAAGATGCAAAGATACGAAAACAAAATATTTGATACTTATAGTGCTCTACATTATAGAGTTATTTTATTTTTGAACAATTATAAAAAAAATATATATTTGAGTTCATCCTTAAGATGTATTATGTTTTTATGGTCTCCTTCAACCGCACAAATTGAAAATAAATGTAATGCAAGATTCATTATTAAGTATTTATTTAAAAGATAAAAAATGAAATACAACCTTTTCAATTCTTGTTACTGATCATTGCACTTATGATTTTAGTTCATTTTGATTTTTGTATTTTTAAAATCTTCATTTATGGTGGTTTTAAGGCAAATAATTATAATTCCACGAAGGGATTTGGAAAATAAATAGTTTGAAAGGTTGGAACGAATATTTATAGAATTAGACGATGAAAATGATTGGGAGTGAAAAAATAAAGGAGGAAAGGAAAGAAGTATTAAACATAAACTTAAGATTAAAAGTAAGGGCTGAGATGGAATTGAGGAAGATGGATAAGGATAAAACTGAAAAAAATGAAACACGTTTCAAAAGTATACAAAATCTGAAAACATGGTGCACATCCACCCAATAAAATTCAGCCTCTTGCCAATTTAACCGTTTCTTCGAATTATCCACATTTCCAAATCTCAAAATTCCCCAATTAAAATTAAATCCAATTTCTTTTTATTTATTTTTGCACAAGTTTGTTTGCCCCCATAATCAATGATCCACGCGCCTATATAAATACTCCCTCAACACCCAATTTCTCAAACCATTCAACTTTTTCTACAACTTTTTCCTCTGTGTTTCTCTCCTTTTCCTCTGTTTCTGTTTCTTTGGGGATTGAAAAATGGCGAAAACGGCGGCGCTTTCGTGGACGCGAAGTAAGTGTCTCATCGGAAAGGGCTCCTTTGGAACAGTGAGTGTCGGAATCGGGAAATCGGACGGTCGGATTTTCGCGGTGAAATCTGTGGAGCAGAGTGATGGATTTCGGCGACAAATTGAGTGTTTAGAGAACGAAATTCGGATTCTCCGATCCTTGAATTCGCCTTACGTTGTGGGGTTTCTTGGCGATGATGTTTCTGTTGAGTCTCCCACGACGTCGTTTCGAAATCTGCACATGGAGTATTTGCCAGGTGGCACCGTTGCCGACGATCCCACCGGGGCCGGCGGTGAGAAGCTTTTACGGGAGAGAACATGGTGCCTCGTTTCGGCTCTGAGTTACATTCACTCGAAAGGAATTGTCCATTGTGATGTTAAAGGGAGGAACATTTTGATCGGATTGAATCCCGGGGTCGTGAAATTGGCTGATTTCGGCTCTGCAATTGAGCTTTCAGGCGCCGACGACAGGTGTCGGGGTTCGGTTGCGCCACGTGGGAGTCCATTGTGGATGGCGCCGGAGGTGGTCCGGGGAGAATTTCAGGGGCCGGAATCGGATGTTTGGTCCGTTGGGTGCACGGTCATTGAAATGGTCACCGGAAAACCGGTGTGGGAAGATTTCGGAGCCGATACGCTGAGTCGAATCGGATTTTCGGATGATTTGCCGGAGTTTCCAACACGGTTGTCAGAAGTCGGCCGGGATTTTCTCCGGAAGTGTCTCAGAAGGAATCCTAGTGAACGGTGGAGCTGTGATCGGCTGCTGCAGCATCCATTTCTGGCGGCGGCGGCGGCCTCGCCGGAGATTGCTGTAGAGAATTCCCCCAGGTGTGTGCTTGACTGGGTCAACGGCAGTTTCTCCGACGAAGAGGAGGAAGTTCAGATCGCCAACGAAACCTCCGGCTCCGGTGGGCAGGAAAGTGAGATCTCTGCTAAGGAAAGAATTGGGAAATTGAGTACGAGTGAATGGCCGAATTGGGAATCGGACGGTTGGTCGCCGGTGAGAAGATGTTGCAGTGAAGCGGCGGCGGAGACGGAGGCGAGCGGTCGGGAAGAAGAAAAAGAAGAGAGAGGGGCAGAATGGGAATATGTAAATTTGAGAGGGGTAGAAGGGGGAATGGAGGGGACAAGTTCGGAATATTCGGAGTTTGTAACAGACAATCACGGAAAATTGGGTGCCGAATATTCAAATCCTGGCGGTAAGAAAATTTCGGAGCAGCCACGTAATAATTACGGCGGCGGTGACGGTGACGGTGGCGTTAGCGGTGGATTAATTTTCCTGCGGTGTGGGTTTGAAGGATGTGCAATTACAACAATAACCTCGTGGATATACTCAATTGAATTGATATTATGTTATTATTGGAAAATATTAATGAAGCAATTGGTGTTATTTGGGAATTACACTTTATTACCTTTCTTTTCTGCCTAAAAAAGCTGCCTTAAATAATATAAAAATCTTGAAAATCAATTAACAAATCACTTTAATTTACCAAACTTAAATTGAATTTCTTTAATTATTAATCAATATAATTTAAGGACACAATAAAAATGGATGAAGAAGATTAGGTAGCTATAAAAGTCTAGAGCTTAAGCACCACATGTTTGAAAATAAAGGAGGATATAGCCCCCCAAAAAAGGCACTTTACAAAATATACAAAATATTCAATTATAAGGTTAGAGCAATGAAATCAAAATTTTAAATTTAAATTTGACTCAATAAAGATGTAGAAAAAAAAAAAGTTAAATTATAGGAAAAATATGTTAAATTTAAATTTTTATAAAAATTTATTTATGAATTTCGAGTTTAACTTCGACTTAGTTATTAGGTTTCAAAATGTTATATTTTTATTCTTGGGATTTGAGATTTGTTTTAATTTGGTCTCTAAATCTTCAAGATTATATCTATACTTTTAATCTTATATTCGCTATATATTTACTTTCAGTCATTGATATTAATCACATCATAATTATTTTAAATTAAAAAAAATTATTATTTTTAACTCTAAATTTTAGGTCTAAACTTTATTTAGTCCCTAGATTTCAAAATGTTACACATTTATCCTTAAATTTCGAGTTTATTTCAATTTAGTCTTTTAAGTTTCATAATATTGCAAGTTTACTTTGAAGTTGAAGTTTTGTTTCAATTTGATCTATGTTTCAAGATTTATGCTTTTAATCTTTATTTTTTTTTACTACATACTATATTTCAATCTAGTGCTAATGTTTATAAACTAATTTTAAAGAATTAGAAGAATTATGATTAATTAAGTTTTAATATTTTAATAAACATTAAAGTTAGTTTCACCTTTATGTTATTTTTACTCATGGTTTTTTTTTTTTCCTTTTTAAAAGTATTTTGGTTTTGATTTTTAAAAAACTTCCAAAAATGTTTACAACAAAATATAGAAACTAATAGATAAAAAGAGTTTTTGTGAACTTAATTTTTAAAATAAAAAGTTTAAAATCAAATGTTTATCAAATGGAATTTTAGCTTTTTGGTTTTAAATTTAGTTTGAATGTTGGATACTTATAAAATAGATAAAAAAAAAAAAAAAAAAGTGGAGGTTGTGAGAAGTAGTATTTCTATAACTTAAAAAAAAAATTGTTTGTTCATGATTTTTATGGGTCAATTTTGGTCTGACCAAATAATAAACAAGATAAGATAGAGAGGAAAGATTTGAGCTAGCTTACATAAACCTGATATTTTAATCCTAGGAGGGTTAAGTTAAACCTAGGTCAAATCCCCTATAAATAGACCACTATAGCTTCATAACTTAAAACTTTTGACTTCTTTTATATTATCTAATTCTACTTAGGCATCAAAGTCCTTTTTCTTTGTTTTGCCGGTCATCTCTCTTTGTTTTGCCAGTCATCTCTTCCCTAAATACAAATTTATTGTTGATGACACATGAAGGTCAAGTGCATTTTTCCTTGGTCAAAATTTGGTATCAACAATTATTTCATTTTTTAAGTTGTCTATTTTTTAGATTTATGCTTTATTCAAGTGACATTTGAACTTTTAGTCAAATTCTAAAATAAAACACATTTTTAATTAATAAAGCTCATTGGATTACTAATTGGTTTTTGAAAATTAAGCTTATAAGCATTACTACTTCTATCTATAAATTTTTTAATCTAATTTTTACAAATAATTTCAAAAAGTCAAGTTTTGAATTTTTTTTTTTAAAAAGCTCGTCATTGTTTTTGAAATTTGGTTAGGTTGAAAGAAATCATTATCATATAGAGGATGTACTTTTAATTTTGTAGTTTTTAAATTGAATTTGGATTTTGAAAACATTTTTTAAAGAAACAAATGGCAAAACAAAGGAATTCATGGATGGAACTCGTGTTTATAATCTTTCTTAAAAACAAAAAAATAAAAACCAAGATCATGATCAAATTGAGCAAATTTTTTTTTTGAAAAACTCAATCAAGTATTTTTCACTCTTTAAAACGGAGGAACCATGCCCAATATTACCCAATGAATGAAAGAATGGGGGAACATTCATGGATATCATTATTTCTAAAAAAAAATAATAATAATAAAAAATAATAATAATAATAATAAATATGGATATAGAAAATGGTAGGAAACGAGGTTGAATGTGAATAAGGAACATGGTGTTTAGATAGGAGATGTTGTTGTTTGGTTAATGATGATAAATGGTTTCACACATAGGGATACAAAAATTTAGACACATTTGATTTGTGGTTTCATTTATTAAAAGAGAAAAGGAGCAACATTGAATCCCTTGCCATGTATCTCAACTAACACTTGCTCTATTCTACCATGTTAGTTGCCCTATCACTCCCTATCTTACACTTTGTCTCTCCTTCTCCCTTTCCCCCTTTTCTTTATTTTCTTTCTTTAACTTGAAGTTGTAAATTTCAATGAGATGAAGCATGAGTTCATAAATACTGTAAAATTTATCCCATCAACATTAGGAGTGAATTTAGAATTTGAAGTTATTCTTTCTACCTTTGTAATAAAATGTATCCTCCAATATTCGAAATGGAATGGATGAAACTTAGGACTAATTTTGCAAAAACACAAACAAGGGGACATGTAATGAAATTTCCATAAGAAATTTTTAATGGGGAAATTATGAAAGAATTAATAATGGGCTGGACTGAAAAATTGGAAAAAGTTGGAAAGAAATGTCATTGGAAGCAGAAACCCATTAAAATTGGGCCTATAAGAAGCAAGCTTTAAACACTCAAATAGTGATGAGACCTATTTGCCCCCAAAGCCAAGTTGTAACTTGTGAGTGTAATAGAATAATCAATGGAAACAAAAATATCAATTAGATTGGCTAAAATGTTAGGACTACACAATAAATTTTGGTTTATAGAAGATATATGGCAGTGGGAGTTTGATTTTTTTTTTATTTAAATAATTATTATGTCGAGGAGAAAATTTGAGCTGAAAGTATAAACTGCTTTAATCGTTGAGTTATGTTCATGTTAACTTTCAAAACTCTACAAAGAAGAAAACGACATTATTAATTATTTGTTAAGACATTTAGAAACTCATGTCAATATTAGTAGGGACATGACAAGTATAAACAAAAGATCTCATGCAACATTTTCACTAAATGTGAAGACATTGGGGAAACTGTGAACCCAATATCCTAAAAAATTATTAATTCGGTCCTTTTTTTTCCTTTCTATCAAACGTATTTGAGTAGTGTGACAAATTATATGTAGCATTCTTATCATTGCCCTTATCTCTAAATTAAAATGTCATTTTATAGTTGTTAAATAAAATATACTTATTTAAGAATTCTTTCTAATAGGCTTAATTGAAAAGTTTGGTTATACTAATATAAATTTAGTTCAACAGTAATTGATATGTACACTCTCTTTAAATTGGAGTTTCGATTTTCCATCTCCATAATTGTTATTAAAATAAGAAATAGAATGTTTCCACGATCTTAACTAATTGATAAAGTAATTGAAGCGATGTTGAAATTTGGTTTGAATAAAGCATATGATGATGTAAATTGGAACCTTTTTCTAAGTTGATATGCTAAGCATGTGCTTTTCCATAGATGAATGGAAATCCAAATAAGATTAACTTGGTTCTTAAGAAAGGGTTAGGATAGGGAAACCTTTCTGTCCCCTATCTTTTATTATTTTTTTTCTTTCTCAAAAGGTTTCTCCACCCTAGTTAAGAAAAACCCCAAGCATGACCATGGTTTGAAATGTGGTTATGTTAACCTCCAAACTCTAGTTAAGAGATCAATTTCCAAAAATCAATCATATTGTTAAGTCTTAACAGTGTTGAGAGTATACTTTAGGCATGTGTTTTCTTAGCCTAACTACTAGTTGGACAATGTTGGTTTTTTAAGTACAACAATTACATAACAGAGATGAGATATTAAACTTCCAAACTTTAATATTAGGGGAGGGAGTGTATGCCAATTACTACGAAGATTAAAATATCGATGTAGATATCGAGATCGAGATTTCAATTTTATGAATATATCAACACAATATCGATATCAATAGATATTTTAGTAAGTAAAAAATTTATAAAAATTAAATTAATGAATAATTTGTTTTTACTCTTAAACTAAGTTATGGAGATATTGTTATTAATATTTTTATCTGTATTGGATAAAATAGATGACATTTTTTAATGTTTTACAAGCATTTATAAAAGATATTAGATGTTTCTATGGATATTTTAATATTGACGTCGAACCTCTTTTGATTTTTGGATATATCAACACGCCGACGAATATTTCAATCCTTGATTATCACTAAGCTAAGTTCATTTTGACAAATGTTAGATTTTTGTCATATATTTTAGTTCAACAATGTAGAAGTGAAAGATTAAAAAATGCATCATGTCTATTATTGGGTTGTGTGTTTCACTTCAAAAAAGTATTACAAGAAAATATAAAATTGCTCTAAACTAAGCACACTTAACTTTAGAGTTCCTTTGATTGAGTCACTAAAAAGGAAAGTGCACATTGTTTATATAGGTAGTAGCTATCAATTCTTTTAAGTATTTTCTTAACTATGGTTTCTTATCATTAGGACTCCTCTCATTCAAATGTAATCTTGATTCATTCATGTACTTTTCCTAAACTCGAGAGTTACAATTTTAGTTCAAGAATATCATATTAAATTATGACAAGCATGACTCATGTATAACAAAATTTCAACTACCAAATAGGTGATAAGGAAATCTTTCATTAATTCTTACCTCCATTTTGCCTAAATCTCATTCACAAATGCTTCATTTGCAGTATTTTCCTCATTCATGAAAAAAAAAACCCTTTAAGATGATCAAATGATAAAATCTCCATCCATAAAGGATGTAGGCTAGCTTCATGGGCCTTTAGTAATGCCCTCAATGAGTGTGAGAATGCTTTTGCTGACTCCATTGTGCCATTAAGTATTTGAAACTTTTTCTCCTAATAACATACATGCCTCACCATTTGTGATACAAATATTCACCTCAAATCTCACTTTATTAATCTATGTCACTTGTTTTAGAATAAAATTACCTTTGATCATAATACCAAAAAATCATATCTTGGAGTGGAAGAAGGAATAAATTCTTTTAAAAAATTTAAGAAAAATAAGTATATGAACAAACTTATATTTAACTTAATAGACTTGAATCAAACTTCTAGTTAAACACACAGTTAATTTCGTCAATTCTTAGCTTAAATTAAGACACTAGTTACTTTCAACGTGAACTAAAAAAGAGAGAGGCTCGTTTGTCTCGATATTATTAATTATGCGAAAATAAAATTATAAATAGGGTTAAAAAGAAGAGCAAATAGATAACTTCTTTTTTTTTTTTTTTTTTTTTTTTTTTTTTTTTTTTTTATGTAATTTGAGGGTTCATCTTCATTGTCACTCATTTTTTTCACTCCCACTTCACCCCATATATAAACCCTAGTTTCTCCCAATTCCGATCCAATTCTTCCAATCTCACCTCACCTTCCACATTCTCAACCAAACCCTAAACCCTCTTCCATGGCGAGCACCGATACCGAACGCAGAGAAGAGGAGGAGGCTCCGGCCGGAGAGGATGAAGACACTGGAGCTCAAGTTGCCCCAATCGTGAAGTTGGAGGAGGTCACCGTCACCACCGGTGAAGAAAATGAAGACGCTATTCTCGATCTGTATGCTTTTCTCTTTACTTCTTTATCTGATCTGCTCAATCTAGGTTTTAATCTTATTTCTTCATGTGGGTTATTCGTATTCGTTGTTTTAGGAAATCCAAACTGTACCGATTCGATAAAGATGGAAATCAATGGAAGGAGAGGGGTGCTGGTACTGTTAAGTTTTTGAAACATAAGGAGACTGGCAAGGTTCGTCTTGTTATGAGACAGTCTAAAACCCTCAAGATCTGCGCTAACCATTTAGGTTCGTCCTCAGTTCACTACTTGTTCCTTCGCCTATATATCAAACTTCTTTGAGTTAATGTCTTTTTTTTTTTTTTTTATTATTATTATTTTATTATTTTTTTGTGTTTCTTCTTGATTTAGCTTTAGTTCTTCCATCTTATCGTTTGATTTGTCGTGATTGTAGTACTTCCATCAATGACGGTTCAAGAACACGTTGGAAATGAGAAGTCGTGCGTGTGGCATGCGACTGACTTTGCTGATGGTGAATTGAAAGATGAGCTTTTTTGCATCAGATTCCCATCTATTGATAGTGAGTACAACTCTGAATCTTTTTTCTCTCTAAACCTTGGCTATAGATTGACTGATAGACTCTTCTAGACTTTGGAAATATTGATATCTGGTAGTGGGCAATATTAGTGTTAAAAATGAATCTTTATATTGTTTCACGTTTTGTGTTTTCTTTTCCCCTTCGGGATAAATTATATGTGAGTGCTTTCTAATTGTGTGGTTGTGTCCGGTTCGAAGTATCACTAGGATAATTCTTTTCACTGACAATCTAATCTTATTCGTTTTCTTGTTGTTTTGTATCTGCTTTTTATGCAGTTTGGTTTGTACAGTTTTTCATCATAAGAAATTGCAGTATTGTCGTGGTATGTTTTAAGTTGAACGTTTTCCTGATGCCTATCAATACTTAGTGCTATTAGAAATTGAAGAATGGGGTTTATTCTTAAAATCCATTGTATAGTTTTAATCCGTACATAATGGTAACTTTGTCCTTGACACTTCTACTTCTCTGCTTATTTTTACTGATTATTGACTCTATCCATGAATATATTTCTTTTTACTTTCATTTACATTTGTTTTCTCTACTAAAAAAATAGGAAGTTTACTATTCCTAGATCCATCTCTGTTAATCTGCACAGTTTCTTCAGCTATCTTATTCTCTACATGTTCACATTGTATGCCAGTTGTTTTGGCAATGGAAGAGTTGGAGTCTGTTCCTGAATGGCGGAAGTATTATATAGAGTTGCAATTCTATATAATGATAATTCGATAATAAAATTTGATAGGAAAAAGTAGGTGAAAGTTGAGTGGTTTCTTTGGCGAATAGTCGGTTGTAAGCTTACTTCAGAGGATTTTAAGTGATGATACCTAGAAGAAAAAAGCTGAAAGACAGTAATGGTACGGACGGAAATTTCCCAGTTAACAATCATCTGTGGCTGCTGTTGCCCTTGGAGGTGTGTAATTGATGCATTGGATATGTTCTGGGTTTTCATCCTTAAATGCAGTGGACCTCTCTGCAGGGGATACGACAAAACTGTTCGATGTAGCTTAGGTGTTGTAATTTTATTTAGACCTCCCTCTCCATGCATCACAAGCTTTCAATGATGTCTCCAATGACTATTACTCCAAATTTGTCTAGGAATTTGGTTCTTTATCATTGTAACTCTTAATAAGGTAGATAAACCTGGATAAATAGACGTCATCCAACAGAGTGGTCCAGTTCTTTCCCTTTCTTAGGGGTGGTGAGTGATGAAGTCTTTTGAATTAATTTAAGCATCATCTCTGCCATGGCTTCATATCTTTGTGTCAGCTAGGAACTCAATCTATGACTTCTAACTCAAGTCATGGGTATTGCAGAAATCTTTTATTTGTTTGTGTTTTTGTAGTTACTAAATTATCAATCTAACAACACAGGATGTTGGATTAGTTTCTTTATACTATAGACTGCAAAACCCTCATGGAAACGTTCCTAGAAGTCCTCTAGTCCCAAAAGATAGATAGTTTCTTTTGAACTGTGCTAATCAGTTTTTTTGGGATGTCTTAAAAAATAAAAAAATTGTTGAAAAGAATTACAAATATAGCAAAATTTTACTTTCTATCTGTGATAGACTGCGATAGACCCAAATAAACATCTATTGCTTTACTAGATAGACACGAATAGATGTCTATTTGGGTCTATTGCGGTCTATCACAGATAGAAAGTGAAATTTTGTTATATTTGTAAATAGTTTGATATTTTTTCTATTTACAATAATTTTCCTTTTTTTTCCCTTGGTTATTTACTTGATCATTATTAATTCTTTTTTTGGTATTATTAGACTGCAAGACCTTCATGGAAACATTCCAAGAAGTTGCAGAGTCCCAAAAGAAGAAAGAGGAAAATAAAGATGCATCAGCAGCAGCTGGTCTACTTGAAAAGTTGAGCGTTGAAGACGAAAAGAAAGCCGAAGATAAAGCTGAAGATAAAGCTGAGGACACACCTGTAAAATCTAAGGAAGAGGATAAACCTGAGGGTGAGGCAGGGAAATCGGATGCAGAGAAGAAAGACTAGGAGCCAAGCCTGTTTCCCCTGCCAGATATATACGGTAGGATTTAGCTCTACCTCTACCGGATACGTCTCATTCATCCATGTCTTGGTACATTAAAACACAGTCAATTCTTGGATTGGGTAACTTTTCTGGGCTGGAAAGTTAAGAGTTGTCTAAATTGTATGTTCGTTGGTCGGTCGGTTGGGGAGTCGTTTTCTATTGTTCTCCTTCCTTTCCTTTCAAAATGAGATTGATTTGTAGTCTGTCAAATGGTTGGTAGTGTGGTGATGGCCGTTTGTGAATCCTCAAGAGTCAAATAGCATTTTTAGAAACCATAAAGTTTGTTTGCAGGGAGGGCCTGAGCTGAAGATGCTGCAAAGGGTGGGTTGGGTTAGTACCCAAACAAGAGTATTTGCAGAGACATATATACTTCTTTTTGCTTCTTTTTTCTTGAGGAAAACATGGTTGGTTGTCTTGTGGTCATATTTTATTATTTAAGTTCTAGCTTTATTCTATTGTGGAGTGTGCTTTCTCTTTTGGACTGCTTTCTATTTACCTCTGGATATGGTTTGTAGTTTTGTATTTTGGATTGCTTCTTTCAGGGAGACCATTGATGTCTCTTTTTTTTTTGGGCGAGTATCATATCTTTTTTTTCTGAGGTGTACTAGATACAAAGTAACAAATTAAAAGTATGGTTATTGTACTCGAAATGAGTTCAGTTCAATGGTGATTGAGGAAAGTCTGATATGACTTTCTTCTCTAGAGATTTGGACATTCAGTCTCTCATATTTTATAATTGTTGTACTAATGTAAGTATTGTTATTGGAAAAAATTACATAGTTTAGGTGATTCATCAAATAAAAAGTTTAGGGTGGGAAAGAATTCAATGGTTGAAGAAACGTGAGAAAAGCGCAAAGGAAGGGCAAAAAGAATTTACAATCTTTTTGGAAAATCGTTTCTTTCTGTCTTTGGGCTTTTACTCAAGTCGTTTTGGTTCTTGTGATTTTAGAACATATATTTTTAGTTCTTATGTTTTGTGAAATAGATTTTAAAGTTCATAGCTACGTCATAGAGGTTTTTCTAAAGTGTCTTCGTTGTGGCACTCGGATTTTGTGTCGTGGTTAGTCTTTGGAGATGCAAGCACGAGACTAATTTTGTCAGGTAGTCAGATATGAGAAAACAAACAGTAAATTCAGTTATTTGCATCACTTACTTTAGTCATCCATTGTGGGAAATGGTGGGATTTCTTATTTCTTTCTGTTTGGTTTTATATTTTAAAATTATGGTTTCAATTATCTATTTGTTGGTGTTAGATTTCTTATATTTTTAAGGCTTTAAAACTTTGCGATTTGATATTCTCTTTAATCAATATACATTGAAATTAAAATGTGGCCATGGTACCCCTTTAAAACCATGAGAAAATGCCAATGACACCCTTTGAAAAATAACAAAACAATGGCCATAGAAAAAAAAAAAATGTGATATTTACTAAAAATGTGGGTTCACTTATTTTTTTTTCAAACTTGAACATTCCCACAATGGAATTAACAAATGATGATTGTAACTAAGTTTCTTTCACTACATGCTTTCTATTATCTGCTTTAGTGTCCATGTTTTTAGATCTTTGGAGTTCTATACAATCTCTTATGAATATGCTTGAAAATTAAAATGAGAAGGGAGCTTGATAGTTGGAAGAACCATGAGAAAACTACTTTTTTGGTGTAAACTATGTGGAATTTAGTGTATAATTAATTCTTTTGGCACACAAATTGAATCATTCATCTATTATATTAACCCAATTGTAGCTTATGTAATAGCAAGAAGTACTTAGAATATTCCAAGGTCGAGTCTTTAGGGACAAATTTTCTAAAAGCAACGTGAGAAGAATTGTTGATTAGACTCCATACACTTCTATGCATATGCGGTAACCATTCAAAAATTGATGCAGCGAGTGTTTGAGTTGTAAAAGTAAATAAAATAGTAGTGTAAAGATCATGTGTTGTGTTGGTGATAATGTGATTATCAATATATTACAATAAGATATTTAAATTCAGAGAAGAGGTACGCAGACTTGACTTTTTGATTATTTATGCTTTTACTTTCTAAATGTATTAATCATAACTCTTCTTGACTTTACATGCAACTCTAAGCGGGAAATCTTGTTACCTCATCTTATATGCATGAGGTAAAACATTAAGGTAGTTATATGTCCTACGTGCTAACTTGATGCGTTAACCATCATTCTTTCTCTTTGTTTCAAAATGATTGCATTAATCCTAATACAAACTAGTGATTAGTATTCACTGTTGGTTATCTTAAGTATTTCAACACAATAACTTTTTTTGAAAGATTCATGTGCTAGTATTTAGACTCAACTAGCATGGGGAGACAAACAACTTCAATAAACGTTCTTAAGATAAAAAGTTACAATGCAAAACTCAAGAGCAATTCTAATTAAAAAAAAGTAGAATGCTACAACATAGGGATCAAGTCAAGTCTTGCATGCGTTGAGAAAACTAGTCTATCACAACCATGAAGTAATAAAGATACAAATAGATTTTCTAAATTTCTTTTCTTCATGATCGACTGACTCTTTGTGAGAAAATTATTAATTTGTGAAATTTTGATGATATTTAAAGGAATATTCATATTTATGCATGCGAATTGACAAACAAGGTCACAAGCTATTGAATCGTACCCCTTTAAAATCAACGAAGAATTAACAATGTTACCTTAATAATAATAAAAAAAAAATGTTACCCATTTAAAATTAACAAAAATTTAACAATGTTATCTAACTACTAGGAAAAAAACTTTTTAACTAAGAACATGGATTCATATTCATCAAAATTTAAAGCATGTTTGGCAGGCAACTCAAATTATGTTTTATGTTTTTAGTTCACTTAATTCAATCAATATGTGTTTGGTTGGCAGTCTCAATACTTTTTCAAAATTGTTTCTAAATTTTGTGATCTAAATAGTGCAAATTTTGAGAACAACTTTTTTATGTTTTCAGTGTATCCATATTTTGAATTAAAAAATTTTAAGGCAAAATTTTGTTAAAATGATAAAAACAATGACAAATATTATGAAATTATCTTAACTGATAAAAATATTTACTAACTAATAGTAAAATACAAAATATATTTGCCATAGACTACGATAGTCAATTATATTTATAAATATTTTAGTTAATTTTCTATATTTGAAAATATCCTTAAAATATGTTTAGTTTCTAAATCTACTGTCAAACACATCTATAAAACTATATTTTATTTGAATTTCTTGGTTTCAAAATTCGGACGAGTATCAATTATCAAGTCGTGGAGTTTATTCTTTCATCAATATAAAAACCCTAATTTCTTCTTCTCCCACTCTGTCATTGCTTTCCCCCAAATCCCGATCCATTTCTGTAAACAACAAAGCTTCATCTATGGCCAGCACCGATCCTGAACGCAGAGACGACGAGGAGGCTCCTGCCGGAGAAGATGAAGACACTGGAGCTCAAGTCGCCCCGATCGTCAAGTTGGAGGCGGTCGACGTTACCACCGGTGAAGAAGATGAGGACGCTGTTCTCGATCTGTAGGCTTTTTCTATACAATTCTTTCTCCATATCTTATATTTTTTTTTTTCTCGATCTACGTTTTGGTTCGTTAGTTTGACTTGTTTCGTTCCGATTATTCATTGTTTTAGGAAGGCAAAACTGTATCGATTCGATAAAGATGGAAACCAATGGAAGGAGAGGGGTGCTGGTACTGTTAAGTTTTTGAAACATAAGCAGACTGGAAAGGTTCGCCTTGTTATGAGGCAGTCTAAAACGCTTAAGATCTGTGCTAATCATCTTGGTTCGTTCTCCATTATTTACCCCTTATGCGCATACCACTGAGTTCCTTTAAGTGCTATAATATATTGTTTGATTGTTGTGCTTTTGTAGTGCTCCCAACAATGACGGTTCAGGAACACGCTGGAAATGACAAATCCTGCGTGTGGCATGCGACTGACTTCGCTGATGGCGAATTGAAAGATGAGCTTTTCTGTATCAGATTTCCATCTATTGAGAGTGAGTACAATTTTCCATTTCTTTTCCCCTGAAATTTGGCTGTTGATTAGATTGGCTGATGGGTTCTTTGAGGCTTTGTCTTTTTTATTTTGTATTTTTTATTTTTTCTTTATGATAGCGGGACATTATCAATAAAATGGTAGATGTTGTACAATTTGGCATGTAGTTGTAGCCTTTTCATTCTCCTTGTAGAACTTCTATATTAGAGCTCTCTAGTTGTGTCCAGATTGTTAATTTTGGCTCTAAAAGTGGCCAAGTACTAGCACAATTCTCTTCACTGATAGAGTCATTCCTTTTTTGCACCCAAATGGCTTCATGTATGTGGTATGGTTTTTACAGTTTGTCACTATAAGGAACTACGGTATACGATCATGATATGGATCTAAGTCTAATGTTTCCCTTAAAGATGGTTATACTTGGTTCTATTAAAGATTCAAGCACGTAGTATAATTCTATTTCTAATGTTTTCATTAGATGATTTTATCAAATTGGACTTTTACTGTTTTTCTTCTTTTTCTTTTTCTTGTTAGAGGAAATTATATATACTGATTCTTGACTGGACCATTGACAATATTCATTTTCATTTTGACTAATATTTGGTTTTTCTTTTCCAAATAAGAAAGGGGAAAGTTCGTTGTCCATACATTCATCTTTGTTATTCTGCTTGGTTTCCTTATTTTTATAATTCTGTTCTGTGTGACATTATGGCAGTAGCAAAGTAGGAGATTGGCTGCACCGAAAAGAAGAAGTGTTTGATTAGAGTAAGTGGGTGAAGAGGAGTCAGGATAGTAATTTTAATGGTGACTAGAGAAAATTTTGGCCATGGCAAATTAGGAGACAGGTGGGGAAAGGGGAGGACGAACTGAAATTTTATTTTAGGCATACAAAGCATAAAATTCAATAGTTAAAGTGGGTGATTGGAGTGCTTATTGTGAAGAGAGGATTGTGGCAATGGCAGAGAAGGAGCCAGGAGGATTGGAAGGTGGAAGGAAAGGATGCAATTGGATGCTCTCCCTTCTATGTGATTGACCACTTTGCATAAGATATAATTAGAAACCGGATTTAATTTGGATGGTCATAGTTCTGTTGTTTTAAACTGTATATCAAGACCAATTAAAGAAGCATATGACATGGAAGTAAAGTTCTCTGATAGCTAATTCAATTTCCTCGATTTATTAGTTTGAATTGTTTGTCTCTAGTTGCCGGAGATGATCCATGTCCATTCCATCATAATCTTATATTGTTGCGTCTTCAATGAATGTCTGTCTGTCAAATTTACTTGGGAATTAGGTTCTTTATCATTTTAACTCTCAATAAGTTAGGAACCTTAGATAAATGATAACTCAAGGTTTAATCTTTCTCTTATTTTTGGGGGTTGGTGTGGTAGTAGTCCTTTGAATTTTCTTAAGCATCTACTTTGACATCACTATATCTTTCTTATGGAAGAAATCAAATTTCATTGAAATCTTAACTTCTAAACTAACTCAAGCTAAAGGTCTTGTAGGTAACCTTTCATTCATTTTTGTTTTGTATAATCACTAAATTATTAATCAATGTGGAGACGGGCATGTTGGCACGCACAATTATATTTTTACATATAACTACCCAGACACTATTTGTGTTTTTTGTTCAATTTTTTAGAACTTAAGGACACAGTTGTACAACCTATAGAATAGATCCTGTTCAAGTAATAAGTTCGTTGTGTTTTCTTTATTCAATTTCTCATTTCTATTACTCAGAATGGTAACAAATACCTGTCTTTTCCATTGCTCAGCTCAACTTGTTTTATTACTTTTCCTATTTTAATTTTAAATTTAATTTTACTCTTAACCCTCAACTTTTAGGGTTATTTACTCTCTCTGTCTCTGTCTCTCTTAATTTGGCACTCTTTTTTATTATTTCTCAAAGTTTGTGATTTCCTTTATTTCTCTGACTGTTTCGGTTCATCATTGGAGCATCTCTAGGTTTTAAAAATGTAAAAAATTCTGCCTATGCTTAGGTGGTCGAGGCATAAATCCTCGAACAAGGTTTGAGTTCTCACACATACCATGTGGTTTAACACGAAAAGAAGTCCAGCACTTGTATCATTGTGTATATACTTGCTCCAACTCCAAGATACTTAGAGCATCGTTTATTGAATGCTCATCTTATCATTTTTATTTTATCTTAAGATAGATACTTTAATAACTAATACTAGTTGCTTTATTTCCCTTGGTAACAAACATTCTGTCTGCTTCAGACTGCAAATCTTTCATGGAAACGTTCCAAGAAATTGCTGAGTCCCAACAGAAGAAAGAGGAAAATAAAGATGCATCTGCTGCAGCTGGATTACTTGAGAAATTGAGTGTTGAAGAAAAAAACGCTGAAGATAAGGCCGGGGAGGAACCCGCCAAAGCTAAGAAAGAGGATGGCCCCAAGGATGAGCCAGAAAAATCAGATGCAGAGAAGAAGGATGATGAGTAGCCGGATGATGATATTATCAGAGATTTTGATATGAAGTTGACCTCTCTTCCATCCATGTCTTGGTAACATTTAAACACAGTGAGTTCTTGGATTGAATTTCTTCTGGGCTGATAGAGAGTGGGAGTCATCTAAATTGTATTTTGGTTGGAGTCCCTTTCCATTTTGTTTCCTTTCTTCCTTTAAAAAAAATGAGATTTCTAGTCTCGGTTGTTGTCAAATGGGGTGGTCGTGTGGGGCGTCTTGCGGTTTGTGAATCTTGAAAGAGTTATATAGAATTCTCAGGATAGTATGGAGTTTTGTGTGTGTGTGTGTGTGTGCAGTGCCTGAGCTGAAGATGCTGCAAGAGGTTGGTTAGTAGTGAGTCAGTCAAACAAGAGTAATTTGCTGAAAAACATCACATACACACTTATTTTTGGCTTGGTTTGTTGCTTAGTGCCGGAGATTTTTTTTCTTTTACCTTCCGGAGGATAAAAAAAAAATAAAAAAGATTCAGTCTTGTCATGTCTTCTGGTATTTTATTTAAGTTTGAAGCTCTTTTATTGTGCAGTGTGTTTTGCCCTTTTTACTTTCCATTGTATTTGTTCTCTATGTTGGTTGAAAATGACCTGAAAAGGGGATTTAAAAGGACCACAAAATTCTGCCTAAATTGGGAACAACCAAACAACAAATGTAGAGTAATCAAGATTTAAATTTCAAATCAATTATGATTAAGCCATGTTTATGATGTTTGAGTTGATATATTTGAGTTCTTCAATTGTATTACTATTATTACATGTTCAATTGTTATCGATGGATAGACGGAATAAAACATTTGCACTATGCATGTATACACACATTTGTTATATCTTCAAAGTAAATCGAAATTGGTATGGAAAGACTTTCAAGTCAAAACGTGTAGGATTTTTTAGATTATTATCTCTTCAAAGGGTTTTACTTCCCTGAATGCAAAAGATGATTTAAAGGGGAGGAGAAAATTAGGGAGTTCGTTCAAGGTTTGAAATGTAGCTTATTACTTGAGAAATTAAGTGAGCTTAGCTTCAGAGATTTTACAAGGGTTATTTTTCTTTTAATGCAACTTTTTAAAGGTATGATTTTTTAATAGTTAATTTCTTAATGGAAGTCCAATTACTTGTGATTAGAAGAGCATATTGTCGACCAAATCGAAACAAAAAAAAAAAAAAAAAAAAAGTGTGTACTCGTAATTACTCATGCCAATTTGAACCTAACTTAGAAGATAGTTAAACATTTTTTTATTCATAGGTTGTATTTGTGAATGAACGTTCGACAAAGAAAGAGAACAAAACAATATATATTCTCTTTTCTTTTTAGGGAAACAAAATAACTTTGTTCATAATAAAATACTTAAGATTTGACTTTCAACTACCCTCTTTAAGCCATTGTCTGCTCCTTTTATTAATTTAGTTCGTCTTTCAATAATTTTCTTTCTATTAATGAAAATTCGGACATAAATGTACGTCTTTGTCTTCAACTGTCTCAAGATATTTATAATCTGATTAAATTACAACTGTTTTTGTTAGTTCAGATTTATTTGAAAAATATCAATAAATAAATATTTAAACTTTAAATTGTGTCTAATAAACTCTTATACTTAAACTTTATGTCATGTATATTCTATTAGATATAAAATTAAATTATACGTAGAGTAGATACATGAATTTCAAAAAATTTGTCGAAGAGGTTAAGGGTCTATTAGATACAAAATTTAAAAAAATTTAGAGATCTATCAGACACATTCTTAAAGTTTTAAATATTAAGAATTAATTAGTCTCTCAATCTTTTAAATATCAGAAAAGGTTACTCTTTAATCCCCAAGTTTTAAATAATATGTGTGTCTAGTCAATAGAGTTTCCAAAATATAACCTTTTAGACTTTGATTCTATAGGAATAGGTTTAAAAAGTTTCTAAAGTAATTATTGTTATTATTATTTTAAATAATTATGTGATACTTTAAATTATAAAATAATTTAAAAAAAAATTATCTCGTTCTCTAAAAATATTTTTTCTAATTTACAATGTCATATTATTATTTAAAGTAATTATCCAAGCACCCTTTAAACGTATTCTTAAAAACTAGGGAACTAAAAGTTTATTTGCAAAACTTAAGTACCAAACACACATATTTTTAAAAACTCAAAAATGAAAAGGGTACATTTTGAAGACACATAATCCAAATGCACAAATTCTCCAAAACTAGATGATTGAAAAGGCATTTTTTTTCCTAAATATTATATGGTACCATACCTAATAGTTAATTAAAAAAATGTTTATAAATCAATCCGTCAAAACACTAATAACCTTTATGAAAAATGAGTCTCAAAATTTCACATCAATTGATTTAAATTTTAATATGTTATTAAAACAATTAAGAGGCAAGGTATAATTTTTCTAAAACAAAAACCACAAAGATTTATCATGTATGAAAACCATCTTTAGAACACACAAGTATGGTTTAACTGCAAAAAGCCTAATTTGTAATTATCCTTTAAGACAAAAATTGTAATAATTCAACAAAATTAGGTGAAAATTGTGAATGCTAATCACTTCTCATAATCTAGCCACTTTCGCTTCTTCTTTCAATTTCTTTTGTCTCTCTATCTTATTTCTCATCCTTAGAAGAATTGGGTGATTGGTCTGTTTTAATGAATTTAAGTTTAGAGAAAAAAAAAAAGAAAAAGAAAAAAAGAAAAAGAAAACGAAAACGAAAACGAAGATTGAACCACCACTGGATTACTTTTCAATGGACAAATTTGATTTGGGATGTGGTTGTGATGATGGTGAAGTGATTGTAAGCTATGCCTAAACCGTCCGTAATAAATGCACTCATTTACATTTTGCCATTCCTTGTCTAAATTTGGGACTTTTAACGGTGGTATAGTAGTTGAAAATGCATTTCAAATAAATTTTTTGTACTATATCCTTACATACCGGATCTCCAAAATCTTAAAATGTTAAAAGAAAATTATTATTTTGGTTAATCCTTTTATTTTACATTAAAATATTATTTTAATCTTTATACTTCGCATTTCATTTCATTTCATTTTTGTCTCTATATTTTCAGATGTGCTCTTTCAGTCCTCATACTTTCAATAAATCTTAAAATTAGTCTTTACAATTAACTTATTGTTAACATTTCTTTTCAAAACAATTTAGTCTCAATTAGCATTCCCTCTATAAATTGTAAAAATATATTTTTATGGCGTCTATTTTTGTTTGAAAATTATGGCTAATCTTCTATTTATCATTCCAATTTTATCTAATATCCCCAAAGGGCCAAGTAAATGAACTATATTTAAGGCATTCGAAACAAAGTACTATATTTAAAATTTATTGAAAGTATAGAGACCAAAATTAGACATCAAAAGTACAAGAACTACAATGAAATCAAAAGTGAGTAGCTTCAAGTATGTAAACTAGTATGTTAATATGACATAGTTTAAAGCCAAATAATTTAGGGATAAACCTTGGCCAAAATGTATTCAAAGGTAAAAAGAGTAGCATTAAAACAATTAAATGTATTCTTTAAAAAGTTTAGAGACTAAAATTAAAATTTTAAACGTTAGGTAACAAAATAGAATAAACTTAAAAGTTTAAGGACTAAAACAAAGATTTTGTAGGAACAAAGTAAAATGAACTTCATAGTTCAAAAGACTTAAATGAAATTAGACCAATGTTTCTTTTAAGAGGTAGTTGGAAATATAACAATCGGACCCAAAATATTAATAAATATACCACAATGCAAAAGAATTTGCAGATATAACAAAATTTAGATTTTGCAATATTTGCAATTCTTTAATAATGTTGTTGTCTCATCACTAATAGAATCTATCACGAATAGGTTTTGCAATATTTGCAATTCTTTAATAATGTTGTTGTACACTTAATTATTAGTCCTAAAAGTGCTACCCATTGGAATTATCCATCTTTTAATGCTTAGTTTAGAACAAACATAGAATAGGACTAAAATATGATTTTTTTTTTCTCAAATATTTCTTATACCATACACAATAATTGAGCGGTTAATAATAATAATAATAAAAAAAAAAAAAAAAAAAAGCGAAAATTCTTAAATCATCAACATCACGCCAAACAATATCATATAAGGATAAGAATATAAAGAAAATTATAAAGCCAAATAATTTCATATAAGGATAAGAATATCAAGACAATTATAATGCCAAATAATAATATCACAAGGATAAGAATATAGTGACTAAAATTTTCCCCTTTTCTATATGATCCTATATTTGGGGCATTGAAAAGAGAGTGAATGGCTGCTGAAGCTTGAAAAAACAGAGGCATACCAGTTATGGAGCTTCATTGATAATTGCTGCATAATATATCACATCATTTTCCACTTTTTTATGAAAAAGAAAAAGAAAAAGAAAAAGAAAAAGAAAAAGAAATTTACATCTTTCTTACTTGTTTGGCCCTTTCAATATATCACCTGATAATGACCCTCAAAAACCAAACAAAGCTTTAGAGTCTGCTCAATTCAAGCCTCACTATCATCAGGGGTTCTCCATTATTTAGCAGAATGGATCAAAATTATCTCACTCATTTTGAACAATCTTATCTATAAGAACCATTAACATAACAGAATTAAGCCAACACAAACTCAAATAGATAAAACCAAGGCTCCCCAATTAGGTGGAGGAGAATCCAATTCTCAACATACCACCAGCTTCGCACTGCAAATTTATGGAGAGAAGGAGAATTGGATGCCAATTTGTGGATTTGATTTGATGGTTTGCAGAAGAACCCAATGGCAGAGGATTAAACCAGAAAGTGAACTTAAAAAAAAACATGAAAGAAGAGAAGCAGAAGAACAATTACAACAACTTAGAAGTAAGAGCTTGAACATGTCTCAATGACCAGAGGGCTTAATCTACAAGAAGTTTGGGAGATGTTATTTTCTTAAGTGGGCAAGCTGAAAATGACTTCAATTATCAACCCCAACCACCATATCCAACACTCTCACACTCTCTCTTCTAAAACTATTGGGTTCCATCCAGTCAGGCATTATCACAAACACATTATGGCCAGAAACAGAAGAGCCAATTGAGAAGTCAGATTCTTACCTTCTAACAACCATATCTTTGATTGTTCCATTTCTCCCACCGTACCACGTCTTCTACTCCCAAGTACACTGCATCACAGACTGAAATTTGAAAGCAACAACAGAGAATGATTATACATTATTAGGTATAACATCTGTGTCACTAAAAAAATTTAGAAATCTGTTATGAATCTGAATGTGGCCCCAGTTGGATTAAATGCTTGGGCTGTCAAATCGAAAGCTCCTTAGCAGTCAATCTTGTACGGAGGATAACGATAGCGAAATCGTCGGCCATGGGAGAGTAATGAAAGAAAAAGACTTACATGTGCTTCTTCTTGTGTGTGGATGATTTTGATTGAATCGATTTGGGTATCCATCGTTTCAAATTGTCTTTCGTCTTTGCTCTTTCAACAACCATTGTAAGGCATTTCTGCTCAGTTCTTTCAAAAGTACTTTACCTATTTTGGTAAATTTCTATAAATTTGTTGCTACTTGGACAAAACTTATAGAAATTTCTATAAGTTTTTTGTGTTTTCTTTTATTTTGTTTTGGCCTTCAAATTTTTATTTATTTTATGTTAGTCCCTTATCTCTTTAAAACTTTCCAATTCGAGTCCTTCAATTTCGTATAAAATGGGGATGTTTTCAAATTAATCATCCACCTTTATTTTTATTTATATATTTATTTTTATGGTTTAAACATCTAGTCAAAATTTTAATATTAAGGTCTAGTTTAAGTTGTTTATTTATACGAGTATTTTCAAAATCCAATCAAAAATTTTACGAAGAAAAAAAAGATAAAAATAATTTCAAAAAGATAAGCTTTTATTTTTGTAATTTAATTTAAAATACAAATATTTCTTCAGTAGAAGTGAAAATCATAATAAACAAACAATAACAATATAGGTTTGTTTTCAATACAATAAAAACAACTAATTTATTTATAAATATAACACAATGTCATTATTTAATAAAAAGTGATAGTATCACTGGTAGACAATGAGATTCTGCTATATGTAAAAATAATATTTATAGTAGTTTTGATATTTAAAAACAAGAAAAATTATTATAAATAGAAAAAAATATCAAATTATTTACAAATGTAGCAAATAAACATTTATATGTATCTATTTGGTAAAGTGATAGATGTATTTTTGATAAAATTTTGTTATATTTATAATTATTCGAAAACATAACCTGATTGTATTAACCTAAAAAATGCATGAAAAAATTAAAAATAAAATTGCGATCAAATAGGCGTAAACAAATGTTTTTAATTAAAAGTCAAATCTGATTTTTTTTTTTTTTTTTAAAAAAAGTGAAAATATTTTAAAGGAAACATTTTAAAAAAACAACAATAAAATGATTTGGAAGTTTAAATAATATTTTCCAAAATCAAGCCAAATATTTATTATTATTTGGTTGCTTGGCTATGACAAAGATTATGGTTATTTGGTTGGTTTGAGGGAGGAGGGTCATGTAGCTTAGTCACTTGCACACCATTTTTACCTCTTCTTTCTTTTCTCTTTGCTCTTTCTCTCTGTAGCCATGAACAACCCATCACAGGAAAATGTTGAAACAGAAGGCATCTCTCCAAAGGTATTCTAAATTTTTCTGCCCTTTCTTCCTTAAATCCCAAGCTATAATTTCTTTAAAAACTCTATATGGATTCTTATTTCTGCTTTGTCCCACAGAGCTGAGAGATTTCAGTTGCTGTGTGATTCTGTTGTTTTATAACTCTATCTGGGAACTGGGTTTCCTTTTAGGTTTGAGTGAAATGCATTTTGGGTTTACATATTCATTTTCTTAGATATTTACACTTCATTCTACATGGTGGGTTTAGATTCCCTGAAACTCTCTCTGTCAGCAAGAAATTTGGGATGAATTTTTGTTATCTGCTCCGATTGATGTAGTTTTTATGTTTGAAAATCTTCATGGAAACATGGGTTTGCTTTAAGCTTCTTGTACGTCATACCCAACTGTTTACGTAAGCAAAACAGAGAGAAAAGAAGCTTTCTCATTGCTTTTGATTGTGTTCTTGAGTGTTTTTGTTTTGAAAAAGTGTTTGTTTATCAAAATTAGTTCTATCTTAATGATAAAATACTTTGTTGTTTGGTGATAAGACGGATGTAGTTTTTGAAAGGATTAAAATTACTTTTTTCTCATAGTCAAAATCACTCTGAAACATTCGGTTAATCATGCAAAGTTAATTTTGGATGGTTTGAAAATCGCATTTAAATTAACTTTGAATTGCTTGAGGCATCTTTTGGAGTTTATTTTGAACTTGATTCGAGTGATTTCAACAATTTGAAAATTTTTCCCAAACATATTCTTAGTTACCTTTGCCAGAACATATATGTTCATGGTGACACAAACAACATGGTTTCATGAAGGAACTAACGTTTTCAATTCTTACTTGTTTGAACAAAAATTGGAGAAGAGATTAGTGAAAAATGTGTGTAGAGAGAAGTAACTGAGATATTTTATGTACAGAGTAGTAAGGAAAGGAAAGATAGTATCATGAAAAGTCAAAATGTTTTAACTAAAAGCACTTGTATAAACTATCTCAATGGCTTCAGATTGTTGATGCATTTGCATTTAGTATATTTTTCAGATATATCCTTTTCCAATTTTTTTTAAAATTTTAGGTTGGAATATGTCTGTTTATCATCATTGTAGCCAGCAATATGTATTTAATATGCAGAATGTGAAGAATGAGTCCTACAGAAGTGTGCTTATGTTGGCTTACCAAAGTCTAGGAGTTGTTTATGGGGACCTCAGCACCTCCCCTCTCTATGTCTACAAAACCACCTTCTCTGGGAAATTGAGTCTCCATGAGAATGATGAAGAGATTTATGGGGTTCTATCCTTTATCTTCTGGACATTTACACTCATTGCTCTCTTCAAATATGTTTTCATTGTCATGTCAGCCGATGATAATGGTGAAGGTAAAACTTTTCATCTCATCCAACATAAGTGATAGTGTTAAGATGATTTGATTGTTAAAAGACTTTGAAGATAGTCTCACGCGTTACGCCGATTAGAAGTGAGAGAACATATATAGATAAGAGTAATACTTGATTACATTCTGCATTACACCAATCTTTTTGTAGCCCATCCTAACCACAAAGCAAAAAAATACAAAATATTTTTTTTGAAAAAATAAAGAAGAGTTTGTTGCATGACAAACTATGGTTGAACTACTGAGTAGACAGCAAAAAGATTGGTGCAAGTATTTTTCTTAAGGATAATGTTTGCAATGGTATATGGTTCTTCATGTGGGTGCAAGTCTAAATAAACAATATCATATCATTATGGAGATATGATTCTTTGTCCTAACATTAACTTATCTTTTGAGCTTGATTTTCCATCAAGATTTTGGAAATCTATATTACAAAGGATTTAATAGATAGGAAAAGAGGTAAAGCTGATTATTTAATACCATTTGCTTGTGATGCAGGGGGTACCTTTGCACTGTACTCTCTTCTCTGTAGGCATGCTAGATTATGCATATTACCGAATCAAGAGCCTGTAGATGAACAGTTATCAGCATATGACATCAACGGAATCTCGGAGACAAGGCCGAGTGCTGCTCTAAAGTCTTTTTTTCGGCTGCATCCATCTTTTCGAAGAGGTTTTTTGTTGTTTGTTCTCTTCGGAACCTGCATGGCTATTGGTGATGGAGTGCTTACTCCTGCAATATCAGGTCAGGTCCCTGCGTTTTACCTTTGCCTTTTCAATTCAGTAGCTTAGATCATCCTAGTATTTCAAAACGTACAACTTTTTTGCCACTGCTAGTTCTATGATGCTGGAATTTTCAGTTCAAAATTGCATTAGTAGCTAAGCTAAGATTAACCTTGAAATTTTTAAGATTGCTACATAAAAACTTGCATTTTCATATTCATGTAATGATTAATAAATATTTGTCCTTTCAGTTCTTTCAGCAGTCTCAGGAGTCAAACATAAGATCACTGGACTCCATGAGAGTAAGTTTCATCATCCTCTCTATAGTTGCATTTCCATATTAAGCAAAATAATTAAAACATGCCAAAATTTGTGTTTCCCTTTTTCAGATTACGTTGTTTTAATCTCGTGCGTCATCTTAGTTGGACTATTCTCCCTCCAGCATCGTGGAACACACAAAGTTGCTTTCATGTTTGCTCCAATCATCACGGTGTGGCTTGTCTGTATTAGTGTCATCGGAATGTATAATATTATCAAATGGAACCCAAGTATTTATCACGCACTCTCTCCAGTTTATATGCTGAAATTCCTTCGAAGCACAGGTGTTGAAGGTTGGATTTCATTAGGTGGAATTGTTCTCTCCATAACAGGTACTTGTACATCTCGAATCATACAATGTCATGCTGTCTCTCGTCTCTTATACATCGGGAACGAGGTTCTTATGGGATATTCTCATAGGTGTGGAGGCAATGTTTGCTGATTTAGGCCACTTCTCTTCACTTTCGATCAAGGTAACTATAACCGCTTTGGTTGAAAATAATAAAGCAGACTCATCATGATCTTAGTGTAATTGAAAGTTGAAATCTTCCTCTTTTAAATCACAGATTGCCTTCACATTTCTTGTATATCCCTCCTTGATACTTGCTTATTTGGGTGAGGCTGCATTTCTCTCTAAGCACCATGAAGATATTCAGAGAAGCTTCTACAAAGCAATACCTGGTAAGAAGTTAGTAAAACAGAGATTATATATTTATGTGTCCTTGTCTGAACATGACATTACATTCTTTCTCAATGTAGAAGCTGTGTTTTGGCCAGTGTTCGTCGTGGCCACTTTTGCTTCTGTCGTAGGAAGTCAGGCGGTGATTTCGGCTACATTCTCCCTTGTAAACCAGTGCTGTGCTCTAAATTGTTTCCCCCATGTGAAAACTATGCACACTTCGAATCAGATATATGGGCAGATTTATATCCCAGAAGTTAATTGGATGCTAATGTGCCTTTGTTTAGCTGTGACAATTGGCTTGAGAGACACAAACATGATAGGCCATGCATATGGTACAAGTCTTAGCATTTAGCATTGTCTGTGGGCTTAAAATATAAAATCACATGAGAAAGAGATCTGATTGTTTTTTATGGGTTTGTAGGGCTGGCAGTCACCATTGTTATGTTTATCTCAACTTGCTTGATGACACTTGTGATGATAATTGTTTGGAAGCAGAGGTTGATCAATGCCATAGCATTTTTCATGTTTTTTGGGTCGATTGAACTACTTTACATCTCTGCATCAATTGTCAAAGTGCATGAAGGCGGTTGGATCCCTCTCGTATTTTCTACTATCTTTATGTGTTCGATGTATGCATGGTACTATGGGACGATGAAGAAACACGAATACGACGATGAGAACAAAGTGTCGATGAATAGGATACTTTCTTCAGGGCCTAGCCTTGGCATAGTGCATGTGCCCGGAATTGGACTCATATACACTAATCTGGTCGCTGGTGTTCCTGCTGTTTTTGGTCACTTTGTAACCACTTTGCCTGCATTTCATCAAGTGCTTGTATTTGTTTGTATAAAATACGTTCAAGTTCCCCATATTGACGAAGAAGATCGTTTGCTCATTTCGAGGGTGGGGCCGAAAGAATGCAACATGTTTCGGTGCGTTGTCCGGTATGGTTACAGGGATTTGCTACAAGAGAACTACAATTTCGAGAACAGATTGGTGTTTTCCTTAGTGCATTATGTAGAAACAGATCACTTTTGGAAACCAATGGCACAAGTCTCTAGAGGGTGTGAAAATTCAGAAGAACCTTGTGAATATGAACCATTGGAGCAGGCTTTTACAAGCTCAAATATGTTGCAGTCTTCTAACAAATATCAAGCAACGGATACTGCAGTCGACGACCAGGAAAAGTCTATACATAATGAGGAAGCGGTGCAGATATTGAGAGCGAAAGAATCGGGAATCACGTACATCTTTGGACATTGCTCAGTCAAGGCCAAGAAATCATCTTCCATTTTCAAGAAGTTAGCCATTGATATTGTGTATGCTTTTTTGAAACAAAATTGTAGAGAGCCTGAGGTTTTACTGAATGTGCCTCACACTTCCCTCTTGGAAGTAGGCATGGTATATTATGTATAGTTTCAAACAAGAAAATAAGCTTAGAAGCTTCATCTCATGTTTTGATATGAAACATGTAGCTTTCTTTTATACTTTCATCTAAAAAATTAACAGAAATGAAAATGATAGTTTCAAATTCTTTCAATCTACATGTATTTTTTTTCGATATTTTGAAATAGAGTAATGATTAGGTACAACCTAATCCCACGCTTCCCCTTTCCTTTTTAAAAATAAAAATTTTAAAAACCTAGAAAATCATTTAAAAAAAATTATCACATATCACTTTTTATTGGATAACTATATGGGCGGTACAAAAATAGGTGCAACTCAAGTAACACTAAAGTTTTTTTCTTTCGAATATTTCACACATGTAAATTAAATCAAAGAAAATTAAATCCACCTAGAGTTTGACTCAGACATCCCACTCTTCCTCTCTCAAAACAAATTGGCATTACTAAGAACACATTTCTCAAAACACACAAGAATCAATTCAAAATTAGAAAGATTTCTCACGGGTTGTTGTTACCAAGAGGCATTGGGAGCCATGGAAATATAGTTTGAATTCAATATTGGAATTCTAGTGTTGTAATATAGCCACACACTTGAGTATTCCCAATAAAACATGGAAGAGAATTGGTCTTCCTCAAGCAAACCACAGCCACTATTTCCCCTACAAAACGCCCTTATATAACACACTCTCCTTCCCCTCCATTTCCACACTTTCCTCTCATAGATCCATCTTTCTCTCCCCCATATCAAAACAACTTAACTTTCATTTTCTCCAACTTATGGATACTGTCATTGGAGCTCTTGATTCATGTAAGCCTTTCAACAATGACATAGCATCCCCGCCTCAAAACGGCTCTCACCCCTCGCCCTCCGTCATCGGATCCTCAGATGCCACGCTCGGTCGCCACCTTGCGCGACGCTTGGTCCAAATAGGGATTTGTGATGTATTCTCCGTCCCTGGTGACTTCAACCTAACCCTACTCGACCATCTCATTGCTGAGCCTGGACTCACCAACATTGGTTGCTGCAATGAGCTCAATGCTGGCTATGCAGCTGATGGCTACGCAAGGCGTCGTGGGGTTGGTGCATGTGTTGTAACGTTCACTGTTGGAGGGCTAAGTGTCTTGAATGCTATTGCAGGTGCTTACAGTGAAAATCTTCCTGTGATTTGTATCGTTGGTGGCCCAAATACCAATGATTATGGAACCAGTAGGATTCTTCATCACACTATTGGATTGTCTGATTTCAGCCAAGAACTCAGATGCTTTCAAACTGTGACATGTTTTCAAGTGAGTTTGCCTTCTTTAGAACTAAAAGTGATATTAGTAAGACAAAATAGATCGACATGATTTCTAAGTGAGCTTTGATCATACGGTTCCTTTTAATTTGCTTAGTGAAGATGGTATATTAGACATGTTATTATTTTTTTCACCGACATACATATGTTAAAATTTGAGGATATATCACCACGGACAAAAGTTGAAGAGACTTTCACAATCTATTAAAATCACAAACATTATTATTCAACCAACATGTCACATCCATACTTCATTGAATAGCATTTAACAAACTAAGAATTTACGTAGAATATCATTTACAATAATATTGTTGATGACGACGACGACGATATATAGGCTGTGATAAACAATATAGAAGAAGCACATGCTCAAATTGACAAAGCCATATCAACAGCACTGATTGAAAGCAAACCCGTGTACCTTAGCATCAGTTGCAACTTACCTGGTATCCCTCACCCAACTTTCAGCAGAGAGCCCATCCCATTCGCTATTTCTCCAAGGTAATAACCCACGTCAGGGGTTAAAATTTGCACTATCGACTTTGAAATTGAGGTTTGTACTGACACTTCATATATTATTAAAATAATAATCATAAAAGAAAAAAAAAAAAACTAAATTCAAGTATTATAATGATTAAATTACAAGTTAAGTCTATAGATTTTCAAAATTATGCAAATGACGAGTTTTTTAAACAAGAGTTTAACAAGTCTCTAACTTTAGAAATGTTTTAGGGTTGAAAATAAATTTTATGTCTAATGGAATCTTAACTTTTAATTTTGTGTATGTTACGTTTTTTAAATGTTGAATAGGTCACAGATATATTTGAGACAATATAAAATTAAAAAATGTATTGGATACAAAATTAAAAGTTCAAGAAATAATTAGATATTTGTTAAAACCTAGATGCATATACGGAAGACAAAATACAAAATTGAAAGTTGAACAAAGTATTATATACTTAAACGTTCATAGATTGAAAAAGCAGAAAAGTTGCAATTTCATGACTAACTTATAAGTTAACCTAATAGTAATAATATTAAAATAATAGAGTTCAAGCAATGTAATCATGAATTTCTTCTAGACTCTTGAATTTAATTTACTGTATTCTATCTGTTTCAGGGTTAGCAACGAGATGGGGCTCGAAGCCGCGGTAGAGGCCACCGCGGCGTTCCTCGACAAGGCGGTGAAGCCAGTGATGGTCGGCGGGCCGAAGCTCCGAGTGGCCAAGGCTTGCGATGCATTAGTCGAGCTAGCCGATGCTTGTGGCTACGCGCTTGCCGTGATGCCGTCCGCGAAAGGCTTGGTCCCGGAATACCACCCCCATTTCATCGGAACGTACTGGGGAGCCGTCGGGACCGCCTTCTGCGGCGAGATCGTGGAATCGGCCGACGCATATCTATTCGCTGGCCCCATTTTCAACGATTACAGCTCCGTTGGCTACTCCCTCCTTTTGAAAAAAGAGAAGGCCATCATTGTGGAGCCTGACCGTGTGATGATAGCTAACGGCCCAACATTTGGTTGTATTTTAATGAATGATTTCCTTAGAGAACTTGCAAAAAGACTTAAGAAAAACACAACAGCTTACGAGAATTACCACCGGATCTATGTTCCCGACGGCCAACCGTTGAAATGCAACCCCAATGAGGCGTTGAGAGTCAACATTATGTTTCAGCACATACAGAAGATGCTGTCGGCGGACACGGCGGTGATCGCGGAGACCGGAGACTCGTGGTTCAACTGCCAGAAGTTGAAGCTGCCCAAAGGATGCGGGTATGTGGGCACCGGAAAAATGATTTGAGAAGACTGAAATAATGTGGGTAACAAGTTTAAATGCTTGATTATTGCAGATATGAATTTCAGATGCAATATGGTTCGATTGGGTGGTCTGTTGGTGCGACATTGGGATATGCTCAATCTGTGCCGAGTAAGCGTGTAATTGCGTGCATTGGAGATGGAAGCTTTCAGGTTTCTACACCCTCCACGCTTAAATTAAAACCACCTTCTCAACACCATATCCAAATTCAACCTTCACTTTTACTAATTAGCATTAAATTTGGGTATTCAGGTGACAGCACAAGATGTATCAACCATGATTAGGTGTGAACAAAAGACCATAATCTTCTTAATCAACAATGGAGGTTACACTATTGAAGTCGAAATTCACGACGGACCTTACAACGTGATCAAGAATTGGAATTACACTGCCTTAGTCGATGCAATCCACAATGGTGAAGGCAAATGTTGGACTACAAAAGTAATTTAATTTACAAGCTTTACTCCTCCAAACTTTAAAAAGTGTTTGATTAATTGATATACCTTCAAACTTTTCCTTTGATAATTAGGTGCGTACCGAGGAGGAGCTGGTTGAAGCGATCAATACCGCAACAGGGGAGAAGAGTGATTGTTTGTGTTTTATTGAAGTTATTGTTCATAAAGATGATACAAGTAAAGAGTTGCTCGAGTGGGGATCAAGAGTTTGTGCTGCAAATAGTCGCCCTCCAAATCCTCAATGAATAATAAGCCTACATAATGAGTGTTCTTATCAAGAAATTGAATGATGGATTAAGTGTATAGAACTCTCTCTATATATATATAAGTGAATTTGAATGAGTTTTTTTTTTTTTGTTTTTGTTTTTTGTTTTCATGAGTTTACTCATTCAAGTTATTCGGGAAAATTTGGTGAAGTTTATGTTATGAAAGTTAATTCATTTATTGGAATTGACTATATATGTGGTTATATATATAATATGTAATATTTTCACATTGTCTTATTTATATAATTATATGCAATATATTTATTTTTATGAATCTTTTATTTATTGTGTAAAAGATTAATAAACGTATCATTACAACTCTAATCATGACCTGTGTCCTGTCTTCTTTGATGATATTTGATTTTTAAAAATTGGATTTTTTTTTTACCATTTTTTTAGTGTGATTTTTATTATTATTTTTTTTTTAACTAAACATTTGAATTATTAATCAAAATTTAAAGATAAAATAACTTTTTTTTTTTAATTTCAAATTTTAGTTTGATTTTTTAGAACACTACTAAAAAATAAATAACAAAACAAAAAGAAATCAATGAATGAAAGTAATGTTTATAAACTTGATTTTAAAAGCGTAAATAGTTATCAAATTGAGTCTAAAAGATTAGATTGTGTTTGGAAGAGCCTTACGAAAGTACAAGTTTTTTTTAAAAAAAAATAAACAAACAAAACAAAATAATAGGGGTAGAAAATTCTAACCACCGATTATATATCAGTTGAGTTATACTCATTTTGACTTGTTATCAAAAGGTTGATAGATTATTAAATTATTGCTTCAATAACATATTTTACATATGGACACATTATTCTATGCTACTTTTCTATCATTAAAATTCATCTCTTCTAGTTTCACATGTTCAAATACGTTAATAAGATAATAGTTTAAATATATATTAGTTTTCTCAAACATGAAAGACTAGATTGAAAATTGCCCTAAAGTATAGGATTATTTGATATATTATTTATCTTTTTAATTTAATAAAATAAAATACATAAAACAAATAAATAATTAGTATAGGTGGAATTAAACCCCAAGTTTCATAGATAAGTAGCTAACTCAATTATTTGATATATGAAGTATAATATTGTGAGGCATTTTATTGATTTTCTTGGTTTGATTATTCATACTTCACAACCTTCAACAATTTTTTTTATTATTATTATTTTTTATTTTTAAATAAACCTTCAACATTTAATGATTATGAGCTTTCCCTAATTGATGGGGAAATCAAACCAAGACCCAAAAAAACAAATGGCACTTTCAATGCCCATGTGCCCTCCAACAAAGCAAAGCAACCTCTCTACAACAATATTTATGCTCAACTAGCTCCTTCGAAGCCATGACACCAAATCAATTAATTATGATGACATGCATGCCTCAAAATAATATATATATATTTTGCTTTTCATAATCATATTTAATTATTTATTTCTTATTAATAAATTTGAATGGTATGAACTAGCATATAGTTTGAATTTATGTCTTTCCTTTTCCTTCAAAGATTCCTATATATATATATATATATATACATTATAAACAAACTTAGACTTAGTTAGAAATTGTTGTACTTAAAATAATAATTGTTGATAAATGTATTTTAAAAAAAGGGACAGTAAATTAAGTAAATTAGCATTGGATAAACTTCAGTTTTAAACAAAAATAAAAGTACTTTATCTTATTTGATAAAAATAAATATTAAATTGTTGTGATCACAATTTAATAACTAAAGTACCGAGAGGATCAAATTTTTCATAATTTTTTTTTCCTTGATGATTATAATTTTATATAATTTGGTCTTTAATTTTTGAAAGGAAAAGATATTATATCCTAAGAATAAAGATAGTTCATAAATTTGAATTTTTTTTTTGTAATCGTTGAATGAAGCAAATAAACATATATCTACATATATACCAATTGTATACAACTTGATATATATTGTGAGGGAACACAACATTTAGCTTTCTGAATATTAAACCATTTTGGGAAAAAAAAGGTTTAATAAGAAAATGTGAAGGAGTTGAATTTAATTATTTTGGTGACATGTAATTATCCCAAATCCTTTTCTTTTATATTAATATTTCACTGTCAACAATCTAAGTGCCCTTCAAACTTTGTTCTCATACTTTCTTCTTTTTCCCCTTTGCTTAAAAAAATAATAATAAAAATCTTTTGAAAATAATTTCATACTTTAAAACCGACCAAATTCCAATATATCTTTGACTTTTGTGTCAAATTTGAAAAGAGTCAGATCAGATGTTTTAAAACAAGACCAGTAAATTAATTTATTATTACTTTTTGTCTGAGTTAAATTAATATATATATATATTACTTTTATCGTCAGTAAGCGTTTCAAGAAGGTTAACTACCTTTTGAATAGAAATTTGTTAGAAGGTTAAATAGAAACTTAATTTATATGTTCTAAAACAATGTAACTATCTTAATTTATATCTTCCAACTTTTAGATCACTGCCACACACTCTTTCCAGTCTTGATTTTCATTTAACTTTATAAAGGATTTCAACCTAATAATAGTTTGAAACATTTATGGATGGTCAAAGATACTATTGCATCTTTTAAAAGAATGCATTTTTTAAATAACAGGTAAAATTCAAAAGTATTCTTGTAATTTAACCACTTTTCTTTAAGGAAAAAAAAACTTCTAATGGCTAGAGAATCTGAAAAATATGCAATATAAATATATACTATCAGACTAAAAAAGAAATATGAGAGATCCGCCATATCTTTAAGACGACTCTATTGAGAGGACATTTGGAAAGGTTAATGTTTACGTGAGTTTGACTTAAAATATTGAATGATCATGCATGTTTGTCTTACATAAATTTGTCACCAGATAGTAATTGGACAAACTCAAAGAGGATGTTTGGCCAAAGTTGAGTTGGAGTTGGGGAGTAAAATTGTGAACTTCACTCCAAGGAATTCGTGGATCACACGATTAAAAATAAACATCAATTTAATACTTTAGTGACTCCTTACTAAGCTCTATGACTTTACAATTCTCTAGACTCTACAACTCCACTACCCAAAAATTTTCATGAGCATAATTCTCTCAAATTCACACCTTTATATATATAGAGAGATATATATATTATAATACTTTATAAACGTGCAGTTTAAATACAAATTTCCTACTGCTTCCAACCATTTATCGAATATTTATAACCATCTGCTTAACACCGTCAATGAATGTCATGAAGATATATTAGAGTTGGGGAAGGAAGTTGAGTAATTTTGAGGTAAATGAAAGCATAGGTTAAAATGTTATAAATGTTGTACCTAACTTAACATGTCTTGTTAAAGACGACCATCACTATTATGGCTTGCCAGAAAGGGTAGGGAACTTGTCACCTACAAGCTCATGCATTCAAACTTCAATTAGGGTTTAATTTTTAAATATATATATTTCTAATTTCTATTTCTAAATTTAAGATAAGCTGTCCATTTGACAAACATATCTTAACATAATTTATCTTCACACTAAATAAAAATATCTTATTTTGTTCACATTTCTTTAAAACATAATTTTTAAAATACATTTGTTCACTTAGCTTCTGGGGCTCTTCGGAAACTTTCATTAGGTAGCATAGTTATATGTATATATAACCTGTTTAATATCTTTACAGAACTATTACAAATTTGGGGCAGTTATTTGTTTAAATTACTGTTTTTAGTTATTTAAAAGCTTAATCAATATAAAGTATATATATAATTTCGATCAAGAAGTTAAAGTTTAAATTCTACACTTTGATTCAAAATATATATATATATATATATATATATATATAATGTTTTGTTTATCTTTAACTTTTTTATATTTGTGAAATAATTTCCTAAACTCTCCAAACTCTAAAATTGATAGTTTATAACATTTGATTTTTTAGTTGATAAAGTTATTGAACTTTGTGCCTAACTATCTTTTCCATATTCAACATTTAAAATAAATAAATAAATAAAATTGAAAATTTGTTATTTTATTAGATATAAAACAGGTTTTCCTTTTAGATAGATATATATTCTTTTAAGTGTAAGAATGTATTAGATGAAATTTGTGGACTGTCTTCTCAGATACTGATGAAATTTTAGATTTTTTTCAAATCCAGTTACTCAATATTCAAAATTTCAATTGGAATGAAATCTCTAGACCTAGACCACTTTATCTTTAACTTAAACAAAGAGTCCTTGTCAGCATAACCAAACTGGTAAGTGGTAAATAACTATGGTTAACCACATATTCGAAATGTCAAAAACACCCTCAATCGAAAGAGGGAAAAAAAGTGAGAAAGCTTTTTTTCTTTTTTTTTTTTTTCTAATCCCAAAATTTAAAAAATAAGCATGTTTCGTCTATAAATTTTAAAACCATACGTTGTAGTGCGTTTATAATTTCTAAAATTTCCAAAATGTTAGTTTAATCCCAAAATTTTTAAGAATAATTTTAAAACTTCTCTCAACTATTTTCTTTTAATTTTATATAATTATAACACATTTTGAATTTATAAAAAAAAAAAAATAGAGAGGTAAACACCCCTAAAATTATTGTTATTATTATTATCATTAAATATTGAATATTTTGTTTGTATTATGTTTCCGTAAATACCCTTTGGACACTTTCACCAACATCAAATTTTAAACTTTGAATAAAACATTTTACTAAAGGGCAGTACTTGGAATATATATTTTTCACAGAAACATTGTTGCATATATGCCATTCTTCCATTGTAAGCAAGAAGAAGAAATTGAAATAAATGAGCCCAAAAAATCAAGCAAACTGTAATAGCTTGGCTTCTCCTTTAGCCATTTATTAAAAAAGAAGAACAAAAGCACAAAATCAAAGGAGAATGCCAAAGGAAGAAGATGAAGAATTGGCTATGGAGATCAATTGCTTGAAAAAAGAATTGGAAATTTCTCTACAAAAATCAAATTTTCTCGAGAAAGAAAATCAAGAATTGAGACAAGAATTGGGTCGATTGAAATCCCAGATTCAGTCTTTAAAAGCTCAAAACAATGAGAGAAAATCTATTCTCTGGAAGAAATTCCACAGCTCCACGGACGTCGCCGTCGTCAGAACTGACTCGCCGCAGCCCATTCCGGCAGCGGCGGTGGGTGATAAACGCGAGACGACCAGATCGCAGAAACAGAGTAGTTGGGTTGATGTGAAAGAGAATCTGAGAATGACGGCGGCACCGGCATCGGCGCCGCCACCTCCGCCGCCACTTCCGACGAAGCTGCTGGGAGGATCGAAGGCAGTGCGGCGAGTTCCGGAAGTGTTGGAGTTGTACCGTACGCTGACGAAAAGGGATGCACAGATGGAAAATAAGGTCAAACACGGCGGAGTTCCGGCAGTGGCGTTCACCAAAAACATGATCGGCGAAATTGAAAATCGATCAGCCTATCTCTCGGCGGTATGTGTTTATACTTTACGGATGTTTATGGTGTGACATTCTAAAAATCTCTCAAAACAATAACAAATTGAATTTTATAATTGATAGAGTTCTAAACTTTTAACTTACTCGAGTATGTTTATGAATGGTAGAAAAAATCCAGTACATTAGCGGTTTATTAAGGAGACAAAATATAAATTTTATAAATTTATTACACATATTTGAAGTTTAACCAAAATTTTAACATTTTATAAGTTGATATGGTACCACAATTCAAACTTAGAAGCGTTTTTTTTTTTTTTTTTTTTTTTTTTTTTTTTTTTTTTTTTTTTTTTAAACAATGTGTGGGAGATAAGAGAATTGAATTTCTAGTCTCAAGATTGATAGTACACAGTTCCAATTGAACTATACTCATAGCTCAAATTTAGAATATTTAAAATATAAAAACTGTCTTCTAAAGGTAATATATTTTTTTCTTTTAAATCACTCATTTGTTCTGAGTATACTACCAATAATTTGAAAATTGTCTTCAAAATTTTAAAAAATGAAAGACCAAATTGTGAATTGACTAAAAGATTAGAGTGGAAAACGCATGGTAGATAAAATCAGAGGTGGAAACACATGGAGAGTTCGTGAACTGGTTGATCAAAGAAGTGGAATCGACAGCACCAAAAGACATATTAGAGGTAGAGAGGTTTGTGAAGTGGCTGGACAGGAAGTTGGCATCGCTGGTGGACGAGAGGGCGGTGCTGAAGCACTTCCCACGGTGGCCAGAAGCGAAAGCAGATGCATTGCGAGAGGCGGCATTTAGCTATAGAGACTTAAAGAGCTTGGAGAGTGAAGTGTGTATGTTCAGGGACAATCCAAAGGAGGAGATGAATGTGGTGTTAAAGAGGGCTCAAGCGTTGCAAGACAGGCGAGCATGTACAATCAATCTGTTGTTGTGTGATGTTTGTTTTGGTAAACTTGATTTCATTGATGAATTATTACAAGTTTTTTGTTTGAAATGTGCAGGCTAGAGCAAAGCGTCAGTAACATGGAGAGGACAAGGGAGTTTAATTGTAAGAAGTACCAAGGTTTTCATATCCCCTACCAATGGATGTTCGATTCCGCTTTGCCCGCTCAGGTATGTAACGACTAAATAAAATACTTATTACCATCTCAAAGATCGTTGCTTCAATCTTCCACAACACAACATAACGATTGATAGAAAATGTAATTAAACATATGTTTAGATTGACATTCTAAGCTCCTGAAAAGTCTAACCAAACCAACTCCATGTTATAAATTTAGATACTCAACTTTTAAAGTTTTTGTCTATTTAATCCAACGAACAAAATTGTAAAGTATAATCACCATCATTTTTATATTTAAAATTCATAAACGTAATAGATGTAGAGTTTAAAATTTAGAATTCCATAAAATATAAACTCAAATTTATACATAATCCAACAATTAATTTATAAATTAAAATTTGCAAAGAATCTATAACATACAAAACCTCACATGTACTGATAGTTAAAAAAAACTCATTAGACCATTTGTAAAATTTAGAAAACAATTAGATACAAATCCCTCCCAGAACAAACTTGTAATTTAAAAAAAAAAAAAAACGTACAACTAAATATTTTTAAAATCTTTTAAAATTAAAAAAAAAAACAATATAAAATTTAAAGACAAAACACCCAAAACCAAACTGGAATGAAATTAAAGGCAACTTTGGATTAACCGTGTTTTGGGGCAACAACCATTTTGAAAGTGAGTGTTTAACCAAAAATTACACTTACTAAGAAAAAGAAAATCATCAGTTTCCTACATCGTTAAGAATGAGAGTAACAAAAAGCCCTATCTCGGCCTCTTTGGTTGCAGATGAAGTTGAGCTCATTGAGGCTGGCGAAGGAATACATGATAAGGATAACAAGAGAACTAGGATCAAATGAAACCCCACAAGCAGAAAACCTTTTCCTTCAAGGAGTTCGCTTCGCTTACAGGGTTCATCAGGTAAAGCAGAATGATTTACTAATCCAACCACATTTTTCGACAATGACTAACCACTCAGAACCCTTTTCAGTACGCAGGTGGTTTCGATTCAGACGCTATACTGGCTTTTGAAGGACTCAAGAAAGCTGGGCTGAGTAGTCAAAGAAAGTAGGCTTCTTCTTGATTATAAATTATAGGGAATGAATCTTGTTGGTGGCTGTAGCCAACTCTAATGCAGAGCACATTCAACTAGATTGATGTAATACAAATGCTTGAATGGATGTTGTATACATAATCAATCCTATTGCAACTTATACAAACAATATCAAGGAGAATGGCATATCAGCTTAACTACACCTAGCTCTATAAAAAAGAACTAATGAAAAAGATAAAACTCCAAGAGAAACCATCCAATGGGTCCTAACTAAAATATGGAGAGATCGGTTTTCACTAGAACAAAGTTTCTCTTCTTCTATAATGTGGTATCGGGATTCAACCGCCACATATCCAGGCATCCTAATGCCTACATTTTCTTTAATTGAGCTGTAGAAAACTTCCCCCAAAAACTCCATATTCCACCACTTACAGAATGGGTCTCTAGAATTAATAGCTGGCCAAGGATTTCTTTCTCGAAAACAAGCAAAGCTAGATAAGATGAACTTGATGTTTCGGAAAAATCACCAAACAAAATATTACAACCATGACCAACAAGAGTATTTTAATCAAAATGCAGACCAATGCAATAATGAATCATTGAGAAAAGGAGACCCATCTAAAAGGCCTACTCATCGCAAGTTTATCTGTCATACAGTCTCCAATCACCAACTACACTCCTAAATTTAAGTACTTCCAGAAGATGAACAATGGCTCATGTTTAAAGAGAATAGAGAAAGCTAAGTAATGGTATTCATTCAGGAAGGCAAAAGCTAATTAATTAGACTATTGCATCTTTGAAATGGCAATCATTAGAACAAATATATAGCATAGAAATCACTAGATAAAAACTGTAAAGCTGGAAAACCAGTTCTCGATTAAAGACAACAAAATGTGTCGATCACAAAGCAATTTAAAAACAATGCAAAACGGTTGAAAACTAAGATAACATAAAGAAATCTAAACAGTAACCAAAACCCTAGGTTGGAAACCATCCCTAAGAAAACGGTCGCTACTTCGATCTCTGCCTCATCTTTCGGCGCTTTCTCTTCAACCTCCTCATTCTCTTCTTCTTCCACTGCCAGGAAACGAAAAAAAAAACAAAATGTCAGAGCCAATGAAGCATCTCGAAAAAGATGTTAAACCTGAATACAAGTTGAATCTATGGATGAATTTTGACAACAATTACCTTAGCTCTCATGGCGACGCTGCGAAAAAAGTTTGAGTGCTGTCTGTAAAGTGAGCGTCCTCAAATACAGACGAACGGCGGAGGGAAGAAGGCTGGAGACAGTAGAATCAACCATTGAAATGGGATGATGCAATATTTATAGGAAAACCCTAAATCTAATTGGGCCGAAAATAACAAAAAGATTGAAGAATCCGGCCCATTAAATGTCGGATTGAATCCCTAAAATGATATTCACTATAGAGATATTTAGCGACTAGCAAAACAATTTTACTGTAAAAGTTTGTTACAAATTTGGACAAATTATAAGTTGAAATCTCATTTTTCTCACCAAATTTCCAAAAGATAAGATAACAGTATTTTAATTTTTTGATTTGGGTTTGATAATTGGTTTGGTTTTTTTTTTTTTTTTTTTTTTGTGCTCATATTTAATTATTTAAAGGGGCGGATCTATGTTGGGATCAAGCGCGTGCCCTTCTAAATTTATCTTGTTTCTTTTTTTTTCCTTTATTTTATAAAAATCAAATATTGTTAGTTATTTTTTATTTTTTTATATCATTATGCTCGGTTCATGGCCTATTAACCTACATGATACTAATATGTCCTAGGTCCTAAGTTCATTTTTTCTAACTTTGCAATTTATATATTCTTCAATAATGTTCGTATAATATATATATATATATATATACACACACGTGTGTGTGGAGGGTAATGTAGGGATCATACCATTTGAGCTCTTTTTTTCATGTTTTTCTTAAAAGTTTAGAGAAAGATACAATCGATAGAATTTCTTAATTATTCCATCCCTAAAGAAAAATGAAGAACATTATTTTTTTTCCTTTCTTCCACACAGACTACAAGATTTAGAAAAGTATATTAAAGCACTTAAGATTAGGCCAAGAGAGTTGTACATATCTAATTTATTTAAATTTATAAACTATGTTTCAATAAATAATTCAAAATTGTCTATAAAATACACCTATGAAATAATAAGGACAAAATACACCTTTGGTTCTTGGGGCTTAAATTTGTTATCTATTTAATCTTTGAAGTTCTAAAAGTGACACTTTAGTCATGAGGTTTGGAAAATAGTTCTAAATAGTCACTTGATCGTTAGTTGACTGACAAAAATATGATTTGGCCATTAATTGCTAAGACAATTTCAATCTTTATAAGTTCTTGCTTTAATTTGGAATCACAATATGAATTCACACTTATATCATATCAAAATCTTCCTTCTAATTATAAACACGTCATATTTTCGTTAGTCAATTAATAGTCAACTTAATTTAAGGACCATTTAGAACTATTTTCCAAACCTTAGGGACTAAAGTATCACTTTTGAAACTTCAAGAATTAAATAGACAACAAACCCAAACTTCGAGGATCAAAAGTGCATTTTGCCTTAATAATAAATATACATGATAATACTAAATACATATGAGAATGAGAATGAATACATGATTTAAAAAAAAATTGTTTTCAAATATAGCAAGATGAGCAAAAGTAGTATAAATGTAGCGAAATGTCATGGTCTATTACTGATAGACACTAATAGACTACTATCATCTTTCACTTTCTATTAGTGATAGACACTGAAATATGTCAATCAGTGTTTGTTGTCTATTATTGATAGACAATTACATTTTGTTATATTTGTAAATATTTTCAATAATTTTGTCATTTAAAACAATTCCTCTAAAAGAATACATATGATAATTAATAAACTTAGTTTTGAATTTTTCTTAAACCTTTTTTTTAAAAAAAAAATAACTTCATAAAGAAAAATTAATTCTAAAGACATTGTACTAAGTAATTTTACTCTCTTTGCATTATGATATATTTATATGGACAAATCAATCTTATTTTCTGTTAGATAAACCAATATCAAAGTGTACGCACATAAATACATACAAGAGATTTTTTTCTTTCCCTTTTTTTCTGTTTTTTTTCAAAAGATAGATACATTACTTTACGTATAAAAAATTACTTTTAGTCCTTTAACTTTTATAAAAGTAACAAGTTAGTCTCAAAACTTTGGTTTATAACAATTTCGTTCTTGAACTTTCAATTTTGTAACAATTTAATCCCTGAATTTAGTCCTTGTACTTTAAAAATTATAACAATTTAGTCCCTATAATAAAAATTAGTGTTAAGATTCAATGAGATTTCTTGCATAAATAAACCAATAAACTAATTAGAAATCCAATATTTTTATAAAATACAAAGTCTACGTCATAAAATAATAAAATTTAACACCTATTTTTGATAAATAAAATTACATTAGGGATTTAATTGTTACAAATTTTAAAGTACAATAACTAAATTGTTACATACTAAATTTTAGAGACTAAATTGTTACAAAATTGAAAGTACATATACTAAATTGTTACTTTCATGAAAGTTTAGGGACAAATAGTATTTTTTTTTGACCTATTTAGATTAAGTATATAAAGATAAGAATTTTTATAAATGTATTGAAGTTGATTCATTAAACCAAGAAATTTGAAATTTATAGATCAATAAATTAAATTTCAAAGCTCTAAAATTATAAATAAAAGAAACCAAAATTAATATTTGTTCAACTATAGGAAAAATTGACTTCCCTAAATCTAGTACAGTAGGTATATGTTCCTTTGATGCTCCCTCTTCAATGTTAAATGAAGTTTAAATCTTCCAAATCTTCTTGAAACTTCAACTTAAAGGTCTTCAAGAGTTTAAGAAAAGTTTTAGCTCCTTTAGTTTTCGGTTTTTAGATATTCAAAGTTTAAGAACTTTGGTGTTCAAAGCCTCAAAGATTAAGAGTTTTGATCTTTAGAGCTTGGGAGTTTGAGAGCTTCGATCTTCAGTTCTTCCGTTCTTCAGAACTTGAGAGCTTTGGTCTTCATAACTTTAAAGCTTTGTTCTTCAAAACTTCAATCTTTAATTTTTCCAACCTCCTCCAAATGAAAGGGTAATGTTTGATAAAGGAAACTACCTCAATTATGTTTAAGAACTCCCCTTATTCAAGGTGAACCCCCACAATGATAGTAAACATAACCCCCAATAACTAATTGATAAGCAACCCCAAGAAAGTAAAAAAGATTTGGTTTAGAAACATGATCAAAGATCAAGAGAAAAGGAGAACATATTCCTATCTTCAAGATTTTTAACTCTCCACAATCTAACTGATCAAACTATATTGAAAATTCTAAATTTAAATTTTATAGTTTATAGCTAGAAATTTATTTAAAATTTATTATTGAAATTAAAGTACAAATTATCAATATTGTCTCAATACTCATTAAAAATTAACTTCAAATATATTATTAGTGTATCTATAATATATCAACATTTCTTTTAAATAAAATGTTAAGTATAACATTAATATATTACTATTATATCAATATTAACTCAAAAATTCATTTTAAGTATAAAACATTGGTGTATCATTAATTAGTAGATCAATACTTCTAATAAATACATTTGTTCAAGTATATCAACATCGGTTCAAAATTCAATTTCAAACGCAATATTGATGTTCCAATAGTTTATTAACATTCATTCAAAATAGGTACTAACCTAACATATTGGATCATTGTAAGTTAATAATTATAATGTATACTAGAAAAATAATATTCTATTACAGACGACTAAGAATTGAAATAAGTTTACAAAATAATAGTAAATGAATAAACACTTCTTGACTAGTAAATATGGTTTATGAATTATAAATATAGTATATCAATTGTATAACTTATATACTCTATATTTGCTATATTAGTAAAAGTCCATGGATAATAGCAAATGCACTAGCACTTGTTGATTGATAAATATGATATATGAATGGTAATTTGGATATATCAATGGTATAACTTATATACTTTATGTTTGATATATTAGTCAGCTAATGTATCAATGATAAAGTATAATAGATGATTGACATGTCATATATAAAGTATATAAGATATACATGTTGATTTACCCAAAAAGGTAAATTTGAAAATAATAAAAACAAAATTGTGCTTCAATTTTTTTTATATATATATTTGCACATTTTTAAAAACCATTGCTAAATTTGTAAATGTAAGAATGCTTTTTTTTTTCCCGCTATTCTTGCAAATGCCCCAAACAAGAATATAATTTATTTTATAATATAATATATTTTAGTTTCAAGACTTTGTTCTTATTTATTTGAATATTTTAGAAATTAATATTACATTATACAAAAAAAAAAAAAAAAAAAATGATTGGATCAAAATGTTGTATTCTTTCATGTATGGGTGAAATATAGACCATAAATATATGAAACATCATGATCTATAAGTAGAGATATGTTTCAATGGACAACCACATCCTTTGCCTTGCTACAACTATTCGGGTTCGCAATGGTTACACAACAAAGTGATGAAATGGCTATAAATATATACGAACAAATAGTCACATCTTTTTTCTCATATACAACTATTTCGATCAAAATGATTACACGACGAAGTGGTGTATCATTTGTTGTATGAGTTTTATTTAGACCATATATATAAATTATCATGATCTAACGGTGAAAATATGTTTGAATACACAATCACATCCTGTACTCTTTAAATTTTCATGAGTCTCTATTTTGTCTTTCTCAGTAAATAGTTACAACTCTTTCGATGAAACAAAGTAAAAGACTAACTATTTCATTCATTAAATTTTTTTAATTTTTTTATGTGAAATAAAAGTATAAATTTCACATATATGACACGTGATAGGCTAGTTTCTTAAAAGAATTTATTAGTTTTAACCTTTAAAAACTTTAGGTGAACTAAAAACTATAATATGTTTGAAAATATTTTAAAAAATATATTAAAGAAGTTTACTTTTCTAATACATAAAATATAAAATATAAAAAAACTATATATATATATACGTATTTGGTTTTGTCCAATGATAAATCTACTGCATTGGCTATCCAAATATGTTTAAACGAGTGGCCCATGGGCCAACCCAATTTTTAAAATCATGCTCAATATCTAATCTAACAAAGAAATTGATTGAATTAGCTTAATTTTCAAAAATATAAAATAAAAAACAAAATGTTGATCAAATAATACGTCTTTTTCTAGTTCTCAACCAAATGTGAAGTGGAGATTATTTGAATCTTCAATCTTTTCAATCAAAAATATTATAACTTAACTAGTTAAGATATATATTAAAGTCAATTGAGCCGAATAAAGTTAAAGAAATTAAACAATTTTGTATTATTTTTCGACTATTGTTTGTTAGCTACCAAATTAATGGTACGCAATGCAGGTCTGAGAAGAAGGAAAAAGGGCATATCTATGCATTTAGGTCCTCATTAATTGAAATAAAGAGTCAAGCTCAATTATTCAATTATTCAACATATACCGCTACAATAATTAGCTTAAAAAAAAAAAAAAAAAAAAAAAAGGTTGAGTCACATGGGACCCATGAATGGAAACAACCAAAATTAATTGGGATTTTCCCTTCCAACATTACTCCAACAATAAAATAAAAAGTTAAATTATAAAATAAAAATAAAAGCAAAATCACATGAACTATAGAGTTTGTTTTAATTACTTGAAGTTTAAAAAGTTTTATTTTAAGCTTTGAAATTAGATTTTTCTTCCCAAACAATTCTTGTAGACCTTTGTCATTCAATTTATGGACAAAAAAGTTTGTGTAATATTTGTATGTTACTTAAATAAACAAATCTAAATACATATAAATAGTAAATTAGATCATAAATGAAAGAATAAAAAATTAGAGAAAAATGACGATAGTCACGGTTCACATACACCATTTGTCTTTATTGTTTTCCTTGTATGTGTTTAATTTTGTTTACATAAATAGGTACAAAATTTACGTGGATTAATCTTAATGATAAATACGATTTTTTCTAAATAAACTTTAAAGTTTAAGTTTGTTAGAATAAAACTTTTAAAGTTTGAGGATATAATTCAAACCAACTCATGTTTGTGAATATTTTTATTGAGGGAAAAATATCTTTTTGGTCGATGGGTTTTGAGTTTAATTTCTATTTAGTCCCTATCTTTTGAGATATTACACTTTTAATTCTCAAGTTTTGAGTTTAGTTTCAATTTAGTTCCTAAATTTCAATTTGTTACAATTTTACTCTTGAGATTTAATATTTTTTTCAATTTGATCCTCAAGTTTCAAGATTCACATTTTTAATATAAGTTTTTCACTAAATACTCATTTTATGTCCTTTAGTGTTAATGTCAATTAATTAATTAAAAAATAATAATTAATTAAGTTTAACTATATTTCATCACTATAAAATTAAATTTAAAATTTTATTTCATAATTATTTAATAGACATTAATATCAAAAGATGTAAATATTAAAATAAAACTTAAATCTCAAGAGTAAAATTGTAAAATTTTGAAATATAGAGACTAAGTTAAAATCAAATTTAAAATTTAATATTTAAAGAGTAAATATTTTAAAACTTATAGACCAAATAAAATGTGTACTTATACCCAAATTTTTTTTAAAAAAAAGAATGTATTTTGTTTTTCCTCTATTAATTTAAGCATTAAAAAAATGCAGATCCATCACCGGCGCCGCCACCGGTCGCCGTCGCCGTCACGAGTCGTCCATTTCAGCGACTTTTGTCTCCCCATGTTTTTCTCGAAATTAGGGATTCTTGTTTTGACTTCCAATTCTCTAAGGCCTAAAGGGAGAGAGAGATGGATGAGTTGTACACGCAATAGTAGAAAATATAGTCTCTATAATGTCAATTATTTATCTGATAATGTTAAAATATTGATACTATTCATAAATGTAATTAATGCGTCAACATTATAAAATTACACTCCATTCAATGTAAATAAATGAGGGTTAAAATATGTTATTTTGTTGCTTCTATCCTTTTAATTTTTAATTTTGAAGTATAGTTTTTTAAACTATCAAATTTGTTTTGTTTGAGGTATGAGGTTTGGAGAATTATTTGGTGTATTATTAAGTTTAATCTTTGTATCTATGAAGTATTCTTCCAATGTAGTTAGTCATGTTGTGTGGTTTACGGTTTTTTTTTCGTAGTTCTCTTTGGACTTCTATTGAGGGAACTTGTGTAGGTTCACCTCCTTCATAGATTTTTTCTTCTTCTTCTTCTCTTAATTCCTTTGGTTGTGTTTGTGTTTTGATTGTGTTTTGACCTCGAGTTGCGAAGTCTGTTATATTTATTGCTATTTAATATCTTTGCCAAAAAAAAAAGTTATTTGGTCCTTAAACTTTAAAAGATGTTTAATAAGTCATTAAGTATTTTATTTGTATTTAATAAGTTATTGAACTTTAAAAATGTTTAATAAGTGACTTTCAATTTTGTGTGTAATAAGTATTTGAAGTATTCATGATTTTTTAAAATAAGTTGTTATGTCAAATAGAGGTTTTAATTTTATGTTTAATGAGGGTTTTATACTTTCAATTTTATGTCTAGTATCTCCATGAATTTTAAAAAAGTGTTTAATATATTAAAATTTTTCTAGACATTTAATTAAAAATTCAAGTATCTATTAGATACAAAATTGAAAGTTCATAGACTACATTCACACAAAATTGAAAGTTTAGAAACTAAACATTCAATATAATTTTTTTGGAGGAAAAAAAAAACAAAAGAACAAACCCAACATTAATATCTATCATTCATTTGAAATAGAAGTTATTGATAATAGTTGCACTAAACTATATTGTTGCTAATTGAGTTTAATTGTAACATCTTTAAAAGTTTGATGTGATAATTGTAATGATAACAACCTTTCCTAATTTAGAAGTTTAGGATTAATTATAAGAATCTTTTATCATTTAGAGATATATAGTTTATGGACATTCAAGTTGCTAATAATGAAGTTGTAACCACTTTGATTGATTTCACAAAGATTGGAGAGTAATTGTTGTTCAATTAATTATAACAAAACCTAAAAATGTTGTGTTTGCATTTTCTCAATCTTCTAGTAAGATTTTCTTTCCTCTTCCATCTTGTTCCCCTTCATCCCACTATGACCACACACTCCCTATATATTTACTATTTATTTCCTTAAATATTAAATAATATTGATTTAAACATAATTCAACTTATTAAGATATATGTCATCATCGAGATCTCCGAGGTCAAAAAAACTTTTCTTCGTCTCTGTTTCGTTATTCAATCAAGTGATGTTGTTAGTGATACCGAATAGTTGTGAGCTAAAATAACTATACAAAGAGAATCAAGACCAAAGATTCAAACTTCCCGTCCCCACTCATTTGTTAAACTCCAAAAATAAATAAAAACTAGTGCACCATTTTTTTCGTTAGTTTCTTTGTCAAAGTTAACAATAAGATCATATTTTTTTTATAATTTTTTTTTAATAAATATCTATCAATATTTTGATTGATAATTCTCTCAAATTAAGACCTTGACATTTTCTTCAACACCGATATTTAAAACATTGATTGTAATATAATATAGGAAAAATAAATTTTCAGTCCCTAGGTTTTGGGCCTAGTTTCTATTTAGTCCTTAGTTTTAAAATGTTACCTATTTAGTGTTAAATTGTCGATTGACTCAAAAACTTAAGTTAATGGGTGAAGACAAATTTAGGGTGACTTTGGGAGGGATGAAAATGATTATAAAAAAAATTTTAACTGTTTTTTATGTTTGGTAAAATAGATTGAGATTATATATGTTAAAATCACTTTTTAAAACAGACTCATTTCAAACCTCTTTTAAAATCAGTATCCTACCAATTTTTAGATTCTCTTAAATTTTTAATTAATATTTAATATTTAATTTTATTCTTTAAAATTAAGATTTATTTTATACATTTATCTCTCTACCTAATCAAATTTATCTTTTAATCTTCATAGGTTGAATGCATAAGTTGTCATATTGATTTTTTAATAAAAAAATAAAAGTTATTTTTTGTAATATAATAGGTATATTTTAGTTATTATTTCTTAAACAACTTTAGTACTTATTTACCAAACACACTAATTTACTTGATTTCACAGTTTCGTCTAAAAGTATAGTTACGAGCAATTATTTTAAAAACTACAACAACCCCAAACGAAACCTTAATCGTATAGGAATAACATTGCAGTGACTTGAACGTAGAACATTCCTAAACCACCTGCATACCATATTAAATCATCGATGGACCCAAAAACTTAAGTTAATGGGTGAAGGAAAATGTAATCTTGTCCTCAAATTTTGGGTTTGGTTTCAATTTAGCCCATAAGTTTTAAAATATTGCAATTTTACCCTTGAGATTTGAGTTCTATTTCAGTTTGATCCTTAAATTTCAAAATTTACTGTTTTAACCTTAATTTTCACTGAATACTACTTTTCTATGTCTAAAGTTAATTAATTTGAGATAATTACAAGTAATTAAGTTTCATTATTAAAATTAAATTTAAAATTTTACTTCTTAATTATTTTAAATAAATTCACACATTAATGTGAATGACTGAAAATAAGTATTTAATGAAAAATTAAAGTTAATAGTGTCTTTAAGGACCAAATTGAAAACTTTTGAGGAAAAAATATTAATAAATAAAACAGAATAATAATAAAATTGTAATATTGAAAGATATTATTTCGTATAATATAATTATGAAATTGGTGAGAAGAAAAATGGGGACAATGTCAAGTAAATGTTACGTTACCGAAAAACGGAGAGGCCATTTGGGTTCACGGAAAATAAAAGATTCGTTGCATTCTCATAATAAATAAACTAAACTCTCTCAACTCTTCTTCTACCTCCTTCCGCCGGCAACGGCAACGGCAACGCCAACCACCACTTCTCCACAACTTCCACCACCAACAATGGCCTCCAATTCCACTTCACTCATTGATTTCGCTCAGAGCATTTTCTCCTACAACAGCAACATCATGCTCGCCGCTCTCATTTCTCTTCTCTTAGTCGTCCTCTTCGTCCTTCTCCTCCACGCCTACGCCAATTGCTTCTTCCCTCACCCTCGCCACCGCCGCCGCACCTCCGTCACTGTCTCTTACGTCTTCGCTCCACCTCGTCGCTCTCGATTCGATTCGGTTCACTTTGATTTAAGTTCCGCTCCTTCGAAAGGCCTCGACCCGTCTGTAATCTCTGCGATTCCTCTGTTCGTTTACGAATCCGAGGAGAAGAAATGTGCGGCGGCGATGGAGTGCGTGATTTGCCTCAGCGAATTTGAAGAACGAGAGCTTGGACGACGCTTGCCGAAATGTAGCCATGGATTTCATCTGGAGTGTATCGATATGTGGCTGAATTCACACGCGAATTGTCCTGTTTGTAGACAGCCGGTGATTGGCGAGGTTGTGGATTGTTCCGATGCGGCAGAGTCCGGCGAGAGAGAAATCGGACGGGAGATTGTGATGGAGGAAGGGCAGAGGAATGAGGGGCAAAATGGTCAGTTTAGTTCTTCTTCTTCTTCTTCTTCGTTTGATCCGCCATTGATGTCCCTTGGAGCGTCTTTGATGCGAATGTTGAGCAGAAACAGATCAGACGGAAGGATTTTCCCCTCCTCCAATGGCGACGAATTGGATGTTTGAATTATCGAAGCATTAGAATTGGAATTCTCCATTTGTACAAATTTTCTTTTTCTTCACTTTCGACATACAATTTCTTTAGCAGTAGCATTAGTAAATCCACTGTTCTTTTCCTTTTTTTTCTTCCGCAAGAGAGAAAATTAGTTTGTATTATTTTTAAATTTACATTCTATCATCTTTTCCAAAAATAATTATCATTCTAGTTGAACTATGTCCAACCAGCTATAAATTATATTAAAAAAATCTTTATAGTTGTGTTTTCTATGAAATAATAATTATCCATCAGTTTGGTGATACTTGATTAGCATGTTCTTGAAGTTGGCAGTTCAATTTCTCATTTCTATTTCTTGTACTAAAAAATAATTATTTAATCTCTAAAGTGCGTATAACTAACAATAATTGACATATACTATATCTAGTTTCTCTTTGTTGTACTAAAAAAAAATTTTAGGCTTTGTTTCTTTTAAAATTGAAACAATTTAGTTCATAAACTTTAATTTTCTTACAAAAGAAACTTCATAAATTCGCTAGAAACCGATTAGGAAAATCACATTGAGTCAAAGAATGAGCCACTCTATTTAACTTCACAAAGAACATGTCTAAACTCGACCAAAGTAAAACAAGGAATAACCTAGAGAATGTCACTAAGAATGATAGATGTCTCACTTGGTACCTCTAAAGCCCAATTTATCATATTGATAACCCACAGGCAATTCAAAAGGACGAACAAGCAATACACACCTAATCGCTCCATTTTAGAATTTATTATTAATTTCAACTTAGTTTTCTATGTTATACGATTCATAACATATCAATTTTTATAGTAAAAAATAGTATTAAAATTTAATTAATATTTGCTAACGCATATTTCTATTAGTATAAATTTTATACTATCAATTTGAGATGAGATATTCTAAAATAATGATTCTACATATGTAAATGGATAAATTGATGGAGACTAAAAAAAACTAAACCATTATGTAATATTCAATATATAGACTTAATTATTATCAATTAATTTAAACTTTAGAAAACTAAATGATTAAATAATAAATTCAGAGATTAAATGATTATCAAAATTTTAAAATATATGTGTCTTAAAAAAATATTAAATCTCACAGTTTTTAGAGTGAGGAGAGGAGTACAGAGACAGAAAAATGTACCTTAACACTGAAATTAAAAATAATAATATTATAAAGTCAAAGTGGAAATAAGAAATTGATATTTATTGAAAATTGGAAATCCATTACCTAGATCCTTTCAAACTTGAGAATCAAAAGTTTCTCATTCGTCTCACTCCTTTTAGGGATTGATAATTAAGATAATTTAAAAAAAAAAAAAAAAAAAAAAAAAAAAAAAAAAAAAAACTCAAATGAAGCAATAAAATTTTACAAAAAACATATATTTTTTTTACTTCACGAATTTTAAAGAATATGTGTATCTCTTTAAATTTTCACTAAGTATTTTTTAATTTTCGAATTTGAAAATAAGTTTAAAAGGTCTACGAAGTAATTATTGTATTTTATTTTAAACAATTGTATAATATTTTTAAAGAAAATTACTATAAATAAAGAAATATCAAACTGTTTATAAATATAAGAAAAAAAGTTCACTGTCTATCGTGTCTATCGCAGTATATCACTGATAAAGAGTGAAAATTTTATATATTTATAAATATTTAAGTTGATTTTGTTATAATTAAAAAAAGTACTATTTTAAATTTCTCTCTCTCCTTCCCCTTTCTTCTTCACCTCCTTTGGAAAGAGATGAGAAAGTAATTGTTTAGAATATATTTAAAATATGATAAAAGGTTGTAACTTTATTATGTTTCTAATAACCCTTTCTTCAAATCATGCATTTCCAATTCAACTATGTTGCTAGAATTAAGGGGTTAAAAGATGATTATTTTTCCAACCATTACTAAGCAACAATAAAATAATAAAAACTGAAGTTCTTTGTTTCTAATTTAAAATGTGATATGATTATACAGAAGAATTTTTTAAAAATTTACTTCATCCTACACCTAATCTTAAAATCTCATTGGACCACCAAGGTACATTCTAAAAATTTAGAAATTGAATATACTTATTTTTCAAGATTTCGAAACAAAAAAAGTCATTTTGTCCAAAAGAAAAATTATTGACCAAGTTATAATAGGAGAGTATGAATATACGTCGATTTCCACCTAGCTGAATAAATGGGTAGAGGTGTTCAAAAACTCGATCAACCCAACCTGTACAGTTTGGTTGGGTTATTAACTCATTTGAATTGGATTGGATTTAAATAAATGAAAATTTTATTTATTGAGTTAGTTCACAGGTTTATTTAAAATAACTCAAACCAATCTAACCAATCCAAACTTATTATTAATTATAAAAGGTGTGTTTTTAAAGTTATGATACATATATACACTAACACTTATTTTAATTTTATTTTATTTCTTTATTTTTTTTGGATAATTTATCCTCTAACAACTCCTAAAAAAGAATTTTTAGCACTTTAAAAAGAAAATTTCCATAAAATAAATTGAAATTGAATTGTTAATCTTAATTTTATATATAAAAATAATCAAATAAAATTTATCCTTATAAACCTTTTATACTTATTTTTAATTAAAACAAAAAATTAAATAAGTGACCTAAGTAATTCAAACTAACTCAATCCAACTCTAGGTTGTGTTCATTATTTAATAAAAATTATTTAAATTGAATAAACTTAAAATTCAAATAATTAAGTTAGGTCTAAAAAAGAAGAAAACATTCAACCCAACCAAAGTACAAAAGAGTGGGTAGGAAATGTAATAAGGTTTAATTAATGAAGACGAATATGAGTGGAAATTTTGGAGTGTGAAGAGAGAGAAAGGTCAATAACAATTTTATTAGGAAAAAAAAAAAAAAAAAAAGGTTTCCATGTTTTGTGGTCAATGTTTCCAGCTTGTTGTGGTGTCGTTTTATAGAGCATAGTCAAAGTGACATTGTGAAGAGTAGTGGGACCCACAGCCCTATAACCTCAACTTTCTATAAATTTAATTTGACTTTGGCAGAGAGACCATACACCATAAGATTAAGATCCATAACGTGCCCCTAAATTTAGGAAATTCCCCCTATTTTCTTATTACCTTTTAATCTCTCAACTCTCCACTTATTTCATTTTTCTCTTTAAATTAATAAATAAAATACAATATTTTGATTCCCCTTGTTATTCTTAATTCAATCTTTTCTTTGTTTTCTATTTAATTATTTATTACATAGATTATATGCAAATTTATATTAAAGCTGCATGAATATGGTAAATATGGTAAGAAATTTTTAGTCTATTAGTTTAATCCACAACTAATATTTAACAAATGTCCTAAGTTTCAGAAAATTTTCATATCTAAATTTCAACCACATTTTTTACTTTTTTTTTTAGTTTTCATAACCAGACAGATAAATATGTATGTATGTATGTATCTTTCCTTAATCATTAACTATTGTTATATTATTTAATGTTATTGATTTTGTTTGGTATACTTCCTAAAAATAAGGAAGAATACTATCTTCTTTATTTTATTCTTGTTGTCACTCCTCTCATTTTCAGATTTTAAATACAGTGCCTCCAGTTTCTGATTTCTCCATCTTATTCTTCATCCCAATATCTTCACTATTGTTGAATATATTACATATATCATGATTTAAATCATTTCAGTATGTTTACAAATATACTAAAAAAGATAAAAATATATTGCAAATATTGTTAATTATATAACAAACAATATACATTTTAATTTTCTAAGAATAGACAAATGTTCTTTGATAAGTTCATGGACAAGACAATTTGTACAATATATTAGACATATTTTCTGGTGTATGCAGCGTCTATACCTTATTTTCTCCTTTAAAACTTATTGCCGATTCTTATTTTCATTTGAGAGAAGCGATTTCTGGAAAAATTTTCTTACTTGTAGAGGTTTGAGGAAAAAAAAAAAAAACCATTTTAGAAATTTCATAACCGCATATGGTATGGAGAAATTTCTCTTACATGCATGTTTTGATATTATTATTATTATTATAGGGCCAAACTTTTGTAAGATAACAGCCGATTAGACTATTCATGTAAGAAAAAGGGAAGTCAGACAATTGTATAATTGACCCAATTAATTAGGCTATCTTTGCAGCAAGTATTATGCATCAACACATAAACGGTTAATAAAAAAATTTGAACTTTGTTTTTTTTTTTTTTAAAAAAAAAGACCTCTATAATATTACCCTCAACCTTTCATAAATGTTTCAAAACTATCTTTTAAGAAAAAACCTAGTAGAATGTCAAATAAAAATTTAGGCCTAACACAAAAATTTGAATTGTTATATCGTTTTAGTTTATCAATGCCAAAATTTAAGGTGATACCGCAATTTTTTTAAAACAATAAATAATTTTTGAACTCAAGATATCTTTTAGAGTTATTTTTAAATATAGTAAAATAAGTCAAACTATTTACAAATATCAAAATTTAAGCAATAGACCACAATAAACTTCTATCGCTAAATGATAAAAAGAGTTATAAATGTCTACCTTAGTCTATCTTTGAAATTTTTCCACGTTTGTAAATACTAAATAGTTTGATATTTTTTCATTTATAATAATTCTTCTATCTTTTATAATTTAACTTTTATTTTGTAGTGCCAAACTATTTTATCCTTTCAATAAATTATAATTTAAAATTCCATTTCACATAAAAATATTAATACAAATTAGGGAAAAAGTTCAATGAACATTCAATTTCATTAAATTGAATCATGAATATGAATGAATGCTACAACTATTAACTTATATTCAATTTTCATTAACTCGACAGCTAATTTTAACATAACCAAGGTAAAATTTTAAAAGAAAAAAAATAATTTAAAATAAAATCCAAAATTCAAAATTAAGTTTGTGCATACACAAAATCAACCAATAATTTTACCAAAAATCACAAACTATTTTTTAGGGAGAAAAAAAAAAAAGTTTGAAACTACGCTTTGATTCCTTGATAGTATTTTGGACTCTGATTTTCAAACTACCTCATCAGGTTTGATTTTAGTAGCATTTCAATCTCTGTCGTCAATTTTCTTTTGACTAGAAAGTTCTTGTGCAGTACATTTTTATTAGAAAATTAATTTTTAAAAATATTTTTAAACAAAAAACCTTTATAATTAATCAAGATTTTAAAAGGTGAAGTAAAAATTTGAAACACGACACCTCGTTTTTCCAAAACAAAGACTGCGTGACTTAATTTTTTATAAATTAGAGAGAGAGCACAACCCCAAAAGTTACAAGAGCATGACACCTAAATTCCATACTATAGCATAACCATGACCGTTATGAAGTTGCCAACTTGAGTATAGCATAACTAGTTAAGGCACACTTCTCAACAAAAAGATTATAGATTCAAATCTCCCGTATATGTTGTTAAGCTTCAAAAATATATATATAAGGTTGGAATTACCAAAAATAGAACGATAGGAAAGGTAGGCTTTCTAGAATTAGAAGGCAACTAGACTGAAATTTTGAATAGAAGACATGATGATTACAAAATAAATCATATAGGCACTTTAGGAAGAAGTTTTAGTCCCATTTTCAAGTCCTAACTCCTACCTAGCTATATATTAACATTGAGAACTCCGCTGATGCAACAGTGAAAACGTATACGAAATACACATAAGTTTTAGCTAATAAATGCAGTGCTAATAGGATTAGAATGAACCAAATGAATCTAACCTGTTCGCGAACTTGCTTTGTTCAAACCCAAAACTATAGACAAGCTTCTTCTCGTATTGTTGGCCTGCCAATGCTAGTCCCCCATCAGGAGTCGATCATACTGCAATTATAAAAACATATAAAGAATCTGTAACACGATTAATGAATTAAAAAACCTTATGTAGAGGGAAGCAATCAATCATCTCAAGCCCTCTCTTGCTAATAAACTCAATCTAACCATCTACTAATAAACTCGTTTCAACCCCATAATAGGAAATGTAACTCTAGCTTCTTTAGCGAGGGTCAGATAGATTTTCTACACAATTTACTTCATCAACAAAAACAATATGATATCTCAAATAATAATCGGAAAATGAAATCCTGCTTGTACAATTTACCTAAGCTTGAATTGCATCGTGACTTGGCATCCAACAATGAACTCCATGCCTCTTTCCCCCGGGGACAGTTCCCTCTTTGTCACTTTAGGCAACTACAAGCTTGCTAAGCTTTAACACCCTCAACTTCAAATGGGTTGATGATTCATACCCGCCCCAACCCGTCTTATAAAAACATGGGCATTTGGCTTAATATAATCTACAAATATATTCTAAAAATATAGAAGATTATTTACACAACTTTATTTCTAAAGACAAATTCTTAAGTGGGTGAAGAACTTAAATGTTTCGTTCCTTTGTAGCCCATGAACTCAACAGCAAACTCCTCATCATTTTTACCCAACATATCCTTTAAACTACATTCTACATTCATCGCCTTCAACACCCAGAACCTTGGAATTATCTTCTTTTCCAGCGAATAGCTAAAGTACCTTGGATAGTCGACCACTTCCTTTATTGGCTTCTCCATTATATTTACAAGGAAATCTAGTTTGGGTCTCAATACCTCCTCTATACTATACCCCAGAAGAGGAGAGAATCTACCAACCATGAAGGCAATGTCCCTCTCTGAGAGCCCTCTCTGCCTCAGGTACCTTATACTGCAAAATGTTTGGATCATTATTAAAATTTGGGTCATCACATCATAGAACAGAATAGTGTAGTGTAGTGTGAAGATCCATATCAATTTCAACTACAACCACAATAATTTTATATACAAACTTTTCAACTTCTATTTATAATCTAATTAATTATACATTCTTTGCAAGTAGATAAATTATTCTTCCTTTTTCTATATTCTAAATAGTGAAGTGAGAAAAGTCTTGATTTGCAACTGAAATTTTAAATTGCAAGGCGATTCAATTAGCGACCTACTCAAATGTTACATCTGGACATTTTCAGTTTTGACACAGCAGATATGCTAAAAGTACTTTTAACATAAAGACATATTTTCAAAATGCGTATAATTTTTGCCCTTCTCAAAAAAATTATGGCTTCATCCATGGAAGCTATGCCCACCAATTGAACCACATCAAAAACACATACATACGCAAAAGTGAAGTCTGAGCATTACCGCGGGAGTAAGGTTTTGTCAGGGTCAGACACAAGAAGCTCGGGATATTTTTTAATTGCACGAGGTAGATGAGTCTTAGAAACACCAATACTGATGAGAAATTCAAGCTTCCTCTTTAGCGTTTTCTCAACACTAGTTGCAGATACTTCTGGGCAACGAGTAATTATCCTGCCAACACTTTCTTTATCGAACCCTATCTCTTCCAAAAATGAAATGACCTGTATTTGCACACATAATTATAAACTTCCGAAACTCCCAAGCAATAAAAAATTCCACAAAATTGCAAAAGCCACCACTAAGTTGTAGAGGTTGTTACAACCACACGCGAATTTTCAATTTGATCTACCACCCTTACTTACAAGAATTTAATGCACAATCTACTTTTGAACTATAAGGCCGGTAAAAATCAACCCTTAAACTATAAATTTGTAAATTTAACCTAATATATTTTTACCCTATAAAGTTTGAAAACTATAATGTTAAAAACTAAAAGATTAAATTTGTTAGATCAACCTTGAGCAACCATCTCTTTAAGGAAAAACACTTAAACATAGCTAATTAGTGCATTTTGCAATATTGAAGAGTTTAATTACAACATCGTTTAGGACTAACAATACTTTCAATATCAAATTTGGGTCATTTGTACAAAATCACAGCATCGTTTCCATTTTTCAAAAAAAGAGTTTAATTACAACAATTTCATAAACTTATAAAGGTGATTAATCAAATTGAACGTTGGAGGATGTGATGGTAAGTTCGTAACCCACATAGTTTGAGGGTTAGCTTTAGCAATTTTTCCTATAATTGAAAGTTCAAAACCTAGAGAGAATATCATCATATTTCACAATGATATAGAATTTTCTAATTAGTGTTGGAATATAATATAAGAACATAAAACAAGAGAACAAGCAAGTTATATATGGCAGTCAGATGAGAAATAAATTGACGTACACAATTGGTATGCTATATCTAAAATACAAGAATATTGAAGTAAATGAGTACATATTGAAGCATTATGATCTGAACATATCATCTATAACAACGTTGAAAGTATTCATGAATTTGTCTTGACATTGATTGCAATACAGGATACAACAAAGAATGGTAGATAATACTAGGTACCAACCTGAAGAAATTCTTGAGGTTTTTGAAGTAATATCTGGGGACTTGTGGCTATCACCTGACCCAACTTCTTGCTTCGGACACCTAGCCCACCAAACCTGTCCACCATCAATTGCAATTTACTAGTTGAGCTTCCTAAAATCAGTGGCCAACTGCTGATTGCATTGATAATGCTTGCATTTGGTACCTGTCATGAAATATCATCTAGTAAACGAGATTTTCCATATATACAAGCTGCACATTCGTCATATTAGCACAGACTTGATTTTTCAATAGCTTAAAGGGCACCTACTACAAAATCACGCTCATTTACCAAAAGGCAAAGGCACGTTTGGTATGTGATCTAAATTCAATTTCTTGTTGTCAAATATATGAATCACAATGGATTAAGCAAATTTTGGTTTTTATCAAAGTTTGGAGTTTAAATTGATACAACTATTAGTTTGGGAACTTAATAGATACAACTCCCAAATTTTAGGGGTATAAGTCCATATTTGCCCTAAAACTTCATTTGTTTCAATGATTTATATTCTAAATTTTGAAAACTGAAAACATTGGATTACACAGTTCATGTCTCTCAACTTCATATAGGTACTATGTTCATGGGACAACTATCTGGTATACTATATCTTCACATGCCCAAGAACAATCAATTTGATGGTATGAAACTACAAAAGATAGGGCTTCAACCCTAAACCAAAAGAGTTACATAAAATTCTCCAATTGGATAAAAAGCAGAGAGAAACTATAGTTGTAAAAAAGTGGTGATAATTTACACCAAGAGACAATCAAGAAAACTATTGAGTCAAAAAAAGCCCCAAGAGGAAAAAGCATAGAAGAGAGAGAAGAGTATTTAAAAATATTCTAGTCATTAAATTTTATTTTGAGAGAGAGAGAAGAAAAGATAAACCATAAACCCTAAACCCCATGGGAAAAGGTTAAACCCTTACTCCAAAGGTTAAGTTTAGGATGTCTAACCCATCGAAGCCCAACCCTTCAAACAAACACCCCGTACGAGTTTTGTCTTGGGAAAGCAAAAAAGAAAACAAAGGAAAACGGAGATGGAAGGAGAACAAAAACGATATGGATGGACAGCACAAAGATGAAGGACGACAAGATATCGGGTAGCTTAAACCACAGAGGCAAAGAAAGGAGGACAAAGATCAAAAACATTTGAGTGCGACAATCTTCACCAAAGCGTCGACTAAGCTAGGAGGATAAAAAACGTTTCTCTCAGACACTCTTGCTCACAATATCCTTCAATAAAAGGTTGTTGTAGGTAGGGGTATCCATTTGTACAGAACTGACGGAGATGGGTGAGCGAATTTGAGATAGAGGCACATCTTGGACAACACATCCAAAAAAGTACTTCAATAGTCGAGGTCCCATTTTTGAGCAGGGGATTCCAAATGTCTTTGACAGAAGAGGTTTTCCAATTGGAAAGAGAGAATATTCATAGGAAAGGGTTCATTACCAATCCAAAAATCATTCTGAAAGCTTACAGAACTGTGATTTCCCACAATTCCAATCCTGTTCGAGACCATAGAAAGTTTGAAGGAAGTGACCAGCCAAGAACCACGATTGGTGGTTCAAAATTTAGCCACAACTCTTCTCCATCAATCATCTTTCTTGCAGTGAAATTACCATTAATCCTCTTTGTCAAAGCAAAATTTCCATAGCCATTTTGCAAGACGGCAGAAATTTCTTATCATAGAGTTCCAATGCCAATGTTGGTCCAATGTTTACCAAGTGGTATCCCCTTTCACTTTAGCTCCTTCCCAAAGAAAACCTTTAAAGGACAGATTCTCGATCGAAGCCTTCTCAAGGAAAGTTGCACTTAGGCCCAATCTACCATCTCTGCTTTTTTATTTTCAATGTGGCCCATTTTCACTCAACTTCAAAAAGATACGTTGTCATTCTTTAAATAAGAATATGAGATTTAGGATGGTCAGCACATCAGCTGGCAGCTGCTAAAATTCAAAATACCAACCAATAGCGCTCATGAGCATAATTATATATCAATTCCTAGGGTTTTAAACATGCAATTAATCAAATTAGTACAAGCAAGGTAAAACGGCCAGACAGAAGGTGTACCTTCTCCAATTCAAAGAAAGAAACAATCTGTTTAAGGTTGCCTTGGATGCAATTGGCCGTAATCCATGGATATTTAAGCAACAATTTACCAACCACCGTCACTTCTATGCCAACCTACAGGATAATTAAATAGCAATAAACTAAAAGTAGTGAGAAAATATCAACACAACATCATACTATACGGTGAACTCTTTTGTCAATAAGAAACTAGAATTATTGAGAAAAATGAAAACATAGAAAAGGGGAGGAGGTCAAGCTTTCAAGCCAAGGACGATTACAAATGTAACCACCTTCCATTTGAAAGTAAGGGGTAATATAATTCAAGAAATTTTCGGCATTTTCAGTCTTTCAAAAGAACTCAAGCAATAATTTCGTACATAAAAGAGATGAACTTTGGCCTAAAGTCATAATTTCATACTCAAGCAAGGGTGACCTTGCTCTGGTGTTCACAATTCTCAAGGATATCGGGGTTTCTTCTTGTTTTAGGAACTTTCATCAAACTCCTAAACAGAGTGTGCTACTTCATACCTATTATCAAATTACTTTAATGATGTATACATGTCCCTTGTGTGATTGTGTGTGCATGTATATATAAGTACGTAAATGCAAGCAATAGTACCTCCTCAAAAGCCAGTATCCTTGATTTGAGGACTTCAGTATCGAAGAAAATGACGGGTGGAAACAGTAGAAATATACTCCTCATGCGTTCCTTAGGGATGTCAATGATTTCAAGAAATTCTACCATTGGCTTTACATGGGATTCTACTGACAACAAAAGCATGCGGGGAAATGATTCAAGTAAAAGGCGAAAGGATTCTTCATTTGAACTCAACATGTCTAGGCCTCCACGCCTGGCTTCAATCTGTAACAATATTAATAAAGACAACACATGATATGAAAATCCAAAAATGAATGAAACAGAAATAAGAAAAAAAATAAGTTCCAACTTTGAAATTGGAAACTTTGGAACTGAAAACTACGTATGGCGAGACTGTTACAAGACCTTTTCAAAAAAGGATAAAGTCTGTTGCACGTCATCATCAGGAGGAATCGATAAGTTCGTCATCATTCGACGAGCACATTTTCCTAAGAGTTTTCCATCACCGCTGCCAGAAAAGAAGAGTTCCTTCATATATTTTACCTAAAGAGGAAATGTAAAAATAAACCAACGTCGTCGAGCTAATCAATCTTCAATTTTTACACCGCAAACAGATATCAACTCAAGTAAAGAAGAACTCTGACAGTTCGAATCAGAAGCTAATTTCATGCATTCCGCTAATTGATCAACTGTGAGTATTTCTATAGGAAATATCGGGACAAAGAGATTGCTAATTCGAAGAAAATTTAGCATTAATTCTAAAACAATGAACAACAAAAGTAGTGCCCTACCTTATAAATGAGAGATGGGAGCATCTCACCAGAGAGGTAGCGAGCAACATTCATAGCTGAAGAAAGATTCATACCGACGCTTTCCAAGAAAGCAACCTTCCCACAATCACCTTTCTCCATTGCCATCAAAGCCACCTTTTCCTTAAACCCAAAATCATCAGCCAACGGCTGTTCTTCTCCTTCCTTACTCCAGGAAATCCACATGGATGTCTCGTCCAATTCCCGAACTCCATCAACGAGCATCTTCAAGAAACGAGGGGAATTGGAGGCGATGGAGACAGATTCGTCCTCCGAAACCCCGAAACGCTGTAGATACTCGGAAACGGCGAGTCGGGCTTCGGCCAGAGAATGGAGTGGGTCTTCTTCTGGAGAGCCATCGGAAAAAGGAAGAGCGTCGGAGGAAGTAGAGGCGAAAGGAACGAAATGGGAAGAGGCGAGGAAGGAGTGAAAGCGGGAAGAGAAGGGGCGAAAGTTGAGAGGAAAGAAGGAGAGAGATTGGGGAAGGATGAAGCGGTGGAGAGGGATGAGAGGAGAGGATTTAGTGCAGCCATTAATGGTGGGAATGGGGAAGAAGAAGGAGGCCATAGCTGCCATTGTAAAATCTCGGTAAAACCCTGCACTGAGGATGAGGAAGACAAACCTTGTTTTTTCATTATATTTCAATTATAAAACTAATATATTAAATAAAAATTCATGGTCACATCCGACCATAGTTTGATACGGCATTAATTAAAGGAGATTTTTTCAAAATAAATAAATAAATAAATACATAAAGGAGATTTTAGTCAAAAGACATTTATCTTGAAAACAAATTAATCTCTTGTTCCCATCATAAAATAATGGTGAATGTTAGAATGTCGATTTGAAATTGCATGCTTTCACTTATTACGAATGGATGAGACTTCGAATGCGATTTGCATTCAAGAGAAGTTATGATCGCAAAATTAAAATTGCAAATGTTAGAACTAAATTGTAATGTGCTTCTGATATTGTATTCAAGGTCTCATCCATAAGCCATAGATGCATATAGATATAGTACTTTGTGACATAAGCAAAATGTTAGAACTAAAATTAGGTTATCGATACAAAAAAAATATTGATGACATGGCCAAAGAGGTTATAGTTTTTATTGAATATATAAGAACTAAAATTGGACAATTAAAAATATATGGACTGAAGTAGAATTCAACCTAAAGTCCAAAACCAAAGTGCTATTTTGGTCTTATTGAACTCTATAAATTTTTTTAAGTTGTTTTTTACCATCTCAATGACTCGATTTTTCACTTTAGCAATTATTGAACTAAACAAAATTTATTATAAAATTTAAAAACGCATAAACTAGATAAGTTGTTGCCTTACCTGCTACATATTATAGTAATGAACTTATACTTGTTAACTAAGGTCATATTTAGTAATCATTTTGTTTTTAGTTTTCTGTTATTAAAATTTATGTTTGTTTTGTCCCAATTTTTTTTACCATGGTTTTCACTTTCTTTGAAGAAACATTTGAAGTCTTATTCAAAATTTAAAAACAAAAAACCAATTTTCAAAAACTACGACCTCATTTGCTTATTGGTTTTTAATTTTTTAAATATTAGATATTTAAACACTCGTCCCACCTCTAAACTTTATAATTTGTTTTATCTACTTTTTTTTACCAGTGTTCTAAAAAATCAAACGAAAGTTTGAAAACTAAACAAAGTAGTTTTTAAAAACTTGCTATTGTTTTTGGAGTTTGGCTAAAAATCCAACCCTTGTATTTAAGAAATATGCAAATCATAGTAAAAAATTAAGAGGAAATAATCTTAATTTTTAAAAACTAAAAACCAAAACACAAAATGATAACCAAATGAGACTAACTTCTTTAGTTTTCAAAATTTGGCTTGGTTTTTTAAAACATTTGTAGAAAGTAGACAACATAACATAGAAAGTTAAAGATGAACATAGTTTAAATTTTCAAAAATACAAAATAAAAAACAAAATGGTTACTAGATGAGATCCTAAATAAATTTGATATTAGCAATGGTTAAATAAATAAAAAAATTAATCCATGAATTTCAAAATTTTTTTTAAAGAGACCTTGAATATTGAAATGTTCTCAATAAATTTTTTGACTTTGAATTTTGTGCCTAATAAATTATTGAATATGAAATTTTATGTCTAATAGATCTTTATATATTACACCATTTTTTCATAATTAACATACACGCAAGTCATCACGCATCATTCTTGTTGTTTTATTAAAAAGATAAATGTAACCGTAGCATAAATCCTATTCAAAATCAATAAGCATTGAAAGTTTAAACTATGTTTAATAACCATTTAGGTCATGTTTCTAACTATTTGAGTCTCGTTTGACAACCAATTGATTTTTTATTTTTAAAAATAAGTTTGTAAATACTTTTCACTTATTGGTTTCCAAGTTCTGTTGTCTAACATTTTCTGAGTGTTTTTAAAATTTAAAACAAAATTTGAAAACTAAGAAAAACGAAATTATTTTAAATGGCAAAATTGTTAAAAATATTTACAAATAATAACAAAATATCATAGTCTATCTGCTATACATCGCGATAAATAGCGATAGACTACTATCTATGTCTATCATGACATAAATAATAGTCTATTGCGGTTTATCGCTGATAGACAGTAAAATTTTGCTATATTTATAAGTATTTTAGTTCATTTTTCTATATTTGAAAACAACCCTAAAAAAAGTAATTAAAAAGTTATTTTTGTTTTTTAAATTTGATTAAGAATTCAAACATCAATGCACACAATTTTTCAAAAAGTCAAAAGCAAATGGTTATCAAACATTAGATTGATTTTCAGTTTTTGGTTATTGAAAGTTATATTTATAAAGACTACTTCTATCTATTTATTTTACTTGTTGCTTCAAAATTGTAATGATTGAGTTAGTTTAGTGGGTTCACTAAAACTTTATTTAAGAAATACATATGTTTATAATTGTTTTAAAAGTATTTGTTCTTACAATTTTCTTTTAAAAAGCAATTTATGAACTTAGAACATAATTCTTCATAATTTGAATTGAAATTGTGTAACTAAACGGAGTTTTTTAATTTTAGTTTTTGAAAAATTGTTCTAGTTTTCTCATCATTTCTTAATTTACCATTTTCATTTTTTCTAAGGAAATTCTATAAAAAGAATAAACTTTTAAAATCTATATTTTAATCCCATTTAATAATAACTTTGTTTTTAGTTAGTTTTATGTTTTTGGAATTTGTGTTTGTTTTCTTCCATCTTTTGCACGGTATTTTTCCACATTTCTTTTAAGAAAAAACCCTTGAATACTTAGTCAAATTCTAAAAATTTGTGTAAATAATTAAAAATTACAAGTTTTAATTTTCAAAATTTGATAGAGTTTTTAAAACATTAATAAAAAGTGAATAACAAAACAGATAAATTTATAGATGAAAATAGTGTTTATAAGCTTAATTTTCAAAAACTAAAAATAAAAAAATCAAATATCTATCAAACAAAGCTTATTAAATTTTCAAACCTTGAATTTTTGAAAAAAATACTAAAATTAGACAAAATGAAAAAAGAGAGAGAGAAAAAAAACCAATAAGTACACATTACTAGCATTGTTTATAGGTTTAACTTTAAAAAATAAAAAAAAAAAAAAAACAAAATGGTTATTGTTGAATGATAAATTTTGGATCAATCACAAATTTACATGTCATTTCTAATCATCAAATTGGAACTAATTACAAGTTGACATGTGTCCCAATTTAAAATTGAAGACAAGATTTCGTTGGATTCTAGTAATATCACGTGTTTTTATCTTAACCATTGGATTAAACAAGCGAGTGTCCAATTAAGTCATAATATTTGGGTCAAAAGTCAACAAAGTCCAAGCCCAAGTCCATATAGAGTTTCCCAAAACTCTATAAAGAGAGGAGGTCTCCCCTCGTTTGGGGCATTCAAAAGTTAGAAAATTTAGAAGATTCAAAGACGAGAAGACTCCAACAAATTGAGCGTCTCTTCTTCAACGAATTAATCGTCACTTCTTTAATGAATTAATCATCTCATCATCACCAACTTGATTGTTTCTTCGATTGTCTATTATTCAACAAATTGATTGACTTGATCATCTCTTCACCCATCTACAAATTGAAGACTACTCTCCTTTGATTTGAGAACAAGCTCACCAGCCCTCGAATCAAAGTCATCAAATCAACAAGCCAGAGACTGATCCAAACAAATCAATAAGTCAAAAGTCAATGCAAACCAATCAACAATGCAAAGGCCGATCCAAGCTAATCAACAAGTCAAAGACTGATCTAAGTTGATTAACAAGCCAGAGGGCGATCCAAACTATTCAAAAAGTCCAAAGGTTGATCCTCCAAGAAAATTATCAAGCCTAAATGCCAATCATCCTATAAGATCGACAAGTTTAAAGAATAAAGTTTAAGCATTAAAGGGAAAGAATTAGATGACAAAAATTAGCGACTATAGCACTTATACTATAAATCAATAAAATCAAGTTCATTTCCACGAATTAAACTTCCTTTGTCAAAATATGGTGTGAACAATTATTAAGTGAAACATTGATTTTTTTTTTTTTTTTTTTAAAAGTATTTGCAAGTTTTATATTCTCCATTAGTTATAGTTACGAAAAATAACTCATTCAATTTATTTTCAACTATTATTTTCTCTTTCTCAAGTTTATTAATAATAAAATATTGTGAACCTAAGCAAAATTTAACGGACTAAAATATATATCAGGAACCAATAGGTCAAAAGTTTAAACTCCACACTACATATTGTTGATATAAAAAAAAATAATAATAAAATAAACATAGTTTTTATGTATAAAATAAAAATCATTCAACTGTTTTGGCTACCATGAGTATAACCTTCTCAATCATAATTGTTTTTCCTTTCATGGAAGAGTTACGTTTCCCCCGTTCCAATAAAGAGTACTTCCTAAATTTGACTCATGTTATCAAATTTTGATGGTATTTATCATATCACGAGTATATGAAAATCCTTAAAGAGGTGTTTGACCAAAGACTTTGTAAGTATCACTATTAAAAATACATCAATTTTATATATTATTAACTTTATATACTATGGACTCAGGAGTTCATATTTTACTAGACTTTAAAATTTTCTAAAATCTACCGCTCCAACCCAAACGCAACCTAAAAAATCTCTTATATTCATCCATTATGTATATGTGATATATAGAAATACCCATTATATGTGAAATATAGAAATAGGATGGGCAACACTTAATTTCTATTTGGGCTTTAGGGGATGTGTTGTCAACTTGACCTTTTAAGCCCAAGTGTATATTTCATCATTTGAAAAATATGTGTTATTGGAGGAAAAAGATTAATATATTTTAACCATTTTAACATCTAAGATTTTAAAAACAACCATTTTGGTCAGAGTCGATATTCTACTTTGACCAATAATTTAATATAAAGTTCATTGAATATTACTCACATGTACTATGTTTCTATTATATATACATGAAAATGCATTACCTTTTTTAAACTTTCTTTTCACACATAAGTTACTTATTGGTAGCTATTTCATTTATTTATTTATTTTTGCAATTTAGTTTAAACTTTTACTAGATGATTTGAGTTTTGTCCTATTTACGAAAAAAAAATGTTTTGCCTAATTGTTTAATAAAAATTTGTTATATTTATCTATTTGAGTGAGATAAAAATAAGATCGAGAGATTTGAACATTTGATCTCTCGATCAATAGTATATGTTGAAATCAGTTAATATATGCTACTTTGGAGAAAAAAATATTATATTAAATTAACTATATACATTGGTATTAATATACTTATCCTATTTTTACTATCTGTTATTTAATTATTCAGCCATCTGCTTATGAAATATAAACTTTTAACATTTTGAAATTATAATTATAATTTGAATATTAATAATTCTTGGATTTGCTTTTATTTGTCATCAGTATTTACCCAATGCGTAATAAAAAAATAAAAAAAAAAAAAAATTGACGCAAAGACAGGCATTTACATGCAGTTTCTTATTTTATTATTCATAATTTATTTTTTGAGGGAAAAAAAAAAAAAGAAAGAAAGAAAAAGTAAAAAAGAGAAAAATAAAATTTCCGTTGCCGGGACTTGAACCCGGGTCTTTCGGGTGAGAGCCGAATATCCTAACCAACTAGACTACAACGGATTTTTGATAGGATGTTGCTTTTTTTTAATTATATTGTATGTAGCTATAAAAATCAAGATTTTAAATTTTATTTTTTGGTTTTCAAAATTCTCTAATTTCTTTTTCTAAAAAGAGTATGTAATAAAATATGAAAATAATAAGTAAATATAGTATTGTATAAACTTAATTCTTAAAAAAACAAAAACCAAGGCCCTCCTCAGTATCAGTTTGATTTTAGCTTTTATGTTTTTGAAAATTAAGTTTATAAACATCGCTTTCGGTTTCATCTCTTAATTTTTTTGTTTTTCAAATGCATTTTATTTTAAAATTGGCTAAGAATTCAAAATGTTTACATAAGAAATATAAATGTTAAGGACAATGAACTTCTAGATATTTCCACAATGATATGATATTGTTTACTTTATATTTCAATGTGTATTTTAACATTCATGCTCACAGTCAATTAATCTATGCCTCAATTTAATTAAGTTTCAAGAAAAGCACGGTTTAATTTGAAGTACATACAAATATATGAAATGTAATTTGAAGTATATAAAATTTCTAATACCTATATGGTAGAACAAAATTTTGAAACAAAATTTCGAAATAACTACCGTGCTTAAATTGAAATAGAATGCCATTTTTTTTCTAGCTTCTTTAACCATTTCTCCATTGACTTATCATATTAATGAAATTAATTAAAGGTTAACTCATGTATGAATTTTTCTTTACACATGTAACTCATATTTTAAAGTGATTTTAAAATAGTTAATTAATTAAAATTTTCATATTCAAAATCATTTCAAACTTACATTTAATACTTTTAAATGATAGCATTAAATTGATTTTAAAAAAGTATGTTTAATTGGAGAGTGATTTTGAAAAATTTTTACTAGAAAGAATGCAAATAAAATAAAGTATATTGAAATATTGAAATATACCTTAGCGTTAGTTCTGTGGTAGTAGTTTTTTATATGAAATTTTAGCAAGAAAATATTTTGTTGGGTTGTTAAATGTCAAATCAAAATCCTGAATTAAATGGTTAAAATCCTAAGCCTAAATTATTATTAAAAAAAATCTTTTCAAAAAAATTTATTTAAAAAAATTGTTTTTGTCTATTAAATTTCGAAGTTGTGTCAATAAATGAGTCATGCAATTTGAACCTTCACGATACGAATGAAAGAGTTTCAATCATTACATATAAACTTGAAGGAAGATGTTAGGATTGTTCCTTATATGTTGTCTATGTAAGAGTTCATTCATGATAAACCAAATTTTATTTATTATCATTTATTCTTCAAAGGGTAAGAAACTCTTTGATTGGTTTATTAGAAACTTTTATTTTCAATTTTATATGGTGTCTTTTGAATGCATTTTTAATTTTGAATTCTTTTTATTTACTTCTTTAGTTACATTTACATATAATGGCTTCCTATAGTCATTAAGTTTGAAGATTTGGAGTTTTATTTTGAGGTTGTATGAAGTATAAGCCATCTAATTTGTCTTTAGAAATTGGACTTGGAAATTTAGTAAAAAAAGCGATTGAACTTTCTTGTTAAATTGCATTTTTAGAATCATTCAAGTCCAATTTGATGAATATTGCTTATGGAGGGAGATGATTCAAATCTCAAAGAAATGAATGGTTTTCCTTTCTTTGAGATATTTGATAATCAAGGTAATCAAATTTTCACATTTCTCGAGTTGATTTCAAACTGGGTTTTAGGTTTTTGAGGTTGAGTTCTTTAGGACTTATTTATTAGCAAGGTTTCTAGATTCAACCCTCGAGAGTTTCTTAAAACCCCAATTTAAAGAGAAGTAGAGTAAGTGCAATTATTGTCTAATCCTATATAATCTATGCTATCTAAAATAGGCCCTTAAACAACTTAGATTTTCTTTTTAATTGGTTAATCTCGCTTAATACATTAGTTTAATCTTTATACCATTAACTATTTAAAGTACGAAAAATGATTGACACAACTTGAAAAATATTTGTTACAATGTGATATGTTGAGATCGGATTTTATTTTATTTTATTTTAGTCTATTTGGATTGTAAGAAAGTGAAAGAGAGAATAAGAAGAGTTAGGCCGTAAAGGACATTGAAAGTTGACGTGGTTAATTTATAAGTAAATAAGATATATGTCGAGCCACAAGATTCTAACACATGCCCAATTATTAACAATTGAGATATTCCACATAATGAACGGGTAGTATTACTATAAAAAAAGTTGGTATAACTATTTGTAGATAATATATGTCGAACTAGAATGACTCAAAAACACATGGCTCAATCTACAAACTTCACAAATATAATTCTTAGTAATTTGTAGAATAATAACAAAATCCTCGATGGACAAAGATCTTTATGAAAGACAACTCCTATGATTTGGTTCAACATTTGATGGTTGAGATTAATTTGATGTGACAAACAAAACTAAAAACAAAAAAATCCTTTACAATTAATAATTTGGATCAAGTTTTAGGGACACCAAAGTTTTATTTCTTCTTCTTCTTTTTATTTTTTTAGGGCATTTTCCCTCTCAAATTATAAAGTATGTTTGGGGGTACCTTATCCCCTCTCCCCTCTCCCAATCCACATATATATTATTCCACATTTGCAGCTTTGCCTTCTTACTTTATAAAATTCTAAGGCATTTTGTCCATTTAACTTAGTATAAGTGGCAGACATAATCTATGTATCACACATTGAATATATATATATATATATATTTATTTATTTATTTGAATTAATTATTATATTTTTGGACCACAGACACACAGTGTTTTGTTCCTTAAAATAACATAAAAAACTTAGGTCTTTTCCTTTTTGCCTTAATACCCTCAAATGACACCTAACCTCCTTCTTTAATATATATATATATATATATTTTGCTTTAAGAGAAAAGTCCCACAATAGTTTGTATCAGATACCTCTTTTGTATTATTTGATAGAAGTAAATTAAGGGGAGTCACTTTTATTTATTTAATTTATCCAATAATGTAATATTTAAAAATCATACAATATGGATTGCTTAGCTTGAATTAGGAGTAATAAACTAAAATATCTTTGGGAATTGAATTACCTTTTGTTAAAAAAAAAAAAATCATGATAATTTATATGGATTGAGTTTGAGTCTATCTAGTTGAGCATAGTTTAATTGAATAAGAGGTATATTGTCATCCAAGAAATTTGAAGTTTAAATAACCATTCTACGTGTTACCTTTCTAAAAAAAAGATAAAAAAAGATAAAAAGAGTAAAGAATGAAATTTTTTAGAACTTTTTTTAGTTAAACAATTAAATATGGAAAATCGGACCACCAACTTTTGAAATGTAATTGGTGTTTTTATCTCCTAGATGTGAGAGACTTTTAATTGTTCTAATAAAATTTAGAATCCAATTTGGTTCATGATCAGTTTTCGTTTTCGTTTTTATTTATATATTTTTTTAGTACGATGGAGTAGGGAGATTTGAATTAGATTTTTATGTTTAAAAAAATAAAAAGAAAAAGATAAAAAAATATGTTTGGTACAATTATTTGGAAGAACTATTTTAAAAAGCAATTTAAAAAGGACCTATTTTCAAAGACAATATGAGATGTTGTTTTCATTGTTTTTCAATTTTTTTTCCAAAATTTTAAAAATACGAGATAGAACATTAAAAAAAAAAAAAAGAAAGAAAGAAAAAGAAAAAAAAAGCTAGAGAGTTTTCGTCAAATTAATCAGCCTCATTATTAATCATTTAAAATTATTTTGGTTTTAAAAAATAGATTTTACCAAATACATTAATTCAAACTTAAAGTTTTAAATTAAAACCAAATGTGAAAAATAAGAAATGTATTTTTGTTTTCTACAAAATTATCAATTTTCATATACAAAAAGAGAACAACCTTAAAATAAGTTTTGGGCAGACAATTATTTAATCATATTCTCACCCAAATAATATTCTAAAATTTAAACATTATTTTTGCAGATTTACGTATTAAAAAACTATAATTCCACGAACCCTATCGTTTTCAATCTAACAATATTTTTCCTCGCGCTTTCATTTATATTTATTCTCCATATGAATATAAAAGTAAAACACACGTAATAACTAAAGATAACTATTTGGTTTTTTAGTTTTTTTCTTAAATTAGGCGGTTAAATATTATTTTTAATTTTTTTAAACTAAAAAAAGAATTTTTATAATTCTTTTTATTCACAGAATTTATTAAAAATTTAAATGTTTCAATTAAAAAACATGAAAATCACGTTAAAAAAATAGTGAGAAAACAAACACAATGTTAAAAACCTAAAACAAAAAATAAAATTTTCTTTAATAATTATTTGATTTTCGATTTTTATTTCTGAAAATTAAATCTATAAATGTTACTTTGACCTATGAATTTCTTTGTTTTGCGATTAATTTTTTAGGGATGTTTTCAAAATTAAGGCCAATTTTTGAGAACTTAAAATAACTAGTTAATATTTTTTAAAATTTTTTTTCCTCTATAAATTCAAATATATATTTTAAATAATTCAAATGTTACCTTTAATAGGGATAAAAATGATGGCAAAGAAATGATAAGAAAATAGACACTATTTTTTTAAAAAAAATTAAAAACACAAAATGAAAAAACTTGGCCTTATTTGTAGTAACAATTTAGTTTTTGGTTTTTGAAAATTATGTTTATAAACACTCCTTCATTTTTTAATTTCTTGCTTTGTTTTCTATTTTTTATTAATGTTTTCAAAAACTAAGCCAAAGTTTGAAACTAAAAAAAATGTAGTTTTTAAAAACTTTTTGATTGTTTTGTGGAGGAAAATTAACCCGAAAGCTTAAGTTTATAGGTGAAGGCCAATTGACCCAAAATGTTAAGCTAATGAGTGAAGCCAAATTTAATCTTATGTCATCTAGCATTTTTGTTTTGGGATTTGGCTAATAATTCAACTTTTTTTTTCTTTTTTTTTTTTAACTTAAGAAGTATATTACAATATTTAAAAATTGAGAAGAAATATGCTTAATTCTGAAAAACTAAATATTTAACTAACGGAGTCTAAGGTTTCATTTGATTGTTTTGTTTTTGAACTATTTCATAATATTTATTTTAGTGTCTAATTTCAACTTAAACTAAATTCTTAAAATAGAAAACTCTTAAAAAGTTTTAAAAAATCAAAGTGGAGTTTAGTCTTTATTTTTGGTACAACATATATGGAGGAGAAGATTTGAACGTTTGAGTTCAACAACATATAAAGAATGGGGGTATAGGGGAGATATTCGATTTTCTCTAAATTCTTAGTGAATAATATATGCTTCAACTAGAGGAATTACACTCAAGTTGGCATTTCACAAAAAGAAATATATGCATTGATCGTAGAGCTATAGTCGTAATGATGATCGAAACATTTTTTCCTTTATAGTTGAACATATCCTTTATAGTTCAACATAATATGTGAGGTGAATGAATCGAACCTTTGATTTATTTATTGAGAGTACATACTCACTAATTAGAAAAAAGATAGAGTATTATCGAGATGATAATTGGAGCATAAGCAAAAAAAGAGAATGGTGGCATCCACGAAAGGCGTGTTTGGGATAGGAATTAGACAACACATCAAATGATTATGAAAGTGATTTGTGTAATTAAAATTGGTCCAAACAAAATCATAAGACATTGTTTGGTAGCAAAGAAAGATCCTTGCCAAATTGCAATCGAACCCTTGAGAAAAAGTGGGGTTTCAAAATGGGTCCCTAACCCCAAGTCATTATATTGGAAAACAATTGTAAGTGCTTCCTCCAAATACTCAAAAACTCTCCCCCGCCATCCCATAAAGGGCACACCATTATGCATGCAATGAAATTTTTCCTAAACACACAATTTTTTTTTTTTTTTTTTTTAAAACAACTCTTTTTAAAATAAATAAATAAAACTTTTTTGGCAATTTAACTCCATGTGTTCTAGGTTCTAATTAAATAATTAAGAACATTTTTTTTCTTTTCTTTCTTTTTTTACTTTTTCTTTTTGAGAAAAAAAAGTATTTTCTTTTAAAGTAATATTTTGGTGGATGAGAAAGGGGAAGAAGATGAATCTCTTGAAGCTTTTTGGTGGTGGTGATGGTGGGGCTAAGCCACGGACCAGACTCGTGGGGGTGGAGGAAGAGAGTCTTTTCCACGTGTATAGTTTGTGATTGGTGAATGGGGGATGATATTGGAGTTTGTGCCTCTTTCCAAGTAATTATGAAAGGATTGATCGATAGGATCCTGTCGAATTAAAAGTAAGAAAACAAGACTAAATTATATATATAATATCCTTCAACTTTGTCTTTTATTTCAGAACTACTATTCATGTATTTTTTTAAATGGCAATATTACCCTTAATTTTTCATAATTATTTCAAAATTATCTTTAGAGTATAAATTTTTTAGCGATTATTTCAAACAAGAATTTAAATTTGAAAGTTGAAATACGTGTTGCCATCCAAATTTCCGTTCTAGATTAACACCACATCATTTTTATCCTAAATTTTTTATAAAAATTCCAATAATAAAACTTGAAGTGCAACTTAATAATTTAAAAATAAATAATTATGATCAGGAGTACTTTTTATATATAGTTTAACCTAAAAAAAGATAGTTCATTGGCAAGTGTGATCATTGTAAAATTTCCACCAGTCCCAAATGATATTTTAAATTTAAAAATGATTAATTAAACTTGTAAGTAATATATGTGACATATAAGTTTTTTTTTTTTTTTTTTAAATTATTTTAAGGAGAAATAGAATACTTTGGCCGACAATTGGAAAAAGAAAAAAAAGAAAAAGAAAATAATAAAGTGGAAAAGAGGGAAAAAGGATTGATTGTGATGGGTTAGTGAGTGGCTGCTTCTTAAGTGTGTTTTTTTAAGTGAAATGATGAACTTTAAATTCATTAATTCAGTGACATGAGTTTGTGGTTTTACTGTGTTTTCTACTATACTTTCTATTTGGTTGCTTTTATGTTTCTTTTTATATATATATATATATATATATTAAATTAGTATTCTTTTTTAGATAATGTACCAATCATACATATTTGATATGCAAGTCCACTAAACAACTTTAGAATTTACTTATTGAAAAATAGCAAAGAGTTGGTTATTGATCAAAAAGAAATTTAATTATCAAATTGTTTTCAAGTAAACGTTACCACGAGTAGTATCATATCAACTTGACTAGGATGTAACTCGAGAACAACTAGTTAAGATTATAGAGGTTTCAAAAAAAATTTCACTCCAGTATACAACATGTTGAATTCAATAGAAAAGAAAAGTTTTCACAAATAAATTTTAAATATGTATTATCCTCTATATTCGAATTCTAATAAGTCATACATGTTTGTCTATAATTAAGAATAAGTAAAATTTTACCTTTTGACTTCTTATAAATATAATCTTCTAATTTTGAAATTTTAAAGGGAGATGTCATACAGATTATTAACCTTTTTCTTTTTCTTTTTCTTTTTTAAAATAAACCTCAAACATTTCAAAGTAAGTTATAGGTTAAAATGCTTTTTTGATTTTATATAGTTTGAAGTTTGTAAAGTCTTAGTTTCTATATTTTTAATTGTTTAATTTTAATCTTTGTACTATTGAAGCTTAAGCTTAATCTCTAATACTACTAGTTTATTGTTGATTTTTTTTAACAAAAAAAATTATATTCACACATATTGTATTTTCTTGCATGAAAATTATTATTATTATTATTATTATTATTATTATTATTTAACTAATTCGGTAAAAATTAACTTTGTGATACTAAATTTAAGATTTATTGAAGTTACAAGGACTAAAATTGGACAATTGAAAGTACAAAAACTAAAATTGAACAAACTTTAAAGTATAGAATCCAAAATGGTATTTGAACCCATATTTTATTATTACATATTTTTTTTTACAAGAGCTAGGGTAAATTTTATCATTTAATATATTTCTAGGCTTCACAGTTGAAGAGGAAAGATAACTATCAATCTTTTAAAATGATAATTTATGTCTTAATCATTAAACTACATCCAAATTGAGGATATACACATGTGGGAGAATAACGATAATTTGTTATCCTACCCAAGTTATAGTTGGGTTGGAGTTTATCCTAAATAACATGTCTTTTTCTAGGAGTCAACTAAGAAGGATAAATTTTAGGGACAAGGTCATAATAAGAATGAGACTTTGATATTCAAGTCTAAGGGTTTAATAACCATTTTGTCAACCACTTGGGATAAAAGAGGCAACTAACTAAGCCTTGGAGGTTAAGCTTTTGTAATAAAACTAACTAAATTTTGTATTATTGCTTCTAAAGTCAATGTGAAAATTTCCTTTATTAATGTGAGCCCTACATGATTCACATGTATATATAAATAGGCTTGATTGAAACCAAATAAATAAATATCTAATTATAGTAACTATTTGAGCCCAATTTAAACCAATTTGAGTGGGTTTAAATTATTGACATGTAGAAAAGATGAGACAAAATTTAAGTGAGAAATCTAATATCATTAGACATGTGTAATTAATATGTACCTTTTTTTTTATTGGATATTTAAATATTTATTCCAGGGTCAAATTGAGTCAACTCAACTAATTTAAACAACAAATATTAATAATTTTTTTTAGTACAATTGAGGGTGGGGAAATTCGAACCTCAGATTTCATGGTTACTAACACACTGAAATGTCAATTGATCAGTTATGGCCAAATATTAAACATATTAGTTTTCATAAATTATAAAACCTCACAAAAAAAAAATGGTTAGGTCAATTTATTTTTTCTTCCGACTTGGGGTATCGCTCAACTGATTAAGACATATACTCCAAAATAAGATATGTCAAAGATTTGCATATGCACCTCATACGTTGTTGCAATTTAACTTATAGCAATTCCATATTTTCATTTCAACAATCAATTTGATTTTAAAGAAATTGAATTTTTTTTCTCAAGTCGATATAAGTCAGTTTGACATCAATTTTAGTCAAAAGAAAAATCAAATCAAACCCAATAGAGTTATATCAATAAAGATTAGATATTAAAGGATGAAACCAATTACAACTCATTAGTTGACTTTGAGGGTAAGATGGTAAAGGCAGCTAGCTAGGTTCATAGTAAGAATGGGACAGTTCAATACATCTTTTTGCTAATATATAACATTTTTAGCACCCAAAATGAGAGAAACTAAAAAGAGATTTTTATATAAGAAAATTAATTACATGTATATGGTAAACTAATTTTATTAAAAAAAATACACGCACCCATAAAGCAATGGATGAAGGATATGTAAGCAAATAATTAGTTATATTTCTTCCAAGAAAATCCTAAGTTATAAGAATTTCACATGAGTCAAAATCTTAATTTTTCGTTTTGATTAGCAATAATTTTTCAAATTATCGATAAAGACAATAGAACCTCTACTTATCTATACAATAGTATGATATTGTCTACTTTGAACATAAATCCTCATAATTTTGCTTTCAGAACCACCTAAAAAACTTCATACCAATTTAGACAATATCTTCGAACAAAGTACCATCTTGAGTCTCTCCTCATCAACCAGATTTGATGGAGCTCATGATATTGTCCACTTAACTTTGCTTTTGAAACTAACCTAAAAAAATCTCATACCAATTAACAAAATTATAGTAATAGAATCAACTCACTTGCAACAATCCCTCATATATTCAAAGGGATAAATTTGAGAGTTACCCATATAGTTTTTTTTCCATGTATTATCCCAATATATATGTTCACACACACACACACATAAAGATAATATATATATATATATATATATATATATATATAATGGGTAATTGAGATGTGTATAATATATATAAAGCATAATGGATTGTATGATAATTACTTATTTGTCGCATGTGCGTTTAGATGAAAAGATATATGCACGCTCTAAAAGCCCTACAAAGAGTATATTTTGTATCAATAATATTTACCACAAATCTACATATTCCCATTCAAATATTTATGTACATAACAAGAAATTAGAGAAAGGCATGGGTTTTAGTGGGGTTTCACTTTCATTTTCGAATCTAATTTTATTGTGTATAAAAGGAGGGAGAGAGAGAGAGAGAGAGAGAGAGAGAGAGAGAGAGAGAGAGAGGACCACCTAAAGCCTCACCACCCATGTTCATACATACAAACAAATCCAAGAAAGGGACTTCACCCTCCATCCAAAAACCTCAATTATAAATTGTTTCAATTCTAATTTTATCTCTCCAACTTTTTTTTTTTAAAAAAAACTAATTGAAACTTATTACTAGCACGAATTTCAAGAAGACACCCTCGACTTCGCCCAAACACCCTGTTGTCATTTTGAAGTACTATTGCGCCTAGTACTTTCCATTATTATTAATACCATATTGATGAAACCTTCATCTGACCAAATGTATGTTAGATTAATTTTAGCTGAATTGATACTAAACTAGATTATGAGTACAACACAATACACTTTACCAAAGATAAAATAGAAGCACAATCAAACAGTTTAGTGTCAACATTCTTAACTTATTTTTTAAGTACAATAAGTGGGGGTACATATGGAAATTGAACTTATGACTTCATTATCAATTTAAGTTATACTTACTTCCATAGTATAAATCCTAAAACCCTATAAATGATATTTACCTAATTAACGAAAAGGGTGTTAATAAAACAAATTGATTAATATTATATAATCCACAAGCACTTTGCTTTTTGCAAAAAAATCATTCGCTAAATTTTAGGCCAAGATAGGGAGATATTATTATTATTATTATTATTTTCCTTTTTCTCTGCCGGCAAGTGGCGACAAACGAAAGATGGATCCAAAAGCCATTGCCAAAAAAGAAAAGGAAAAAAAAACCTATAAAAAATTTGGTTAAATCTATGATTAGATTCTTATAACTAGTTTACATTACATCCACACGAGCAAATAGAGAGGACTTAAAAGCAAAATTATCCGTACTATACATTATGAAATAAAATTTATGAATATTACTAGAAAGAGACATTTTAATTTATGAACCAATGAATAAGAGACACAGAGAAGAACATATTCTTAATGGAGTGTGCTCTATGGCGTGAGCCTGAGGTTATCCTAACGTTGTAATAATCTAATTAAATTACATCAAAAATGGCAAAAACTTGCAAACTAAAACCACACAATAATACCTTTGCCTTGAAAACCCTCTGTGTTTTTTTTCTTCTTTTGCTTTTTTTGTAGAAAAGAAAAGAAAAAAGATCCCACAAATGTTACCCCACCAAATTTGGGTATAAAATGCCAATCATCAGACTCAAAAATTTTCAAGCCCCTCAAGTTTTTTCTTTTTCTTTTGCACAAAAGAGAAAGCTAGGAAGCTAGCTGCTAGCAATATATCTTTTAAAGGGCTGATTGAACTTGCAGTGTATTTATACAAATAATGGCTAGAGAGAAGTAGTTATATATATATATATATATAGTATTTTTTATAGTTTTTCAAAGAAAAAAGTGGGGAGATCTTTTTTTAAAAAAAATGGGATGTGAAGAAGAAATTTTGATAATAAGAAGCTATGATGGGCAATCTGCAGATAGAGGTAGAGTGGAAGATCTAGAGAGAAGATGCGAGGTAGGGCCATCTGAAAGAGTTTTTCTCTTCACAGACACTATGGGTGACCCCATTTGTAGGATCCGAAACAGTCCCTTGTACAAGATGCTGGTATTTCCCTCCCACCATTCCCACCTCTTTCATTAATTCATTCCTTCCTTCTTGTTTTTAAATATACCATAAACCTATCGACTTAAGTTTTTCGTTACTTCAGGTGGCCGAAGTGGATAACCAGTTGGTTGGTGTGATTCAAGGCTCGATAAAGGTGGTAACGGTTCACCAAGCGCCGAAAGACCGGGCCAAGGTTGGGTATGTTTTAGGCCTTCGAGTTGCACCACTGTTTCGCCGTCGAGGGATTGGTTGTAGCCTTGTGCGACGGCTTGAGGAGTGGTTTGCGGTTAATGATGTAGATTATGCTTATATGGCGACAGAGAAAGACAACGAAGCCTCTGTGAAGCTATTCATCAACAAGCTTGGATATACTAACTTTAGAGTTCCGGCAATTTTGGTGAACCCGGTGAAACATTACCGATCATATCACCTCCCTTCCAACATCCAAATTGCTCGCTTGAAAGTGGACGTCGCCGAGTTTCTCTATCGAAAATTCATGGCCTCCACGGAGTTCTTCCCACATGACATTGATCACGTTCTCAAACATAAGCTAAGCCTCGGCACATGGGTTGCTTACTATAAAGACAACGACATCTCTTCTGCCAAATTCGAAACAAACGGTAGCAAGTCGGAAATGGCAATACCAAAGAGCTGGGCAATGCTAAGTGTATGGAACAGTGGAGAGGTGAGTGTTAACTACAACTTTCAACACAAGAAGCTTGCTTCTTAGGAAGATAAGTTACAGTATATTTAATCAATTCATTAATTTTTTCTACAAGGTGTTCAAGCTGCGACTGGGCAAGGCACCATTGTCGTGCTTGATATACACGGAGAGCTCAAAGGTGATAGACAAGATCTTCCCATGTCTGAAGTTGCCATCGATACCAGATTTCTATGAGCCGTTTGGATTCTACTTTATGTATGGGGTTCATCGGGAGGGGTCGGGGACGGGGAAGCTAGTGAGAGCGTTGTGCCAATACGTGCACAACATGGCGGCTGCAGCAAGGGACTGTAAAGTAATAGTAACAGAGATTGGAGGAGAAGACTCACTGAGAGAAGAGATTCCACATTGGAAATTGCTGTCATGCCCTGAAGATTTGTGGTGCATAAAGGCATTGAAGAAAGAAGCAAGAAATAGCCTACATGAGTTGACAAAAACCCCACCAACTACAAGACCAGCCCTTTTTGTAGACCCAAGAGAGGTATGATGATCAAAATCATATCAATAATAATAAATCCCAAACTTACTTTAGTTAATCACAAATCACAAACTAAACCAAAATCCAACATATAAACTATAAATTTTCTATCTTTTATGTACATACCACCATGTACACACTTCAATAATAATGGGTTGATTTTTGTTCTTGTCCCTAATAAAAACTATGACTTACCTAATTTTGGTTTTATTCTAATGATAAAGATCCATTTTGATTCCCTTCCATCTAACCATATTCAAACCCATGAAACACGAGCCCTAACATGTGAAATTTTTGTTGAATGTACTGTATAGAAGGGGACCATAGTAGATTTTTATGCGAGGTTCAAGAAGTTCGCACTCGAATTTGAAATGACATATACTCATCGAAATAAACTTGGCTATCAAGTGAGTAATAACTATCTTATTCAAGCTGTCATGATCCATATCCACACGACATACTCAAGAGAATTAATGATAATAATGATATATCAATGGAGTTGAAAAGAATAATTTGGGCTGAAAAGTGAAGATGCACCTTTAAAAAGAGTGGAGAAAGTATGGAAGGGTTTCATTTGAACCCCACATTATGTGTAAAGACATGTTTGGAATGATTTCTTCAAATGCTTAAAACAATTTTTTATCACTTAAAATTCTTTTTTAAGCATTTGAAAAGTTATTTCAAACATGTCCTAATGTCATTCAGATAGGTCTATGTAGGAAATCCGCGTCAAATGGAGTGGTGGGAGCTTTTATGTTGTAACTTTCACAACGGTGACAAAAAATCTTGAAAGATTTCCCTAATTAGGAGCCACCTTCGCAGTGTCCTTTGCAACTCTAAATAATAATACCAATCTCTCTCTGCTTTTTCGGGACAACTCAATCATCAGCCTGAAGGTGGTCCTTTCTTTATTATTCCACCTGGCTATGACCCTCTTTCTTTCTTTCCTTCCCGCAGTAAAAAAACATCATACTCAGAATCCTAATCAGACTGGGACGAAGGACATTTTGAAGCATAATTTCATCTTGTTTTTTTGTGCTGCTTCAAGTTCATGCCCATCAGAACAGTTCATATAAGCAGAAGGATCTAAAGTAGCTACATGAAACTAAGTCGTTCTGTTCTTTAACCAAAAACTAATTAAAGTGACATAAACTCGACTGGAAGTATGATGTGTCTAAAAGGTTGGATCAATTCACCCTAAGGGGAAGTTATTTATGGAGGAATCCTAAAACCTAAAAAAGACAATCTTCTATCCAAGCAACCAAAAAGACACTTCATAAATGAAATTATTGGCAATATTACAAATATCGTTTATTTAGATAAGTCTTGATAAGTTCGTTTGAAAGACAAGATCCAAGAAGATGATACGATAATTTGATGATTAAATTGAAAATCTAGGTCCTTATGGTTTGGAGAAAATTAGAATTTAATTCTTATGGTGTATAACTAGAATTTAGTCCCTATGGTTTATAATTAAAATTTAGTCCATATAGTTTTGAAAAAATTCTCATAAATAGTCCTTATAGAGACTATTCATGAGGTTTATCAAACCATAAGGACTAAATTCTAACTTTTAAAATTATAGAGACTAAATTCTTTCTTCAAACCATAGAGACCAAATTTATAATTTAACCTCATTTGATTATATCTAACGATTACTTAACGGTTAAGATATTAGAAATCCTTTTTATTACTTGAATGTTCAAATTCACACCCCAAATGCTATGTTCCAGAAAAAACAATAATTTGATTTGATATAGTTTGTGGCGCAAATAAATATAAGAAATAAAGTTGCAAACTGTAAATATTCGAAATAGTTACATGTTACCATCAACTTTCAAGGGCGGAGAAAAAATGCTTCCCAATATATTAATCATATATACTTAGATATGATCTGCAAAAATAAACACAAACCCAACACTCTCAGAAGTAGCATAGTTTATAATGATATTACAAAAGATCTTGAAAAGATTATCAGTTTCATGTAAATTATTAATTTATCCTCTAACTACAAATTTTTCAGAGATCCACCAGTGACATCTAAATATCTAAAATAGGATATGAAAAAACAGGGGCTATAATATATTGGAGAAAAGCCAAAATAGAAAATGAAACAAAAGCAGAAAAGAGTGAATAATGAATTATTCTGTGTTCCTGCCAAGGAAGGAAATTCACCTCCCACTTTTTAGTTAGTGCTAATGATAAACCTTTTCAAATAAGAGCATGTGTGGCAACAACTATAAGGACTTCATAAAGTTTCTAATCATGATTAAAATGAAGATAATGATGATACCTTTGGTGTTTGATGATGTGTTTATTCCTGCTAGAGAGAGAGGACAGAGAGGTAGGACGTATTTTTCCTCCAAATCTTCTAAAGAAACTACTTTATTATAGCTGAGTGGAGCACCTGCACTTCATTAGTGGTGAATTTGTGGTTTATAAGAATTAAAGAAATTAATCATTATTTGAGCTCCCGTTTTGGAAAAAGGTTATTTAGAAGAGTTGCTACCTTCATGACAGTTGGATGCATAATCAAAAGTATTTTACAATTTTTCTCTCTATCTAAAAATTATAAAAGTAATAACCACATTCTACTAGAAACATTCAATAATTTTTCCAATATTGGCTTTAGTCTCACTTGCTTTCATATAGCAGTGATGAGAAGGTTCAAAAACTAATGGCCAAGTTCAAGAAGCTACTATCTAATACTTCTTTTCCTATTAGCCTAAGAATTGAGAAGTATTGCAGTCGAAAATTCAAAGCAATTATATGGCAGAGAAAAGAATGGTTTGTGTGAGAGAGACGTATCTGAGCACAACTCTTGTTCAATATGCACATAGAAGAAACCAGTCATTCAGATCTCATAAGCTTCCAAGCACTGCCCTATGGTCCCTGCAATCAGACTTGAAATCTTTGAGCAAATGGAAGTGGAGCGTGGAGACCACTGATGCAGACTTAACTAACATTCTAGTTTTTCAGTGGCTGAGCATAGATTGGCAACCTTTTGGACCACCTTCCTGCAATTTGCTTCCATAAAATTGTTAATAGAATTTATAGCAAAAGAACTGAATATCTTGGGAACTGTCAGAAAATGAACACAGCAAGAGTTTAACTACCTTTATAATCTTTGTGGCCCCTTTCAGAGGATCTAGTATGAAAATGACTTGGGTTTTATGGAAGCAAATTGAAATATTTGAAATATTTGGAGGTAACTCCCTATTGTTAAATGATCCTCAACTACTACTCAATTTTACAAGATTTGAAACATTGAAAAAATTTATGTATGTTCTAATTAGGTAACCACCAAAGATAGAACCCCACATCGGAAAAAATATCCAGGTTGACCAATTGCACTCAATTTTACAATTGAAATTGAAGACATGAAATTAGAATTGAATTTAACTTCTTTTTTTTTTTCGAACTGCTGTACAAGATCTTCAGCATCAAAATTTGGAACAGTTGAAAGTAATAAACTCATAGTACATCCAGATTCCAGACATGATATATTTTTTTCCCATGTAATGATAACCCATACAAAGAAGTCATGTAAAATAAAACTGAACATGACAGGAGATATCATTATATTCCTGCGAGCACATTTAGATTACAGGATGCTTTACTAAATTGGAATAATTCAGCCATTGCTCTGTTGTTCATGGGTCTTCAGATGTACCATTTGAGTACTCCTCCCCTGCAAGACTAGACGTTCCATTAGGTAAGCGGTTCGTGCCGGTGGAATTAGGGTAAGGGGAATATGCAGAAACAGGATTGCCTCGTGAATACCGGCTCTGGGCAGCTGTGGTACTTCTTGTTACTTTGGGACGAGCCTTTCTACCCTATAGTAGAGTAGACAGTTGATGAGACAAAGTGAAGAGATTTAACAAAATAGAAGCAGAATGTGTCTGAAAAATATATGTTAATTAAGGGGCAGAGAGTTACCCTTCCCATGCATTTCTCTAAATGAGGGGCAAATCTCCCAGCCATAATTGATCGACCACAATTCATGCAATCAAATATTTCGTTCGCAACAGAAGGATGAGTTTGTCCAAAAATATCAACTACATATTTGCCGTTTGCCTCACTACTATTGCTAGAATCAGCTACTCTTACTCGTGCCTGAGCTGAAAGTCTTAATTCTTCTTCTTCCTCTTCTAAGTTACGATCAAGACCTAACCTTGCTATTCGATGACATTCCGATGCAACATCAACAATCACGGAATCCAGGAGATCCCCAAACAAATTAGATGAAAGCTGCAAATATGAGCAGAAAGCAACAGAAGTACCCATTGCATTAGTTATGTGTCCTCCAATAAGGAAGTCAAAATTGATCTACAACTATACTTCTTTCCATGACATGTTTGACTCGTCAACCATACTTAGACTAAGCCTTTTCTCACATTAAGCAAGTTAGACGAAGCTTTCAAATAATTCATTGGGTTAGACACGTTGGTTTAGGTGCCTGCTAACAATGTAATTAAATACTTTCGAGAATTACACCTTTAGCAAGGCCCTCACTCTTAGCCTTGAAACTTACACCTTCTTTGGAGCATAAGAGGCTTTATGCCTCTAAGCAAACACACCAAAGGTTCAAGTCTTTATGCCCCATATATTAATTTGAAGAATAATATTAATTTGCCCCATTATTAAAAAGTATAAAAGTTTTTTGCGTACGTAATGCCAATACATGAGTTGTGACAGTTTAACCTATTGCTATATTTACGGTCTAGGCTTAGTGATGATAGTAGTGACATTAAGAATGACCTGTTATATTTTTTTATTTAAGTGGCCATTAACGGAGTAAACTTTTTTTTGAACTTGTATAACTATTTGTTTCATTTAAGTGGTCACTTGTAGTGACTTGTGGGACTTTATAGAGGTTGAGCATTCGAGTGAGTGGCTGGGTTTAGTGTCTCCCTTTGGGCCTCGGTTGCAAGACTTTTTTTAATTATGACCTTCGTTTTTTTCTTTTTCTTTTTCTTTTTTTTTTTCTTTTTCTTTTTGGGATTGGAGTTCTTTCCTGTAATTTTTTTGGGACTATTTTGTTCGGGCTTGTTTTTTATATGCCCTTGTAATCTTCTATTTTTCTTGATAAAATCTTGGTTTCTTACCAAATTGTGTGTATGTGCATGCGTGCGCGTGAGTGTGAGTGTGAGTGTGAGTGTGAGTGTGAGTGTGTGTGGTAATATATGATCATACAAATTTAGGATTTGTATACATTTTTATTAAACTTGAAGTTAATGTCTCAAGCCACCTTGAGCCTTATCCCTCGCCTCTTTAAGAGGAAAAGCTTGAGACCACCTTTAGACTTTTAATACGTTGGTGTTGGCAGACCATTGCCAATAAAATCTTTCAAAAGAACCAGCCAGACGCATCTCAATCTTCTTAATAATCCAGCCAGATGGCTGGTTTATTATTTCAAAAGTATACACGACTTCATATTTTTTACAATTCTATTTCTGGAACATACCGATGACAGGGAAGAAAACTTACCGCAAAGAAATCTCACAGACAATGAAAATGCAATTTCGAGGGAACAATCTGGTTGAGTATCATTATACTGAGGGGGGAAGTCTGTGAAAGAAAGCTTACTGATTGAGTAGTTTCTTTGTGGTAAGTAACAGGTTGGGTTGATTAGGTTTGGATTATTTAATAGCTTGTAAGTTAAGCAAGTTAGACTGTTAGGCTTGTAAACCGTTTCCAACAGTGGTATAGTATCATTGTTTTTTTTTCAGGAGGTAACTAACTCAAGAACCGACGGACCCGCACGAAACACTTCAGGGCACATCAACGTTATAATGCTATTGTTCTCTAGTAACTCGCATATTCCGTATCAATAATTAATCCTAGACTTCAACGTAAACAAAGCCATTATAGCTATTACCTTCGTTTCTCATTATTCATACACTAAGGTGCTAAATGCAAACAAGAAAAATAAATATAAAGGGAAAGGCTACCTGAGTTTGTGAAGATGCATTATCCTCATTAGGCATTGACATGGATCTAGAAGCAGGATGAGTTTCAATATAGGCCTAGAAACATAAAAACCAGGACAAATGTCATTAAACACAACGACTTAACCAATTTCATGCAACACAGTACAGAAAATAAATCCAATTTCAAGAATCATCATTCTATTCAAAAAGTAAAGTTGAATAAGAGACTAGCGAGGAAGATATACACATTCTGAAATTAATCAGACTTGTAAAACTAACCGATCAAACAAAACATAAAAAGAAAAAAAAAAAATCTCCCAACATTTCTTGGAAATTGTTTACTGGAAAAACGTTCGTAAAATCGGCCAAATCAATGAGGAACACAGAAAAATGCAGAAAGAAAAAGCTGTACTTACTTATATGAAGTTGAAATCGCAGCAAAAATGGACAGAATCTACAAATCCAAACACAGTGGGATCCGAGAAGACTGCAGAAAGAGGGAAATTTCATCGAGAATAAGAAGAGGGCATCGAAAATATGCTAAATTATTAGTACAAAATAAAATAATAATAAAATAAGACGGAAAAATTAATTCCGTTGCCGGGAATCGAACCCGGGTCTCCTGGGTGAAAGCCAGATATCCTAACCGCTGGACGACAACGGAAGTTGTTCCAGAGTTTGGTTTTAGAATTTACTTACTTTTATATATATTGTGAGTTATTGATAGGACTCATTTTGACAACCTTTTTTTTTTAAAAAAAAATTAAAATTAAACTTAGTTGCTTTCAATTTATTATTATTATTATAATTATTATTATTATTATTTTAGTCTTATTTTGATCCATTTAGTTATATCTTTTAAACTATAAGAGTTGAATTAAAAGCAATATATTATGAAGTATTGACAAGTGAACTAAGCAAATTGTTTTTTTAATTAAAATTTTCTCCTTAAATATGTAAAATAGCCTCTAGTTGTCAAGCTAGAAGAGCTTTACCATAAATTTTCAATTTTATCCAATTGTACCCCATACTTAAGTAAGTTGTGCAATTTTTAACTTTAAACTTTAAAAATGTTGCAATTTAACACTTTTAATAAGTTTTTGTTTCGAAATTAGATAAAAGAAAAAGTGTTCTCCTATAGTTTTAATAAATTATTATTTTTAAATATAGAAAAATTAACCAAATTTTAGCAAAATTTGATTATTTTTTTAGTACAACAATTGTGAGGATGTCGAATGGAACTTTCCACTCTAGGATTAAAGATCGTGTCAATTATCAGAACTAAGCTCGCTTTGGCCCAAAACTTGATTTTATTAAAACGAATGAATTTACAAAAACTTTTTTTTTTTTTTTGTTAGGAGGGGATGAATTAGCCAAAATTAAATCTATTGTCTAATTTTATGAAATTAATTTTAGTGTGAACTTTTAGTACAATGTGTCAAGTTTTTTCCTTATATACATATTCTAACGCATCACGTAATTATTTTATTTTTATTTATTATTTTTAATTTTATTTATTATTTTTATTATTAGTATTAGTATTATTTTAGAAGATGTTAGCCTAAGAGATTAACAACGAAATTGAAAATGACTTGAAATTTTAAGAACCAATTTGTTCAACCACTTTTCTATTCATCTTAATAAATATATTTTTATACTACATTAAAATGTTGACAACAATTTATTAATAGTATTTCCTAAGCATCCTTACTAAGTAATCAGCTTTATATTATGAAATATATGTAATTTGTTTTTTATTTTTCTTTTTCTTTGACTTTAACGAGTGACACTCGTTGATTCTTTTTGGTGTCATTTTAAATTCTCAAAAAGAATCCCATCAAAATAAATTTATATTACTGATCCTACTCCTATTACTACGATGATGTAGCAACCGTGGCAAGTCAGGGTCAAACCACAAGGACAATAGTCTTTCCTATTACTACGATGGTGTAGCAACAGTAGCAAATTTGGGTCGAACCACAGAGACAATAGTCTTTGTTTGTTTAGTTAAGCAAGTTTTCTAATTAAAACGACAAACATGGGGGTTTAGTGTGGATTAGAACTAGGCATGCAAAGGAAATTAAACGCAGTGGATAAATGTAAACAGGGATAAGATAATCAAGTTCTCGAGAGCAATTAAGCATGCAAAGGAAATTAAAACACAACAAATAAATGTAAACAGGGATAAGATAATCAAGTTCTTGAGAGCAATTGGATTCCTATGCAATTTCTATTACCGACTTATTTTTTATTAAACACATATTCGACTTATTTTTGTAATTTTGCGTTCTCGAGCTCCAAGTATCCAATTTAACTTCCAATAGCTCCAAATCAACCCCGAACGACCCGTAACACTCCAACTTGCATGATTTGCTCGAATTCTTACAAAAATAGACATTTAAACACATTATACTAAACAAGCAAGTGAGATTAGAGAAATAAAAATAGCTTTTTTTGAGAGCTATCAACGAGTGAGGATTTAAACATGGATTACTATGCCTTTGATAAGAAAAATCCGGATTTAGGGCACAGTAAACATAATGTCTCAACCAATTGTTGTACTCAAGTTGGAAAAGAAAATGTAATTTTTAATACTTTAAAATGACAAATACAATTCTAATGAGAATTGTTTGGCTCTCCTTCATGCAAAAACCACCCCTCAACCACATAGGTTATTGCAATTGCTCCCCAAAAATTTTAATTTCGTAAAAAGTAAATTACAAAAATCACCTTAAAATATAGTGTTAATTGCAATTATACTTTCAAAACGAATACTCCATAATCAGCTGATTTTAGCTTCTCTGCATCTTTTAAGTTTCAATGCATTTTCTTTGACATAATGGCATGGATCTCATAACAATGGCATCAATAAAATTTCATTAGCAATGTCTGATATCAGCTGGTTCAGTAGAATTTATCCAAGCCACATAATAATACAACATTACAAGCAGGATTTGTAAGAAATCCCCAATTTCCTATCCTTATAATAGTAGCAACTTTGTGTTGTTGGTTCCCAAATACTAAAACACTAGGCTCCCTACCAGGAAGGAAGTGAGTGGAACAGTGAGGTTGTCATCAATCTCAGTGCTTAAGGGGAGAGACTCCACCAATGCTGAGGCAAGGGACACAACTAAGAATCCCAAAACCATTTTGCTGCTTCCCTCAAGATACCCAAATGATGAGAAATAGTACATATACCTGCCATTCACAAATCAGAATACAACCTCTTGTTTCTAAATCAACCCAGAAAGATCACAAACACAGTAAAACATGTTATACTCTGATGCTCGAATCTGAAAGGAAGAGAGAGTTTACCCAACAGATGCAAGAAAACCAGCAGATGCCATTGCTAAACTACCAGCTAGTGACTTGTTCTTGTTGTAAAAGATCTTTTCACTTCCAAATCGTCTTCCAACAATATCAGCCAACCCTGAAATAGTAAAGTGTGAAAGTTGTTGTGGGTAAGCTCTAAGTTTGTGCTTGGGAAGAGGTAACAAGGTGATGGACAAAGTGAAAAGTACCATCTCCGGCACATAAGTTGCATATCAGTGCAATTGAAATGGGGGAGGTCCTCCAATAGAATATACAAACTAATGTAATAGTTGCAACATAATACAAAGGCCCCTTCAAAAGCTCCCTGATAGATTAAAAAATGCTGGTCATATTTTTTAATAAAGCATAAATGAACCAAACAATGGGAATTATGCTTTTGTTATGTGAGTATTGTCCAACATTTGTATGGATAAAATGGTTCTTATTCTTTGCCATCTCTTGGAGGATAACATTTCATGTACTACTATTGAATAAATACTATCAACTACTAATTTTGAGCCAAGGGAAACCAGTAAATGATATTACAATTGAGCCAAAAAAGAATTTCAAACGGCAAACAATGAATGGAAGAAGAACAAAATAAATGGAGAGGATAGTTTTCCTTAGATTCAACATTCATTTTAACGGTATGTACAGTCCGAGATTGATCTTGATTGGAAGCTAAAAATCAACTAAAACACAGGCACCCCAAAAACTAATTTTACTTGATTATGTTCTTTACGAAGTTGTACCTATAGTCTCCATATCTGCTCATTGACTTCACCGTAGCCTCGTCTTTCAATATCCCGAGTCCCAGGACGAGCATTCGTATAATATTCACACCGGGAATTAGAGATGCAAATATTGCTCCTCGATAACCAGAACTACGATAAGGAGTAGCATCATTTGATTCAAGCATATTAGTGCAAATATAAGAGTAGGAGAAGGATCAGAATTAACTTTTTCAAACTAAGTTCACCTGAACATAGGCCAGCAAAGCATGAATGCAAGCCCAATGCTTATATGAACAAGCTTCCTGTTCAATTTCTGAACCAATTATAGATAAGTACACACCTTTGATAAAAGATCAGAATTGTTTCACAATTTAAAGCCTTGACATTTCCACTGATAAGCATTTTCCATTTTCAGAATATGCCTAACATTGATTATCTATCAGCATTGTACACAGAACATGCGCCTTGTTGAACTGAACCAATCACTTTCTTATGATAAGAAATAGAATATCAACGACCATATTCAATTTGGAGGCAATCCTTCTAAGTTATCCTCTTTTATTTATTTGAGTTTAACTTTTTCGATTATACTTTTAAAACAATCATAAAATAACTTGCTATATCGATCTAAATTTTATTGAGATTATGGCTTTTCTGAGTTCAACCATTGCAAATGTAAGGTGAGAATAAAATCATCAACCTTTGGGACGATAATGAGTGCTTTGTCACTTACACTAGGCTCGGATTGGCCACCAAAGCTATGTTTTAGAGTGCTGTAGACATGACCAAACCCAAACCAAAAGCATTTTGGACAAGACACTTGCTGCTTAAAATCAATAACTCAAAAGTGACTTTTGATGACAGTCAAAATCCTTGAAGTGCCTTATGGAAAAGAACTCCCCCACAAACTAGAGTTTTGTTGGTCCAGAAGCAGCAGTAGAATCAAACATACTGTTACTACGCACTTTTTCCTAAAATACTTATTCAAAAACCACTCTCAAACACAAACCCCAAAGGTTAATCATTAACTAAAACATTTCCCCTGCAGTTATGAGTTTGTCTCATTCGATTCCTTTCTTGGATAATTTTCTTTTCCTCAAGACAAGGAAAAATAAAGGGGGGGGAAAATCAGTGGATAAAAGGAATAGAACCTGGTCGAGGCCACGTTTCGCCGTTTCCGCCCATAATCGAAGCAAAGCCCAGGCGACTCCGCCAGACAAGGCGGCGGCGCAGATATCGGAGACCACCGGATTTTCAGGCAACAACATAACTGCCGCAACTGGGCAGTGTTCCCGACGGATTTTCGACCGAAATCTCAAAGCGAAGGTACCGGAGCGGAAGATTGGCGTAGAAATGGAGTTGAAAGAGAGGGAAACTGGTGTGAATCGAGAGAGAAAAGTTGGGGAGCTGAGCGGAAAGAGAGGGCCCAACGACCCAACTGATGAGCGAAATCGAAATTGAAGAATTGCAGCCATTTTTGGTTCGTTTGAAAGAGATGGATTGACCAAGAAGCGGCCATGGGGGGCCGGGGGCTCAGCATGAACGTGGTCTCTGACGCTTGCGTGCGTTTTGAAGCTAATGAATTAATGAACCACAGGTAAATGGCAAAATTGGTAGATATCTATGGACTATGAGATAAAACATTTTGAGGTAATTGCATTTATAGCCCCTAAGTTTTAACATATTACACTTCTACCTTTTAAGTTTTACCTATAATGTTTAGAGTGAGGAGATGAAAGATGAACTCAACTCATTATTTGAGAGTCCAACTTCCTATGTCACTAATATTTTATATCATGTCCACCAACTCTGACTTCATCACCAGAGACCAACTCCGACGACCAATTTCGGCAACATTCAATCACCATTATTGACGGCCAACTCCGGCGACTTCCAATGACGACCACTCCACCAACCCCGACAACGACTATTTTAAATTATGACTTACAAATTTGAGCTTTGTTGGCACACAAATTTTTTGTTTTATTGGCGTTCGTGACATAAAACCATTAATAAAACCATAATTTAAAGCTTAAAAATAACTATTAATTTCAAAATACATATAAAACATCAATAAATGTTTTTATTAAAGTTAATGCACAAAATTGACAATAAAAACACCTTTGTTGACACAGAAGTACTTAAGTTTCGTAAAAACATTGAATTCCTAGTTTTTGTATTAGTTCATAGTATTTTATAGTCGTTCTTTATAGTAATTTAAAGTTAATAAAATCACATTTATCATGTAAGAAATCAAACAATTTGTATGTAAAAACATTTTAGAGAAAAAATTGTCAGACATATGAGTGTTTTTATTTTAAAAAGTTTTTATTAAAATTGTTGAAATATATAAAATTTAAAAATTTTAAAAAAAAAAAACTTAACTATAAACGTCACATGCACAAATTTGTAAAAAGGAAAATTACCTTTTTAATCCCAAGTTTTGAATAATATGTGCATTTAGTCCTTAAGTTTTAAAAATGTACTTTTTTAGTCCCAAATTTATAAGAATACGTCAATTTGGTCCCTAAATTTTCAAAATATACTTTTTCAGTTCCTGAGTTCTTAAAAATTGGTTCAAAAGGTCATTCAAGTATTTTTTTTCTTTGATTTTTCAAAAATAATTATATGATATTTAAAATTAGAAAAAAAATAGTTTTAGAGAGGATATGGTTTTTAAAAATTATTCTTCCAATTTAAAATGTCATATAATTATTTAAAATAATTATAATAAATTATTTAAAATAATTATAATAAATTATTTAAGGGATCTCTTAAACCTATTTTTAAAAATTCAGGGACCAAAAAATGTACATTTTGAAAACACAGTGACCAAATAGACATTCTTATAAACTTGGGAATAAAAAAGTATATTTGTAAAACTCAGGGACCAAACAAACATATCATTCAAAACACGAGAACTAAAAAGGTAATTTTCCCTTTGTAAAATGATTGCTTAAATTCTTTTTTTTTTATAAATTTGAAATGCATGGTCGAAAATAGACCCTAAACCCTATTTCTCAAAACTTCCAAAAATACATGTGTGCTTAAAAAAATAAAATAAAGTGCAATTTATAGTTTATTAAAATATATATATATCTATATATATATTTGTAGAATTATTGAATAAAAAAGTTTCCAAACAAAAATGATCATCATAAAAACATATTATTTATGTAACCAAAAAAAACTGCACCAAATAACTTTAACATATGAACTCAGCACCCCAATACACACATACGAACTCCACAAACATCATATCTCAACCTAGCGCCCCAAACAACCCTAAAATGTTATATTTTATTCTTTAGTTTTGAGTTTAGTTCTTAATTGGTCTATAAGTTTTTAGATTTTATACTTTATTTCTAAATAATTAATGTTTGTTTTTAGTCCTTGGTGTTAACTTTAATTAATTAGTTAAAAATAATTATGATGTGGATTTTTCAGTTAATTTGAAATTTAATGAAAACTAATTTAATAAATAGAAAAGTAACACGAAGGAATAAAAGTGGGCATTAGTGAAAATCAAGGGTAAAAATGTAAAATCATAAAATTTATAGATCGAATAGAAACTAACTCAAAATTCAAGGGTGAGAATGTAATCTTTTGAAACCTAGGGACAAATAAAAACTAAATTCAAAAGAAATGGATAAAAATGTAACATTTTGAAACATAAGGTTTAAACAAAAATCATATTCAAAACTCAATGACCAAAAAACTATTTTAATAAAAAAATTTAAGACCTAGTACATACATTTAGAGTATAGTACTCAAAATGTTTTTAAATTTTTAGATTATTTTTTGTTGATGGCAAAATTCGTACAAGAAAAACACACCTGACTTTCACATGACACCAATGATAAATTTGTTTAAAGGGGAGAAGAATATGACCGACAAAAAAAGAATCTGCATACTAGTGTGGTGCTTGCCACACACACTTTGATGCTTAAGTTAGAGAGTGAAAAAATGTGGACGGTAGGGAGTTTGAGAGTAGGATTCAAGTTACCTCATATGAAACTATAATTATGTATTTACAGAGATGATTGACATAGGTTGTTTTGATAGGGTTTCGAAGTTGCTTAGGATAATCATGCAACTTATCAGGTCGAGAGGCATGCCTTATTTCACGTTTGGCTAGGGTCAGTCTCGGCCTTAGCTAAGGATGAACATCTTACCCTAGGCCCATTTGGTCATAGGATGATGTTTTGAGCTAGGACATGCCCTGTTAGCTATTTGCTAGGCTCAGCCTTGGCTAAAGTTGAGGCCAAGCACACTAATTTAGGCTTTGACACAAACTAACCCTCTCTCATGAGCCTCGGCCAAGGTTGAGGCCAAACACATTAATTTAAGCTATCTTTGGCCCAACTTTGTTATTTTCTTGACATTGTTACTTCTATCCTTATTTTATATCGACTATACCCTTAGGTCCAAAATCACCCATAGCAATTTTAGTTATACATTGCCATTTGAAAAGCTTCAATTTTATTGCATAAAATTTTTAAAATGCCCTTTGAATAAATTGGCATTAAAACAATGTGATAAGAAAACTTCACTTTAGTAATTATAATTCATTTGGAGCACATTAGTATTTGTCTAATGGTTTCAACATGTTAACATCTTCACTCACATGATTTCTAGGAAAATTTTCAATAGGTCACCATTAAGCGTACTTAATTTTGAAGTTTCTATAATTGAGTCACAAAAAAGGAGGGGCACATTGATGGTATAGGTAATAGTTATCAGTTCTTTTAAGCCAATCTTAACCATACTTTCACATGCTTATAATCCCTCTCTTTCGGATGTGATCTCATTTCATTCTTGTACCTCTTCTAAACTCAAGCATTACACGAATCATCAATCTTGGGAATCATAGTTGTTTTGTCCACCAAAGATTAAAAAAAAAAAAAAAAGTTGGACGATATATAGCCATTTGGACCCAAAAATAGTAAATGATCTAGAGTCACAATCTTAAGTTCTCAATCTAAGATTTACATAAATCGAAAAGAACTCTTCAATGGGCAACAATTGATCTAGGCATATACCTTCAACCATAATGTTTATCTTATTTCATAGGTGAACTAAAAAATTATATTTTTAAAGTTTTTATTAAAAAAAAAATTATAAGAATAAGAGATCGCAACATCAACCAACTTTGAAATAGTAAAATAATGAATAGATCTACATTATTCTCTTGTTTATATATTCAACTTTGATGTAATTTCTTCAAGTATTTTGTTGACGTATGAGAGAGATAAATTATTACGGAAAAAAATGGGGAAAAAAATGAGGGAAAGGAAAATGGAGAGGTAAGGGAAGAAGAGGATAACGATATGAAAAAACAACTTTTAAAGGAGATTAGTGTTTAATGAGAAATTTTGGCCAATCATAAATCGTCATGTCACTATTTAAAATTAACGACAAAATTACAAGTTAATAAATTTGGGACTATTACCATTAACATGTGTCCCAAATTATTAAAAAAAAAATCAAATTTAAAATAATGTCACGTAATTTCATCATAGTCATTCGAGCTTAGTTTTGCTGAAATTAGGTTCTTTGGTATTTTAGCACAAATTTAAATGAGCCCAACATAAAGCTCATTTAATGACAAATTCACCCAAAGTCCAAGCCCAAAGGGGTTAAGTCCAAAATAAATAAAAGTTCAAGTCCAATGGTTTAAGCTCAAAGCCAACTAAGCTCAATTTCACACTACCCATAAGAGCTCTATAAATAGATGAACTCTCCTGTTATAGTTCAAAGTTGGAAACTCTAAGAGGCGAATCTAAACAGAGTTCTGAAACAACAAATAAAAAAACTTTAAACTCTTGAAAATCGAACACTCTCTGAAGATTAAAAGTATTTCAAAGATGAAACGAATCCCAAATTCAAGAATTCTAGCTTTTAAAATATGTTTTTCTCTCTTCGAGTGAAACATACACGTTCAAGGTTCAGAAAATTGGAAACTCAATGGATTCAAAGAAAACTCAGGTTAGCACCTAATGAACATTCGAAATTCTAAACCAAACTTAATCTTTAAAAAAAAAAAATTACATGACCAAAATAGGCCAAAGTTATAAGTATTAGAATCAAAATGTATGTTTTGATAGCAAATGACCAAAAATAAACAAAAACTTAAAAAACATAGATTAAAATAGTGTTTAATACATGTCAATTTAAGTCTCTTAAAAATGAAATAATATTTAAAATGAAAAGGGACTAAAATGATCACTTTCTAAAATACAATAACTATAATAAACATTTTGAACTTATATAAATCCAAATGAACTAAAAGTATATAGAAGAAAACAAACAAAACAAAAAATAGGCTAACTAGAAAAAATAAATGGCTCATCAAACCATCAAAAAATAGATTGTAGATTATGTCCGCTGTAGACACATTCTAATATTTTTTCTAGTCCACTCATTCTCATAAGTAATATTATGAATCTTTTAGCCACCTGTATTTATTAATTTCAACTTGACTTAATAGATAAAACATCAAGGTCAAGAGATGAATCTTTTAGTTAAAAAAAAAAAAAAGAAAAAACAAAACAAAACAAAAAATTTATAATTATTTATTTATATATTATGTTTTTAAGTGTTGGATTTAGTTTCCTATTGGGCCCTAAAATTCAAAACACTTTGAGTTCGTAATTTGGAATTTGATTTAAATAAACGGTTACAATTTTATTTTTGAAATTTGAGTTTTGTTCCAATTTAGTTCATAAGGTTCAATATTTACATTTTTATCATTGATTTTTTACTAATACTCACTTTCAGTTTTTGATATTTTTTAAAATTAATTAATAGATATCAATTCAAAAAACGTAATGTGAGTATTTTTTTTAAAAAAAAATTGAAAAAAAAAATGTAAATTTTAAAGTCTAGTGAGCAAATTAAAAGAAAACTCATTTTTAGAGACTACATTAAAACAGAACTCCAAACTTAAAACTAAAACTATTGGAGAAAGCATAGATAAGCCGTTTTCCATTTTTGTTAGTGTAGACTTTCAGATTTTAATTATGAGTTTATTGAGAAGGACAGGTTGGCATCGTAAATGAAGTTTCTCTGCACAACTCAGGTGTCAGCTGTTGGTTTGGTACATTTATTTTTGTGTCTTTAATCAATTGGGCGCCCCTTGTTTTAGTAGGAACTATTCTACAGAAGATGACATGAGAATTCAGAAATTCCTTTTTTCCCTTTTTATTTTTACCCTAATTTTGTGTTTTGTCTCTCTAAATTTTTGTTAATTAATTAATCAATTTCTATTATCCAATCCACACTATACCTCTTTTTAAAGCTAACACATTGTTTATTATTAGTGAAACCTAATCTAATGGTCAAAATTACTTTTTTTCAAATTCTTTTTTAATCATGAGGACTCAAAAGTAATTCTACACTTCTAAATGGCATATTCTAGAGTTATTTGTTTGACAAGAGTAATTTTAACCATTTGATAGTCACTCCCAAACACGTTCTAAATATGATAAATTGTTTTTAGATATATCGGTAGGATAAGTGAAGATCCTACTAGTTTTTTTTTTAAAATATTTCAATTTTACTAACAACAATTTAGTCTCTAAATTTTAATCCATAAAAGTTTAATCAATTTTCAAGTTTGTAATAATAATAATTTTGTCATTGAATTATGCAACAATCTAAATCTTTTTATTTTCAATTTTGTAATAAATTAATTTCTATTATAAAATTTTTTATCTTTTTATTATTTAACGATTTAGTATTTGTAATTTTTAAACACATTTGGTCTCTAATCAATTTATTATTGGATAATTGTTTTAAATGACAAAACTTCCAGAAATATTTTCAAATATAGTAAAATATCAATATCTATCGGTGATAGATACACACTAGTATTTATCATTACATTTGAAAATATTTTGGCTCATTTTACTATATTTGAAAATAGTACCTCATTGTTTTGCACATATAAGAAAATTCATTTAAATTGTAAGAATACATTTTATGGTAGGTACCAAAGTTAACAAAATTTAAAATATAAAAACCAATGATGTACTATTTTCAAACATAGCAAAATGAACCAAAATATTTACAAATATATAGTAAAATTTTACTGTCTATTCTATAGCAGATAGACAGTGTATTTTGCTATTAGTTGTAAATATTTTTAACAGTTTTGTTATTTAAGATAATTTTCTAAAAATTAAATTGTTACCTGCTATAATTGAATTATAGGCTAAATTGTTATAAATTTGGACTAAATCATAACAAACTAAAATTTAGGGAGAAGAGAGAAGATAGTTAATTTGAAGAAATAGTGTGTTTTTTTAACCTAAAACGTTTAAGGGCAAACAGTCAGGGTTAGATCTAAATTTTATATTAATAAAATTAAGGAGGCTTAAATTTAATTCAAATTATTCTCTTGCAGTTATAGTAATTTCTGAAATATGTTTTGAGAAAACATATTCATTTCATCTTTATTTAATATAGTGAAAATTACATCATAAAGAAGAAACAAAATAAAAAATATAACATTAATGTATATCATTTATCAAATTAAATCATTCATTAGTATAATCATTTCAATAAACAAGGAAAAAATTATAAAAATTAGTAAAGAAAACAAAAATATTAATATATTTTCCTATCGTGGTTTTTTTTAAATGAATTTTATTTTTTTTATATAAAAAAGAATAAAACTACAAAATTATAGTTTATTTTATTTTATTTTTAAGAAAAAGAAAATTCCCCAGAACTTAGAAGAGATAAATTTGAACAACGAGGACTAAAACGTCAAATTCAAACAATGAAGACTAGAAGGTCACTTTAAACCTTTGATTTTCTTCCAAATTTGGACTTCCAAAATTTATGAGCATCAATTAAATTATCTCCCTACCCTATGCCAATAAGAATATTCTGCTCTAAAATTCAGAATTTAGAAGCTTTTTTTTTTTTTTTTTTTTTTTTTTATAACAAAATTAAAATTAATTTATCCATATTCATCTTTAGTGCCAATTTTTTTAATAGGTTTTAAAATGTTTTTGTTTGTGGTAGACTGTTTAAAACACATGGTAAGTATGAATTGGCTGTGTTATGAAAAGTGTGGCTCAATCTATCTCAACATATATTATGGGTTGTTTCCAGCTTCCACAGGGCTTTGTTATGAGTTAATTAATGTTATGTGTGCTCATTTCTGGTGAGACTCTAGTCCGGATCATAGAAAAATACATTAGGCCTATTTGGGACCTCCTGTGTCGGTCGAAAGATGATTGAGGGTTAAATTTTAGGAACCTTGTTTCTTTTAAACAAGCTTTGCATAAGGTATCCTATGGAACCTACATTCCCTTTTGGCTCAAGTCCTCAAGGGTAGGTATTTCCTTCAATCGGATCATATCTCTTACTTCTGAAAGGGCTTCATCTGGGGTCTCAGTTTATTTAAAACCTAGCATTTGGAAACAAGTAGGAATGCTATTTGTCGCCTATTTGTGCAAAAGCTAGTTTATTGTGGAGGGGCTAGTGGTGGCATCTTAACGAGTAGTGAGCTCTATTATTGCTTTTCCCGATTGTGAGTTGTGAGGAGGAAATGAAATAGATATGCTCACGTGTTAGCCTGACGTGGGCTTGTTGCTGCTTCATTTGTTTGGTTTAATAGTTTTCCAAAGCGGTCAATTTCTTATAGTCGTTTTGATGTACTAAACTTTTGTACGTGTATTCTACCAATTAGGGGCAATTTATCTTCTTTAACGTAGTGATATTACTTCTTGGTGTTCAAAAAACAAAAAGTTTTTATTTGACCTATAAATAATTTATTGAAACTAAAAACAATAATTATTGAAGTGTTGGAACGCCAAAATGAGCAAAGTTAAATCGACATTAGCTATGTACTAAAGGTTCACATCTCTACAAATTTGGTATAATTTGTATTTTGAACGTACCTTAGTTCATTTTGGAAATATAAAAGTAGAGGTTTATTTGAATTAAAATGAAAGGAAAGGAAAGGAAATTGAAATAGAAAAAGAAGTGAATGGAGATAATTTTTGAAATGGGAAGAAGTTAGAGAAAGAGAAAAAGAAAGCTGGCACGCGGGAGTTTCTGTTGGTAACGAAGGGAAGAGGGAGCCTCGTGCATGGGGCGTAACTGTGATGATTATAATGCCAATTTTGGCTTTGGATTTTTCTCAAACCAAATTAAATGCAAAGCAACTTCCTCGTGCATTTTCAAATACTTACACACAATTTTTGACACCTTTCTTAATTTTCTTATCATCCCAATAAAACAAACCATACCCCACTAGATAACACTCACACTCTATTCACGAATATATATTTAGCTTCATTGTTTTATTTTATTATCAGTTCATTTTTTAACATATAATTTATCTAATATATAGTACCACAGTTCATAATCTTAAACGCATATTCCGTAGAAAATGGGACAGAAACTATTAGAGGAAAAGTGACGGACCTAATAAACTTGGAACTAGTTGGACTATACTCGTGCTTTTAACCTAAGTTTTAAAGGGTTAGATTTCTAGCATTAGGTGTGATTTTTTTTTAGTTAAGCAATAGTGCCTCATAGATGTGATAGATAAATTCACACACTGACTTACTTTCAAATCCAAACTACACAAGTATGCAATAAGCTAGACATTCTCTAATCATATTTATATGTATGGTGGATGATGCATAATATATGGTTTCTTACCCTTCAATAAACTACATATGACAGTTTATGTTTAACATTTAGCGTGTATATCTTCATATGAATATATTTATGTTTACATGAGTTTCCCATGCATATAAATATGATTAGAGAATGTCTTAAAAAAAAATCATATTTTTAGGCTAAAAAAAACTCAAGTTGACCAATCACAACAAAATTTTCTTCAACAAGCTGAAAGAGCCGTAAAGGGAAAAAATTCTTCCATAACATGCTACTCACTACAAGAAAAGTAGGTTTCCACGACACATTTGTCAAGTCAAAATAAGAAAGAGAGAGAAAAAAAAGTGTCATAAATGTCAAAAACATATGTTTTTGACGAAAAAAAATGAAGAATTTAGAACATTCGAAAATTTATGATAATTTAAGTATGTCATTAATATATCACAATTGGGCAGCACCATTATGCACTGGGTTGATTTGTTATAACTATCACTATCTTCTTGCATTTTAATCTCTTCTACTTAGTTCATTTTTTTTTCTTCTAAGTTTTTTTCTTTAATTATTTAATATGAATAACATATCATACATCATTTATAAATTTAGTTTCGGGTAATATATGATATTGATATATGTGTTAATTAGAAGTAAATGTAGATATTATATTATCAAATAATAATACTAAAATAATTTCCAATAATGGTCTAATAATAGCAATATGTTTTCCTATAACGGTCATCGTGCGATCGTTCATCGTTCATTGATCATTGTTGTCTTCTTCTTCTCTTTTCTTTGTTTTTACACGAAATTCTAAATTTAAAATTTTCACTTTACCTTTTCTCTTTTTGATATTTTAAAAATATATCTTTATCATAATTCCTTTGCTTTCATTATAGGGTAATTGTTTTAAATGGAAAAACTACTAAAAATATTTTCAAATATAGCAAAATGTACTGATAGACTATTATTATCTCTATCACTGTTTATCATTGTCTATCACTGTCAACATGAGTTTAACTCAATTGACCTACAACATATACGCTCAACCTTTATATCCTTAAACTTAAAAAAATAATAATAATAATAATAAATAAATAAATAAATAAAACTTATTATAAATATTAACGTACGTCTTCACTGGTTCAGCCATACAAACATCATAAACGTAAAAATTAAGAAAACAGAAGACATAATTTTATGCTAATTAAAACATAATTAGAAGCATGTAAATATGATTATGTATGATGTTAGAAATGATGGGGTTATTCATGTATATGTATAAAATGATAGTTAATTATTGAAAAATTATAAGAAATGATGAAGATTATTACAGGTGGGTACGTGCATTAAAAGTATTTACGGAATATATGGTAAAGTTTAGTGTTTTTCCCCTCTATAAATCAGGGCCAGATAAACATCTTATATTACACTTAAACCTCCATTTTTGTTCAAAAGTTAAACCTTCTTCTCTCGGTTTCTGTGGGGATCAAAGATAAGTACGAACAAAACTCACACTCCATTTCTTTAATTATTCTTACATCCCCCACCAAAAAAAAAAAAAAAAAAAAAACTTGTTTTTTCTTCTTTGTTCTTCCTCTTTTTATTTTCTCATAATAAAATGTGTTTTTCTTCTTCTTGTTCTTCTAGATGGAAGATTATAATTTGCATCAAAATCAAAACCATCCTCCATGCAACTTCCAGGAAATTATGGAACTGTGTTCGGTGCCTGTTTCTACTTATCCGCCGATTACTGTCGGTCCCGACAACCGTTGTTTAGTCAACGATTCGGTGCGGACTACTGTCAGTCCCGACAACCGTCGTTTACTCAAGGATTCGGTTACGGACTGGCGGAGATCCTTTGTGGTTGGCTGCCGGAGGGAAGATGAAGAAGGGGGGAGGGCAGTGCAGCTGCCTCCTTTCAGCAAGATTGGCGGCGGAGAGATGAACTCTGGCGGTGACGGTGCCGAGAATGTCGACGGCAGAAATCCCGAGCAGATCTTGTATGGTCGTAATATTGAGCCTAATATGGATCCAAGGAAACTAAAACGGTAAACCCTAAAAGCTATAATTCTTTTAATTTTTCATTCATTATAATTTAATTTGTCAGAGCAAGAAATAATTTCATAAAGGATGGAAATTTTGAAGTTTTGATTTTTTATATAAATATTTCTAATTTAAAATTTTTTAAGGAACAATTGAGGAAGAAGAGTTGAAAATCATAGTTTGTTTGTGTATTGTTTTTTTAAAATCTAAGATGAATGAATTAGAAGGAAGAGAGAAATTTTTGTGTAGAGTTCCTTTGTTTGTTACACTGATCTGTCCTTTATAATTTGCTTTCTCTTTTAATTTAGGGTTTGGTTTTTGTTGTAGAATAATGTCGAATCGAGTCTCAGCTCAAAAATCTAGACTTAAAAAAGTTCAATATGTAGCAGATATGGAAAGGAAGCTGAAAGCTCTAGAGGTATTCATCATCTTCTTCTTCATTTTTTTTTTTCTTTTTAATCAAATTTTTAAATTAAAATATGATTTAAAAACTCGACTCAATTGGATAATTATTTGGATTTTTAAAAATTAAACTTATGAACAATATTTTTAATTATAAGTTTTTTTTTTCACTTCCTTCCCATGTTTTAAAAATTTAAGCAAATTTTAGAAACTAAAAAACATCCATTTTCTAATTTTTTTTGTTTTTTTTTTTAATGAATTTGACTCAGATGGTAAGTGTTTATAAAAAATAAAAATAAAAAGTAAAAATTGTAGTATGAGATTTAGGAGTAAACAAACATAAGTTTTAGAAGAAAAAATGAAAACTTTATCAAACATAGCTTTGGTTTTTTTTGTTATGAAAATTATGTTTATAAACACTAATTTCAGCTACAAGTTTCAATGTTTTATATTATCCACACTTCATATCAATATTTTCAAAAACATCACCAAAATTTGAAAATTAAAAAAGGTATTTCAAAATTTTGTTTTTTTTTTTTTTTCTTCATAAATTTGATTAGGAATTCAAGTGATTATTTTATCGAGATCAAATAATGATTGAAAAAATTAGGAAGAGACAAATTTCAAAAACAGAAAACCAAGGTCTTGTTTGGTAACCATATTTGATTTTAGTTTTTTGTTTTTTAAAATTAAGCTTATAAACACCACTTTCATCTATTATTTTTTATGTTTGGTTGTCTACATTTTTTGAGTGTTTTCAAAATCAAAGCCAATTTTGGAAACTAAGAAAAAAAGTAGTTTTCAAAAACTTGTTTTTGTTTTTGAAAATTGGCTAAAAATTCTAATTTCTACATAGGAAATATGACAACCACGAGTAGGAAATTGTCAGAAAAGGAGTACAATTATCAAAAACCAAAACCAAAATATTAAATGATTACCAACCAGTGTCTAAAAACATAAAATCGATATCAAACAATCGTGATATTGTGTTTATTAGTTTATGGAAGTGTTGATGTAAAAAATTATTTAGAGATAAATTTATGAAAATACATAAATCAAAAGGATGAAAAAAAAATAATGTTTTGATTTGATGAACGAAAAAGTTACTTTTAACGCTTTATAAAACACGTGATACATTCATCATTACAAGTTAATGTCAGTTGAGCTATAGCTATATTTTAGTTGATTTCTATATATTAAAAGTTTAGATATATGCTCTATCGTTTTGTTTACCATTAAAATGTTATTGTTTCTATTTGTAGACACTTTGTATGAATCAATCTTAATCGTTACACCATTAAATATCTAGTATATGTATATAAAAACAAATATTATGGGTCTTGAATTATGTATTTGCATCAGATCTCTTGTAATATTAAGTTTTGGTTCATAAACTTAAAGATATGGTAGAATATATAGCAACCACTACTAATTAATTAGATTTTATGAAAGTTAGATCAAAACAAGATACATGAATCAAAATAAAGTAAAATTAAAGATTGATAGATCTACATAGAAAATTTCTTTAAACCTAATTCTAAATCTATTTAATACTAGTATTGTTTTTATTAAGACTATTTTACATATCTATTGAAAATGTATTTTTAAGTAAAACACTTATTCTATTAGCACTTTTAGAAGAAAATTAGTTAAGTGTGTTTTATATTTTTCTTTAAAATTTTTAAACCCCTCTGATTATAATAAAATTAACAATTAATATCGCTTTTAATTAGTTAATAAAAACACTTTATATATACCACTCATTATAACTTTAACCAAACAATATCCAACCTCTTTGAAAAACCTTTATATGTTATAATCATTTATAAATACTTTAAAATACATATGGATATTATAGCAACACAAATTTGTATTTTGTTTGATAATCTCAAAACTATTCAAGAAAATCCTAAACATACTAAAAAAAGCACCAAAGAAATGGTCTCAAGTTAATAGGCAGGCCAAATACATTGAAAATACAAATTTGTATAGCCAATTGATTTGATATTCAAAAGTAATTCTTAATATTCTAAAAATGCTAACAAAATCTAAAGTATTATTTAGAGAGAAATTAGTACTTATTTCCATATTACTCATAGATTTTGGAGCACAGCAAAAAAGGAAGGTTTTTATTGCCTGACTTTAAATTAGAAAATTTAATGTATAAACTTTTTGTCACGTCTCTTGATTCTTTGTCGATGAATTTTTGACCTTTTCCGACCCTTTTTCATATCGAATCTTGCACTGTTGTAGTCTTTTAAAGGCAATTTTTCTTTAAAAGTCATTTTAAACGAACTTCATCAGAAACCTTTCGAATTATGGAAATATCGATAACAATAATATATTAACATAGAAAAAAACAAATGCAGGCACATATAGCAGTTTTATCTCCTCAAGTAGAGCTGTACAGAAACCAACAGCAAGTGTTGCAAATGGAGCAAAAGAGGCTGAATCAGAAGATTTTGAATTGCTCAAGGAACAAGCTTTTGAGAGACGGTGACGTTTTTAATATATATTTATATATAATATGCTTAAATTATTGGGTAATTATTTTAAATAGAAAATCAATTAGAAATATTTTTAAATATAATAATAAAAAAAAGTTCAAATTGATAGATAGTCTAATAAATAGTGATAAATGTCTATCAGTGATAGACAGTAACATAAGTCTATCACTGATAGATAATGATAGACTACTTTTTACCATTTTGCTACATTTGTAAATAAATTGGTTTCTTTTGATGAAAACAATCATAAATTGTAAGTTTGGTTTTTGAATTTTTTAATTTATGTCCAATAGATTTTTGAACTTTGAACTTTGTATCTAATAATATGGGTTTGAATTTTTTTAAATCACAAATCTAGTAGTTACAAGAATTTCCAGTTTAGAGATTAATATTAGATATAAATTTCATTTTGAGAGGTTATCAAATATAGCACATTGAATCAAAATATTTACAAATATAACAAAATGTACTGATGGATAGTAATAAACACTAATAAATATCTATATATGTCTATCACTGTCTATCTGACATTTTGTTATATTCGAAAATATTTTCAACAGTTTTGTCATTTAAAATAATTACCCTTTTATTTTTATATCTAACAAAATAAGTTTAATGATGATTTGATTTTTATTTTTTAAAATTTATGATTCTTATTTTCGGTAGGTAACATTTGAAAACAAAGTTTATTATATATATTTTTAGTTTACAAATTTGGCTTGGGGAATGAAAGCGTAGGGAGGTTTTGATTTAGGGTTTGGTTTTAAAATGAATTTTGGCAGCTGAAATAGAAGAGAATAGAGCTGAAGTGAATAGGCTGAGGGAGCTCCATATGAAGCAGCAGTGTGAAGCAAATGGATGGGATAGTAATGTTTTCACGATGCCACCAGATCTTCATGCATCTGAGCTCAGCAACATCGTCTCTCCCCAACCAACCCAAAGTAATTTTCTTTACTTCCCATTATGTCTATTTCTTTATCATCATTTAAATTCCTTTTCATAAATATTTAGGTTTTGAATCCATAATCTTATAATTTTACGTTTGAGATTTGAGTTTTGTTTTAATTTGGTATCTAGATTTTAAGATTTTATACTTTTAACGTAAGTCTTTTTTCACTAAATACTCACTCCCTGTTTTTAGTTAATTTATAAGAATTATAGGTAATTAAAAAAAAAAATTCATCACGGTCAAAATTAATTTTAAAATTCCATGACTTCATAATTATTTTTAATTAATTAATATACATTAACAATACTCAAAATTGGAAGTGAGTATTTCATGAAAAATCGAGGTTAAAAAATGTAATTATCAAAATTTAGAGACCAAATTAAAACAAATTCAAACTCAAGAATAAAATTATAACATTTTGAAATTTATGGACTATATTGTAACCAAACTCAAAACAGTATACTTAGGAACCAAGTGAAAACTAAACTCAAAATCTAAAGACCAAAAAAAAAAAATTTTTCTTTTTCGTAAATATTTTTTTAGTTGTGTTGATGTGTGGTTTATGTACTTTATATGCTACTAAACACTTGAACCCACATGATCCTAAAGATCATGATGTCCAAACAGGCCGACATCCAATTTTCGAAGAAAAAAATAGGATATGATCTAAACGGGTATTCAGTAATATATATATTTGTATTTATATTAGGATTCAAGATTATCATAATTCAATAAAAAATGGTGATTTCACAGAGACACTATCTTGAAGAGTATGTTAAAGAACTCAAGTTAAAAAAAATGGAGAGATCCACACTCTTTAGTCTAAGGGAGAGTTACTATGCTCATTATTAACTTATTGTAACTATTTTATATATTTTTTTGGTGCAACTTGGATCGCACAAAAGTATTTTTGATGCTGAGTTTTTCATTAGTTTAAATATATTCATAAATCAAATCGTTTATACTATTTTTGAATTTTTTTTTCTAAAAAAAAAAAAAAATTGCTTGTTCTTTCTTACACATGAATTAAGTAGTTAAGTAACAAAATAACGCGTGGTTTTAAATCTCCTTAAGGTTATACATATGTTTTGAAGTCAATAAGGTTTAATATTCTTTAAGAGAAGATTTGTCCCAAAAAAAAAATATATATATATATATATATATTCTTTAAGAGAAGAAAACAAGAAAAATATTTAACTCCTAAATTATACTTATTTTTCACAAGTTTTTGGTAAGTTTCTCACCTTCTTTACAAAATACTCATCTTAATTTTGAGCCAAATTTTAAAAAAAAATGTTAAAAGCTACAATACTGTTGGTAATTATTTAATTTTCGATTTTTGAGAATGAAGCTTATAAATTCTACTTGTACCTATTGATTTATTTGCTTTGTTGTCTATTTTTTAGTAGTATTTTTATAAAAAAACCAAATCAAGTTTTGAAACTAAAAAATAATTTTAAAAAAATATATTATTTTTATTTTTGAAATTTGCTTTAAAATATAAATGTTCGGCTAGGAATGACAAAAATGTAGTAAGAAAATTACAACAAATTTCAAATATTAGAGATTTATCAAACGTTTTTCAACTTTCAAAATTTAGGTTGGTTTATGAAAAAAACTAAAAACAAAGTAATTATGAAACGAGGCAGGTGTTATTTTCTAAGAAGCCGCAAAAATGAATAGTTTGGTTTACCAAAACATAAATCCATATTAAATATCTATCCATGATTTTTTTTTTCTTTTTTCTTTTTCAAATTTAGTAGTCCTTGACTTGATTTGGATTTGGAATGTTCATGTATGAAAATGAACCACGGTAAATGCAACAAATTACTTTTGATGTGTGCAGTGGAAAATGGAGAGAGAACAGTTGGAGGAAATGGGCTGGGCCAGTTCAACTCAACTTCCCGTCATAAAATGGTTGAGTACAAGTGGATGCCAACACCTGGGCTTCGTCAAGTTTCAAAGCCCAACTTCAACCAATTGGGCCAACAATGAATGGAAAAGCCCAACTAAAGCCAGTATTCAGAACTGCCGTATTGAACATGAGAAGTTAATCTGAGGGCTTTAAACTACATTTGCCATATACTTTTAAAAAAAATACTGTAAATTACATCGACAAGATGGCATGGTACAATTCCAAACAGTATTTTTTTTTTCTTGTCCTAAAATAAATAAATAAACCGTATCTTTAAAAATATCTAATACTTTCTTAAAATTTTCAATTGACTTTAATAGATAATTGAAGTTTAAAAAGAGGTAATAAGTTTTAATTTTGTTTTTAATAAGTAATTGACATGTTTAAATTTTCAAAAAATTAATTGATCTATTGGATGTGAAATTGTATTTTTATATATAATGAGACTCTATACTTTTAATTTTGTGCATGATAGGTCCTTGATTTTTTTTTTTTTTTTTAATGTAGCATAATTTGATGAGTTTTGAAACACAAAATTGAAAATTAAGAGGGTGTTTGAAGCACTTAGTCAAATTATATATTATAGAGTTAATATATTGGAGTTAGAAAGTTTGTCTTCGGGTATATAGTGGTAAGACGAAGTTTCTTGATAAATGTGCAAACTTTGTTTACTATTGAAGTTGAGTTATTCAGCATTCTTTATGAAGTTGGTGAGCCAAACATCTCCTAAAAAACCAAGAGATTTTTACATAAAAAACCATCTTTAGCCATATATTTTAAAAAATACCTTTAACTTTGATTTTTTTTCAATAAATGCTTTTAGTGTTATCTTTTGACAAATCAATTTTACACTAGTTCGAACATCTTGTTGACATCTATAATATAGGTACTGGTTGGACAATCAATTGTACACTAGTTCTAACATCTTGTCGACATCTATAATATAGGTAGTGCTTGGACAATCAATTTTATACTAGTTCTAGCATCTATAATATAGGTAGAATTGTATACTAATTCTAACATATTGTCGATATCTATAATATATAGTTAGAATTGTATACTAGTTCTAACATCTTATCACATCTATAATATAGGTATTCGTTGAACAATCAATTATATACTAATTCTAATATCTTGTCGACATCTATAATATAGGTAATGGTTGGAAAGTCAATTGTATACTAGTTCTAACATCTTGTCAACATCTGTATTATTATAGTATTTAATCACCAAGTTACATATGGTTTTTGTTAGAGGCTTTCAATCTTCGGCCTATTAAATTTGATTTAGATGTACCAATTTTATTTATTTATTTATTATTATTATTTTCTCTTAGAAGATTTGAGATGAACCTTATCAATATGGGTAATTGACAAGTAAGTAGAATTTTAGTTCCATTCAGTAATAATTTGGTCTTAATTTTTAATTTATGAAAATTAAGTTTATAAAACACTCTTTCTACATTTAATTTTTTTTTGTTTTATTATCTACTTTTCACTATTTTTAAAAACCAAACAATATTTGAAAACTAAAAATAGTAGTTTTTAAAAATTTATTTTTGTTTTTAGAATTTCTTTTACTTAATGAATAGATAAAACATTGTAAGAAGTGGGGAGGGGGTATAGTTACCTAATGGGGTCTTAACAATTTGTCATTACTTATGCAATGTTAATGAGCATAGTCTAACTGGCATGAACTTGTAATATTAATTTCAAGTATGAGGTTTGATTTCCCATCTCATAATATATTGTGAGAGAGAAAGTATTAATGTATTGAGTGCCACAATTTATAGTAGATAAATTGAACTTCTAGTTTTTTGATTGATAGTATATACTTTATGTCAGTTAAGTTACATTCATATTTAAGTCAAATCTCAATTGGTTGAACCATTTGTTTGCGATCGAGATTAGAGTTTTAAATCCTCTCATTCTAATTGTTTGAGAAAAAAATAAATAAAAGAACCAACTAAAAGAAGATTCTTAAGACCTTATTAAATAACTATTTTGGTTTTCAGTCCTGTTTTTAAACAATTATGTTTGTGTTTCTCACAACTTTTTAAAGTAAATTTCTCACATTCCTTACAGCACACACGAACTCTAAGCCAAAATTTTAAAAAACAAGTATTAAAGTTAACAAAACTATAGGTGGAAGAATCAATTAGAAGAATTGCTTTTTCGTTCAGATTCTCCTTCTTGTTTATTATTTTTTTAAATTTTGATTTGAATCAATTGTAACTCGATAGCTCGATAGATTATCGTTCTTCTTGATCTGATGTCACATTTCCAAAAAAAAAAAAAGAAAAAAAACTTGAAAACTTCTTTAGTTTACTTTTTTAATGACATGAATTTTATGGACTCTAATACTATATTAAATAAATATAAAATTATATGTCACAAAAGGAACAATTGCATAAAAGACATATTTTAAAGGTCCAAAATGACAAATGACTAACTTTTGAAAAAAATGACAAATGACCTAATTTTTGAAAAAAATGACAAATAACCATTTGGTGATGTTATGACCACTTGAAGTTACGTTATTGCCGTTCATTTTTTTCCCTTTTCCTCTTCTTCTCCCATGTTCGTCTTCCTCCCTCTCTCTCTCTCTTTCTTTCGCGTTGTCTTCTTATTCTTCGACTTCTTTTGTAACTTCTTCTTCTTCTCTAGCACGACGTGTCCACTCGAGCAACTTTGACACAACCAACTTTGGTGAGCTCGTAAGAGTGAGAGAGAGAAAAATGATTTTGTGAGTAACGAAAGGAAGAGAGAGCGAGAGAGCGAGAGAGATATGGGTGATTGTGAGTGAGTAAAAGAAGAGAGAGCAAGAGCGAGAGCGAGAGGAGTTTTTCGGTGTGTACAAGTTCATTTCATTAAGTTCATCTGATGTCAGTGAAAGGTCATTTATCCTTTTTTTAAAAAAATCCGAGTCATATGGGGTTTTTGGCCCAATTTTTTAGTTATCTTTACAAGTTTTTCCCAAAACTAATGGGAAAGGAGAGAATCGTCTATTCAATTTCCCATTTTGAGATTAGTTATAGTCTAAGGAATTAGAAAAGAAATCCAAGAGATTACACTAAAAAATTGTCCAAAAGCAGTTTGATGATTAATATATCCATTTTCTCTACCGTTTCTGAAATCTGAACTTTCAAAGTTCATTTCAAAAGCAGGAAGGTTTTATGAGAATTCTCTTCTTTCAGCTGAATCAAACCACTTTGTTCCTGATTTTCTTCTCTTTCTTCACAATTCTTGAATCACTCTCCTTTATACCTTTTGAATTGTAACAATACACCAGAAATTTCTGTGACTTCTGCACTTATTGATCCAATTTTCGCATGATTTGAGTCCCACTTCACTCTATCAGATCTCGAATGGCGTCCTCCACCAAGCTTGAATCTAATGGAGAAGATGAAGCCCTGGAAGACGAGGAGGTACGTTTTTCTCTGCTTTTCCCCTGTGAACTTCCATTGATCATCCTACTTTGTACGTTGCCCCAATTTTGGTCCGTTATACCTTATGACGATGCAAAATCCTTTGGCATTTCGATTAATTTTTCTTTTGAGGCAACTCTGGAGTTTTCATCACTATCTTTTGGAATGTGCTGATCTCCCGACGTGGGGATAAGAACTGATAACTGAGTATTTTCCCCATTTTTGTGGCATTGGTTCAGGTTGAACACTTCGATGATTTTACTATAGCGTCAACTTGGGAAAGGTAATTCTCACTTTTAATGTCTTAATGAATCGAGTTTATAGGAGTATAGTCCTTTTGTCGTTAGTATATATCTCTTTCTTCTTTAAGTTGGATTACAATTCAATTGAATATTGAACTCGCCGATACTTTTCTCTATCTGGTGATTGAAAATGTACAAGTAGGAGCTCTCTGCACTGAAAAGCTTTCCATTTGTAGAGTAAACTCTCCTTGAACTCAAACTGAAGAAAATTGACTATTAGGAAAGGCTCGCTTCAGTAGAGGACAATTTCTCAATGGGCTAAGATATCTAGGGGTGTTTTGGGAACGGTAATATGATAGGTTTGTATTGTAATGTAATCCAAAATGAATGTTTGAATTGAGCGTTTTGGGCCTGATTGGTAATACAAAAGTCATTCCGTTTAGACTGTTTTCAACCCAATCCTATTTCCCACCGTTTCCATGGTTCGCAATCTCATTTTCGTTTATTCTTTAAGTATTCACGCATTCCAATACGCTTATGATTCCCAGTAATTCTATTACATTCCAGCTTTCCAAACAACCCCTAGGTGTAAGATAAAAGTAGGGGATATTATGATTTGATATATTTTATCTCACTTCTTAAGCGTAGGAACATGTTCTAATTGTCATCTTTACTTTCTCTTAAGATTCATTTCTGAAATAGAGGCAGTTTGTCGACAATGGATGGCCGATGGTCCAAATAATTTGTTGGTAAGTAATTTCCATCCGAAGGACTTGCATTTCAATTTTCCACCATATTTTTAACCTATTTATTTAACAAAAAATTTTCCTCATATTTTTAACCTATTTATTTTATTTTTAATAATTTCATTCTATTTTTGTTACTTGTCTGCAGAAAAAGGGCGCAACTCAGTTAGAAATCTCAACTAACCTATATAAGGTTAAATCTGATCTTAAGTGTGATAATAAAAATTATTCGATGGAATACTACTCTGGAAATAGCAATCATGGTACTAGGGAACTTCTCCCATGAAATTTAAAGGTTTAGTTTCATGTGTAGACAGAGCCATCATTATGCATTTTTTGCTTCTACTTGACAGGCAAAGTTGTGGACTGGGAATTAAGCTTGCATGAATTACAGTTATGCTTTGGGGTACAAGAGTTTTTGGTATGTTTGAATTCATATCTTGCATTTTGTATGAAATATTAATAAGTTCAATTGTTTTATAGATATTTTCGCCATATATTGCCAGGTGATTGCTCCTCAAAGTATTAGTGGTGTGATTCTTGATTCACCTGAGGCCAGCAAGCTCTTAAGTGCAGTTGCAATTGCTTTGACAAACTGTTCCAGGTGGAGCACTGTTGTTGAAAACTTCTATTCGTAACTCTTGATGAGCTGTTGAATTATATTTAATGATCCATTAGAGTAATAAACTCGTGAAGCTTACAATCTTATGATAATTTATGGCTGAGTTTGTTTCTTATTGTTATTTATGCTCTTAACATGAACCTTTGTTATTTTGTTATTGGATAACCGTACTAATTTTCTATAGTGTCTTAGATGATACTTATTTCTTGTGTATGAATGCAGTTTTTGGCCAGCTTTTGTTCCAGTGCATGATCCATCTCGAAAAGCATACATCGGTATCCAAAATATGGGAACAACTTTTACTAGGAGATTTGAAGCAGATCGTGTTGGTACCCTAGTGCCAATAAAACTTATGCATTTGGAAGGATTATATGAGTTGTTTGTTTCAAAGTTTGTAAGTTCTCTGGATGCTAGTATTTCTTGTTATTTTATCTTAGACCATTACCTTAGTTCTCAAATTTCACTGTTGCACCTTCTCATTTTTCTAAGTACATATATTGATACTTTTGCTAATAGTGTCCTTTTTTAATCACGCCTTTTACTTCATAAAAGCATGAAGGAGAGACAGTTAAGGTCTAAATAAATTTTGGACTTAACCAACCAAATCTGGTTTTATAGTTATGTCCCTGGTAGCTGGTAGGTATGATGCAACTTATGAATTATTCCCATTTTATATATTTCTCCGATAAAGTAAACAAGAATTATGATAATAAGTGTATTCATCTGCTTTTTTTATGTAACCTCCTATTATTAGTTATTTTAACATATTCGTTCTTGTAAATATCTTTTCTTTTTCTACATATTTTTTGTGTGTTAGAAACTAGAGTTCTTAAAGCAATTCTTAGTTTCCTAAACAAGAAATTTTCTCTTTATGAAGGCCTACTCATCAGTGGACATTCCTACAAATTTCTTCAAAGTCCATTTTACTATGAAGCTTACCTTCAGAATCCTCCTATCTGATGATGATGATATCCGGAGAGCTGATGCTGACGTGATAGAATCAGCGCAAGAAAATGCTGTTGGTACTCAAGGAAAAGTGCAATGGGACGATGACTGTCCATGGAGTGAGTGGTATTCCTCAGAAGATCCTGTGAAAGGTGAAATATTTAAGATATTACCTCTCTTTTCCATTTGAGTTTTGTGTACATGATCACGTGATAGGAATATCAAAGATACCTGATTATACTGACATATCATTTCTTAAACAGTGAACAATGTTAAAATATCTAACAAAAGGGATTTAACACTCCGTCCTATTTGACACTTCCTTCTATTTCTTTTAATTTGAGCTTAAATGTTCAAATATTCCAAGTTAATAAATCTTCCTTAATTTAGGCAGAAATAAAAGGAAATGAAAAAAATTATGTTATATGGTCTCCTCTTCTTTAATGTGGAAGATAATAGCTCTTGGATGTGCACAGGATTTGAATTGATTGCCTCATGGTCAGAGCAGATGGTTGAGAGCTCCTTGGAAATGGCTGAGTTGGAAAATTCTTCACCTCATGAAGCTAAGAAATGGATTTTGTTTCCAATTCTATCACCAAATATGTAAGGAGCAATCTTTGGTCGGGTATATAATTTCTTTTTGTGAAATCTGTTGTTTGATGCGAACATTTCTTATGCAAGTATAATTGGAGGTTACATTGTCATACTTTTCTCTGTAAAGGGTACTTAGATTAACTTTCCTTATGTACTAAGTATCATGAGGTAGGCAATAACCTCAATTGATCGTGCCTCAATTGCAACAATCAGTTCAGCAGAAAAACCACCCAAGTTATTTTAGATTATGAATTATACATATACTATGCACCCTTTTACCCATTTCAATTTATCTTTTTTAGTCAGTAATTGGCTTTCCCTCCTGTAACTCTTGTAAAATTTGGGGTTCTCCCCTTTTTTTTTTATGAATGTTTCCTTTACCAAAAAAAAAAAAAATATACATATACTGTGCATGGGATTTTTCTCATTATATGCTTTTGCCGAAAGTTTTCTATCCTGTAATTGTTAATGTTTGACTACTTGTCTTTAAACATTTCTTTAAATGATAAAGTTTTTTAAATGGTTCATTACAATCCTACGGGTATTTTATGAGTGTCCTTGTTTATCTCATGTTACGTTGAGTATTGACTATTTACCTAAATTGTCTATTTTGCCCCTAGTTGCTGATCCTAAATGAATGGGAATCTGTTCTAAAATTTCATTTGATGGTGTAAATTGTAGGACAGTGATGTGTGCGGTGGCTAATAATTTTTGTGGATATCTTGGAGTTCTACTTGGTCTAGAAATCTTTATTCATTTATTTTTTCTTGATTATTTAGAACTGATAGCACCATGGGAAACAGAGTTGGATTTTCTTCTCAGTTGTATCTTCTAATTGATGCATTAGATATGTCCTTTCAAGCTCAATTTATGGAAGATTTTGTCTCAGGTAAGTATTGTTCTTAATCATCCAGTTATATGTAAATGTTTAGTTTTAATACGTACTCCACTCTTCTTTTTTCTGGTTTGGCAGTTGAGAACCCTGGTTCCGATAATTTAAAGTCTTCTATGGTAGTACCTCCACCCACAGTTATCGATCGTGTACTTAAAGAACTCTTTCACGAAGGTATTAAACTGCCTCCGCCTCCCCCCTGGTTACGTTGGAGGTTAGGCTTATTTTTTGATGTCCATGAAAATGCTTTGGTCTTCCTGACAAGAAAAAAAAGAAGAGAATGAATATGCTTGTGTCACACCGCAGCATTCATGAAAATCTTAATCAATTGCATCTTTTGGATAACTTGTACCTCTTTATGGTATAAGTGGCCAGTGATATTGATCTGCCCCTTTTATGACAGTCATTTAAAATTTTTTCACTATAACTAGTTTGCAGCTCATTAACCAATTTCCGGTATAATTCTGCCCTGGCTGGGGGTTGCAATTGAAACACATAATTGTTTACTGAGATATGGTTAGTAGGATCCAGGTGGATGCATGTAAGATAAATAATTATCCATGTATCACGTGCAGGAAAAAAATTCACTTATTTTGCCAAGGGTGAGAATAGGAATTCTCAAGCAATTAAAGCTGCACCTGTCGACTCTCTTTTTGCACAGTTTTGTTTACATGTTCTGTGGTTTGGAAACTGCAATATACGTGGTATGGTTTGCATACTGGCTTTCTTCATTTGATTGATCAAAGTTTATGTAAAATCTAGTGGATAGCGGAAATCGTTCTAGCACATTCGGTTGTTGATATATATATCTCTGTAATGAATGGACAGCAATAGCTACGCTCTGGGTTGAGTTTGTTAGAGAAGTCAGATGGTGTTGGGAGGAGGTCCAACCATTGCCACGAATGCCAATTAGCAGTTCGATTGACCTTTCTACTTGTTTAATAAATCAAAAACTGCAGATGGTAATTATTTACACCTTCTGAAGACTTATTTTAGAAACTCCATGCACTTCTCTGTGCAAGATTGGCTTTTTTTTGCAACTTACATGTAACTTCAATTCGATTTGTTTTGTCTTATTCCTTTGTCTTTTCTTTTTTTTTTTTTTTTTTTTTTTTTTTTGGTGGGTGGTGTGGGGGGGGGGGGGGTTGAGTTTCGTATTTGTGCACTTTATGTGCAGCATTGACACTTAAAATCGTCGGCTTGACGGTTATTATTGGTGAATGTGACTCCTTAGAAGGACGTGTTAAAGTCGATCTCAGGTGACATCATCTCTGTGGTCAGTACGCAGCCTTAGCTCTAGGTCCTCTCTTGTATTAAGTTAATGCAGGAAGAGTGCGGGAATTTGTGCTGCTAAAAGTTACCATACTAAAGGCAAATTAATAGGATATAAAAATAAAGTAGAAGAAAAACTGTGGGAATTTGCCCAGGATTATTAGATTGGATTCTGCAAGCCTCAACCAAGAAATACTGACTGGAAATTGATTACATTGTAGTTTACTGTTCATATTCATAATGCTTGCCGGAAAAATTAACAGCAGTTGTACAAGGAGAAAAAAAAACTTATCTCATCTAGAACCTAACTACGACTTTAAATCTCATTTAAATTTGTAAATTTAATTACAAAAAGGATTTCAAGGTGCTGGATACTGCTAAAATAACTAAAAGTAGTTATAAAATGAAATTTCTAAATAAATTAGTTAGTTAAAGAAAAATCAAACTTTGATAATTTCCTCTAACCAAGACTAAGAGTATGAAGAGAGGTTTATTTCCCTTATTTTTGACTTGTATCTAGTTGATCTGCCTTGGAATAATGGAAACTTTGGTGCCTTTGGAATATTGTATTCTGTTGATCTGTCTTGGATAAAGAGGTTTTATGGGTTTAGGCGATCAGAGCCTTCCAAGGTGCCTTTGGATGGAAAGGAACAAAAGATCTTGCAGCAACAAATCTCTCCCGTTCAATAGAATTTTGAAAAAATTATTTTTGTTCAGGCTCTGGTTTAAATATTTTTAGTATCCTTTCACTGACTACCGCTTAAATGACCTGATGAAAAGCTGGATCACCTGTACCAGTTTTCAAGTTTTTCTTCTTTTTCATATTTCATCTAATCAATGAAATATTTGTTATTTTATTAAAAAAGGAAGGATGCAACTGCAAAGGAAGGGAACAAGAAAAACTAGTTTTAAATTTTTGTTGGCTTTGCAGTTGGCTATATGCATCGAGAGGAAGCATCAATCAATTGAGGAGTTTCAGGATTGTCTTGGGAGCCAGGATCCCGAATCTCCTCGTGATGAGGTAACAGCATTACTTTTTCCTTATTGTTATCTCAATGCCATCTACTTTCCACATTGTCCAAGTTACTCTTTGTTGTTGATTTGGAAGAAATATTGAAATTATTGAACTGGCAGGATGATGGTTCAGTTTCCGAGGACTTTTCCATTATGCAGACGCCTGGTGAAAATTTTGATGGGAAATGTGACAGGTGAAATAAGAAGTGAGAGCTCTTTTGTTTTGTTTAACTGAAAAACATATATGATATTATACCATCAGTCAATGACCTTTTTTCATATCAATATATCAATATATACATATACCGTTTTTCTCAAGAAACTTCAGATATGTTTTTGTGAATAAAGCCATTTGCTTTCCTGTCCTCATACTTTGTTTATTCTCTGGCGTACCTAATGCACAAGACACTTAAACTTTCCGTCACAATATGTGGCGCTGGATAGACGCTAGTTGTAGGATTGTGCAGATATTATCAGGGTTTAATAGAGACGGACGAGGGTTTCTGTTGTTAGATCAAATTGGTTAGGTCATGCTTCTAATCTGCTATGTTATCTACATGAATTCTTGGACTTTTAGTTCAATTAAATCAAACCTCAATATCTTTTTCCCCTTCTGTTTTGGCAAACTATGCAGCCATTTGTCTTCAGAGGATGAATTTGAATCTAAAGCAAATCTGTTAAAAGATAGTACCAAGTCCGAAGATTTAATATCATTTCCTGATCAAAAGTCTCCAGATTCAATGAGACGGGGTTCAGCAGGCATAGTAGGAAACATGATGCTTCTCAATTCACACCAGAGTATGCATGCTCCATTCACACAGGTTTTCTCCAAACTCTTATTTCTATACATATATGCTTATACATTGCAAGCTCACATGTTCATGTATATATATGTTAGTACACCCATTCTGAAATCTTATGCTCCACCCAGGCTGAATAAATAATTATCTTATCTTATTTTTATTTTATTATTTTATTTTATTTTTTATTTTAATTTGGTTATTACAGGATGTACCACTTATGACGGAGGACATGCACGAAGAAAGACTCCAAGCTGTGGAGGCCTTCGGTGATTCATTTGTTAGTGCTTCTAACAAGATTTCATCTTCTGCATGTTATGTTTTCCCCCACCTATTTAAAAGATGACATTTTTTTCTATAACACTGGCACACTGGCACGACTAAGGAGAGTGAACTTCAGATGTACTAAATATTACATTGTCAGTCCAGAGCTGTAAAATAGCCCTGGCGGAAGAAAATTCTAGACTAAGATAATAAATTCCAACGTGTCTATGCTGATATTAATTTGAAATTCTCAGTCTAAATCATCTCTAGTTTATATGCGGATGTTGGTTTGACTTTAGCAAAGATTTTTCCTGGTACTGTTGTTGATTTTTTGTATGTATTTCCATATGATGAATTTTACACTGTTCTGCACTTGCAGTTTCTTCTCCATGAAAACAATGTTTACTCTGTTTTTCTGTTACACTAGTTTACTTGCGTTGAGGATTCTTAACTAAATTACAATTGTATTCTGTGGCAGGACTTTTCTGCTCAGTTGGAGAAAGACATCCTATCTTCAGGTGATAACCTCTGTATGACTCTCTTCTATCATTACTGCATCTACATTGGCTCTGGCTCTTACTAACAGGAATCTTGGGAAAAAAATATCCTAGTTAAGGAGTGGTTTTGTTAATAATGATATCTCTTAGTGACTCTACCCTAAAAGAAAAGGAATTATTCTGATGTGATCTGGGGAGGGTTAGTACGTGATTTAAAACAGCATTAATTCTAGATTCTTAATAACACACCCGTTACTGTTTCCCTTGGACTTGGTGGGAAAAATGTGGTAACAATATTCTTGTTACTGGCGGGCCTGACTTTTGGAGACCATTGGCCTCCAAAATTTCCCCAAGGGATGTAGTTTTACATTTGGTTGACCTTTCTAACTTTTCGTTCTGCATTGAACCAGGCAATGGAAGTTTTTAGGATCATATGTTTAACGATCCAACTACCGAGAATCTCTAGTATTTTAATTTATCAGTAATTGTGGATGCTCACACTCCAACTTACTACTTGACCTTTACTTTGATATTTGAGGATGTTGGTCATTAAGTTTCGACTCAGATTCGAGACATGCAAGCTTATAGACTTCTTTCTTTTAAAACTAGGTCTTATAGGCGTTTTCCAAATATAAAAAAGAGCAAATTGCAAAAACCACCTCTAAAGTATGGTGGTAGTAACAATTGAACCTCTGAACTTTCAAGTGTAGAAATTAAACCCTTCGACTTTGATAAATGTAAAAATCAAATCCTCAAACTATCATAAATGTAAATATGGAGTATATTTTACTTTTATCTCCTTAATTTCTCTTTCTCTCTCCAATTTCCACCTCTATCCCTCCAGATTCATTCTCTTCCCTTCAGTCCCCCACCCAGCCCTTCTCTCCCTTGGCCCTCTCTCGATCTCCCTCGTATCCTTCAATTATTGGATATCTATCCCATGAAATCAGTAATGCGGTATTCTGCAACCTTGCTGTAAACAAAGTCAAAAAAAGAAACTAGAATGAGTACAGCTTGACCAACATGAGCAGTAAACATAGTTGAAAAATAAACTAACAAGCTTTAATTGGTTTAGTTTTGGTTTTCTAGCGACTCTTGTATAGCAAAATACAACAGCAAAACCACGAATAGCATAGCCGCCATTAGCACCCTGCCGCCACCCATGGAGGTCTGGAAATAATGCTGTTAGGACCTTTCAGCCACTGCCTGTTGTCCAACCTCCTCATCCTTTCAGATTTTAGCCTAAAAAACGGCAGAGTACCAAGGGAGAGGGGTTGGGTGGGTGATTGAAGGGAAGAGACTCACCCAGGGAGGGAGAGAGGTGGAAAGTAGAGAGAGAGTGAAATTAAAGAGATAAATTAAGTAAAATATATTCCATTTTCACATTTATTAAAGTTTGAGGGTTTGATTTTTACATTTATTGAAGTTTGAGGATTTAATTTTTCCAATGAGGGTTTAATTTTACAATTGAAAGTTTAGGGGTGCAATTGTTACTACCACCATACTTTGTTGGTGATTTTTGCAATTTGCCCCAAAAAAAAAGTTAGAAGTTTTTTGGATCATTTGTGGTGCCATTTTACTATCTTTAGTATCTAACTTTTGGAAGTTGTCAATTATGGTCCAATTATATATACTTTTTGGGATATTTTCAAATATAGCAAAATGAGCCAAACTATTTACAAATATAGAAAAATTTCACTGTCTATTAGTGATAGACTGCGATAGACTTCTATGACTTGAACGATAGACCACGATAGAATTCTATCGCTCAAGAGATAGAAGTCTATAGTGATCTATTGCTAATAGAAAGTGAATTTTTATATATTTGTAAATAATTTGATGTTTTTCTTATTTATAATTATATTCCTACTTTTTAGGGGAAAATTCATTATATAACCCTAAATAAAAATTATTCTTCTTCCAAAATATATATATTTTGAAATAAGTAAAGAATAATTGAGGAAGAAAAAAGGGTGAAAAACCACACGTTAATAAAAAACTGCTCGTATTTATTTGATTCAACATTTCTCTCTAATATTATATTAACCATGCACTTAAAGAAGTTTTATACATAGATAAAAAATTATGCATTAACCATTTTAAAATGGAATCCTAACAAAGTCTATTGATTTACTCATAAAAGTTTATTGTTTTGATTAATATAATTCTTAATTTGGGGTTTTAAGTTATACAACGGGTACGAATTGATTTTTTTCCCTTTTTTTAAACTTTTTTTAAAAAAAGGAAACTGAGATTTCTTTAAAAATATTATATTATATATTACAAAAGTGGGGGTCCTCTGCGATGCAGGATTACAAAAAATTCTTATATTATGTCAATATCATTTAAACTATAAGAATTGAAAGTGGGGAAATTTATACCATAAAAGCGCTGTAACTAATATTGAATCCTAAAAAGCTTTGAAAAGCTTTCCTTTGTTTGGAATCCACGGTTGTTTTGCTCCAGCCATATAGCCAAGCCGGGTTGATTTGTAGCAAAAGATAGCCAGCAGAGTAGTTAGGGTCACTATTAAGTAAAGTTTATTTCTACAGAAAGAAAAAACAGAACTTCAGCATTTTGATGCTCCTTAGATAGAAGGTTTGTAGTTTACTCTTTTTCCATGTGGGGGAAGAAAACAGAACTAGTACACCTAATTGTAAATCTTAAATCAGATGTTACTTATGTAGGAAATATACCTCAGTAAATGAAAGAACTTGAGTTATCATTAGGCTATTAAATACTAAGTGTCTTGCATTTCCATAGTGATGCAACTTGTAGATTTAGGTATTGACGTATATTTACTAGGGAGGCCATGTTAAAGGGAAAAATGAATGTATGAATTATTAGAATCATGTGACCTACATATCAATTAACTAGTTAATCTGTTGGTTTAGATGAAAGGTTCTAGTGTTTGAGTGATTCATTTGCCCATATTGATTTATAGAACTCAGTCATTTATAAATTGTAATGAAGAATGATAATTAACCATTATATGTATTTAAATGATTCAAAGTATATAGTGGATGCTTAGTGGTGACCACTACTCTGATTGCAGTTTTGGTACTTGTAATTTTTAAGGATCAAATTTTCATTTTTACTGTTCTCGTTTTAATTGATCTTAATTCTGATTGTTTTTCATACCTAGTATCTATGGTCATTTAATCACTACAAGACCTTCAAGCGAGAAGATCAGAATCTGAAGCTCAATTATGTTGTTGATTTATTATTATTATTATTATTATTATAATTTTAATGATATGCCAAATATAATTCTTTTCCCCACAAAAATTATGTTCGTTTTCAGCCTTCCTTCCCATTATGCCAGATTATAGTGAAACTGGAATATATTAGTTAAGAACATTTTCATCTGGTATTTTAAACAGACATGTCAGCATTTAAAGCAGCGAATCCTGACGGTGTCTTTGAAGATTTTATTCGGTGGCATTCACCTGGAGATTGGGAGGAGGATTCTGATCCCATGGACGAGGATTTACCCCCTGGCTCGGCAACAGAAGCTTTGAAAAACAACTGGCCTCCTCGAGGACATCTTTCAAAACGAATGTCTGAGCATGGAAATTTATGGCGACAACTATGGAATGATGCACCTGCCCTGCCCGTTTCTGAACAGAAATCGCTGCTGGATCCAAATAGAGAAGGGGAAAAGGTATATTCATTAGATATATGAGCCAATTTATTTTTTTTGTGAAATTTGAAAGATTGTGGTTGGGGAGATCAAGATGTATCATCGTAGAATGGGAACAATTTAGGATTTCTAGAGTCACTTTCAAGTTTCTAAGGATTTATGACAACCAAATCATCAGTAGAATTTTTAGCTATTAGCAACTCCATCCAAATTGCATACCAATTTTACATTTATTATTTGGTCTACGATCAAGTTTAATAAGTTCAAAAAGAACCCATAAGTAGCTTCAAAAGTTTCAAGAGAGGCTAACCTTGGCAACTTTAGCACAGCCGCTGCTTTGAGTTAAGCTGGAGAATAATTCAAGTACTATTACTGAGTTATCTGTGGACTTTAGTTAATACACTTTACCAAAGTTATTTGATGTAGTTTCTTATAATAAAATAAACTGCATGTGTGCGTGTGGATAGTGGAAAATGGGAAGCTGTAATTTCATCGTAGTACTTATGAAGTTTGCCTATGTATACACCCAAACCCTGTACTTCCATTGTGTACATAGTTTCCTTGTTCATGACACCTGGAATTCTGCAGATTCTCCACTATCTGGAGACATTACGACCACATCAATTACTTGAGCAAATGGTTTGTACTGCCTTTAAAGCTGCAGCAGACACGTTAAGTCAGACTAACTATGGAGGATTGAAACTGATGAAAACAAAAATGGAGCAACTTTACTGTACCATGGCGTCTGTTTTGAAGTTCTTGCAAGGTAGACAAAAGGACAAATGCATAATCGTGATCTTTTTTTTTTTTTTTTTTTTTAATTTTTTTAATTACAATCGTTTTGCTTTGAATCCCATGTTTATGTCATGCAAGTATACTGCAGGAAATCGTTTGTCTGCTGAGAGTGAGGTTATTGATGACCTAAGACGACTATGTGTTGTTTTTGAACATGTGGAGAAGTTGATGACTCTTGCAGCTTCTCTCCATCGTAAATTGTCACAGGCACCTCGTCTGTCTGAAGTGATTTTCAAAGACTACCACGACTTTTACCTGCCAAGAATGGGAACTGCCTCGTCAGGCAGCAAATTTGAAACGGTAATCACTTATTAGATGGTTCTGAGAAAAAGTGCATTATATTTGAGAAAATTTTCCATATAGGAGATACTAGAATATCATTATAATGGTTTCTTTCTTATAAAAAATGGTTTCTTAGGTATTCGAGTTTAGGCTAAATATATACTTTAATGTTTAGGTAATTCTTTTAATTTAGTTCTATTATTTAAAATGTTTCAAATTAGTCCCTTATATACCAAGGCTTTTTAATTTAGTCCCTACTGTTGAAAAGTTTTAAAACTCGCTGATGATAAACTTATGTGGCACAATACTCGGGAAATAAAAAAAGAATTTAGGAAAAGGAAATTCAAAACTTCTACCAATTTAAAGAAATTTAGGGGAGAAATTTGAATCCTTTAAGCGGAACTTTTTCCTCTAAATTTTCACTATGCAGTAAAAGTTTATCGATCAACTAATTTAAAACTTCTCAAAAGTGTGGGACTAGATTTAAAAAATACCCAAACTTAAGGACAGGTGAAAATTTGGTATTTAGGAATTAATGATTTAATTGAAAAAGAATTCTCTTTTACGATAATCCTATTTATCATTCTACTGTATATATGTGTATAATGGTTTTTTTTTTTTTTTTTTTTTTTGGGGGGGGGTGAAAATTTTAAGTCTCACTCGTTAATAGTTAATAATCGAGTGATTAAACACATATTTAGCCTCCAATTTAATATATAGGGAAAACCTTTCCAATTATCTACCCTTGCTCTCGTTATGTCGGTTAAAGCCACTCATTATGATCATCCTGGATAACTATTTTGAAGCTCAGCTGGAGCCTGGGACTGACTTTCATTTCTAAATACGTATCATTCTTAGGAGTTTAACAAGAAGCAGCTAGTAAGAAGCCATGAAAGAGGAGTGATATCAAGCATGTTCACCCCTCCAACAGCTAGTCAATCATGGAGGAAGGTTTTGAGCATGGGTAATCTTTTCAATGGCCACGAACCAATCCTCAGAGAGATCGTCTTTTCATTGCGAGATCGTGTCAATGGAAACCATTATGCAGATTCTACTCCTACAGCTCGAGAAGAAGAAATAGACACACATCGAATGTATATAAACGGTACTTCTAACGATCTCCGTGTAGCTCTCTCAGTTACTTCATGCGATTAAATCTCTCCTCTGTTAAAAAAAAAAAAAAAGTAATTTCAACACATAGTCATATGATTATATTATTTATTGATTGATTTCAATGTCACAACCTTTTAGGTTTTTCCTCATTGATCATATAGTTTTCACCAAATCCTTGAAGAGTAGAGCTGTCTTTGCACTTGGCACAATGTTATTGTGTGTGCATGTGTGAATAAATAAAGTAGCTTTAGTTAGAGATTGTGGGTGTAGGGAGTTAGGTGGTCATATATGTCAGTGATAATATTTTAAATTCCTTTCATAAAAATATCCCTTGAAAATTTTGTGGGGTCTGCTAGTGCTGGCTTTAATGGCTTTTAAGTCAGCATCACAAGGAAATAGATCCTTTCATCCTTTGGGAGAGAAAAAAATAGACATGGATGGTGGGTGGGGAGTAATAAATAGCACAAGGACATGTGTACTACCAACACATTTGAGGTTCATCAGTGCTTCACACAGGATCATACCCCACCCACACCCTCCTCTCTTCTATATGGATTCCTAAGAGGGAGAAGAAAAGAGAAAAAAAAGGATAGAGTGCATTCAGTTAGTGACAACTACCCTAATTTGGTCTGTGGTTATTAGGGCAAACCAAGAAGGTTTGAGATCAAAGGCTCAAATCTCATAATGGTCACTACCTACCTTGAGATGTTCAGAATTTTTGTGACAGTTAATTCTTGTAAGATCAAACGATTATCTCGTGAAAGTAGTTGTGGTATATGTAAGTTGTCCAAACTTTCACAGATATTAAAAAGTATGGTTAAATGACAAGTTAAGGTAACGCATTTTCAAGATTAAGAGATTTGAGACATAAGATTTAAGTTTGGAAATTTATTAGATATTTGCTAAAGTTTAGAACTTAAATAGACAACTTTAAAAGTCTTCATTTTATTGTAATACATAGGTTTTGATGGAATGGTGATGATGACTTGAAATCAATGAAAAGTTTCCCAGCTATCATTTACTATAATTTAGTTTGTTATTGGTTAGGATATCAGATCTTTTTAGCTTTTGGATCAATTTCTTTAGCAAAGCTTAATAATTAAAAGGAATCAGTAGGTGGTGGGGCGATTGGAATCAGTAGGTGGTGGGGCGATTGGAATAGCAAACTTTATTTTAATCTTAAATTCTTTAAATAAGGTTAGGATATTGATTTGGCATCTTTATTAATTACTTTTTTTTTTCACCCTCTAATCTATAGTCTAGAAAGAAGGTTGCATATAGGGGCCTGAGACAATAAATTTAATATTTTATCAAATCTTGAATCTAATATTGGTTAGTTTTTTATTTATATTTTAAAAAACTGCTAATGATTACATCAACCGTACGATTCAACCACCGTCTACTTTCATTATACGCATTCTTTTGATCAATTATTGATTCCATTTTCTTCTAATTTACTTGTAAAGATGATTGAAGGTTTTTGTCCCATTAGATGATATGCATAATGGCCACGACAACGCCCATACAAGCCATTCTCCCTATTTCTCACTAAACTTTTCCTTTGAAATTTGCCTCAAGTGATTGTTCGAAGTTGTTTGGAGTATTGAGTTGGGTTTTTATATCTCCGAAGTTCATATGTTTGTAGAGTTTGTGTCTGTGGAGTTCTTATGTTTGTGTTTGAGGTGATTAGTTGTTTAGTTTGAGTTAAGGAATATTTGGTGCAATTTTTTCTGACATAAATAATCTATTTTTTATGAAGATTATTTTTGTTTGAAATTTTTTTCATCGAGTAATACTACATATATTTTTTTTTCTTCTAATAAATCATGGATTGCATTTTGTTTTATTATTATTATTTTTAAAGTACACATGTATTGTTAAGTGTTTTGGGAAATGGAGTTTAGGGTTTACTTTTGGATCATTTATTTCATTTTTAATAAAAATTTAGCAATCGTTTTATAAACTTGTGCATGTGATGTTTCTAGTTAAGTCGGACAAAATTATATTGGATATATTAGAACCAGTCAAATTTGGACTTATATTGTTAGTGAAATATCCTAAAAAATAATTGTACTATAATGACCCAATTAACAGTCATGTTACATAGACGGGGCAAGGATTCTTCATCGAGGAAACAGGTCCCCGCGGGAATCCGTTCCCCATTTCCCCCTGTTAATCTATGCGGGGATTCTCCTGGATCAATTTTTTCATATATGTAATAACATTTTTTTTAATTGTAATTTGGGTCACTTTGTTTAAAATTGCACAAGTCGACAAAAAATAAACTAATTGTTTAATTGGGCTTTTATTTTATTTTTAAACTAATTGTTTTTGGGCCTTTTGAAAATGTATTATATATATATATATATATATATATATATATATATATATATATATATATATATATATATATATATATATATATATATATATATGTAAAATTAACTTTTATATTTAACTCGTCCCTCCCTGTCCCTGCCTCGTCCTCGGACGGAATCCTAAAAAGATCCTCAGTTTGACTCTATCCCCTAGTCAAACAAGGGATTCTCCGATCTTGCAGATTTTTTTGCTAACCGTAAAAAGTGTTTTTATTAATGTCAAATTACTATAAACGACGACTGTAAAACACTATGAACTAATAATTTAAAATAATTGTTGTCGAAGTTGTTGAAAGTTGCTGGAGTTGGCCGTTGACGATTGTGGTTGGGGTGGCCGCCAATGAAAGTTGCCAAAGTTAACTGCCGGAAGTGGTGGACAGAATGGCAATGGGACCATCAGTGGTAATGAGGGTTGAGTGCATTGCTACCACATTTGTAAACAAATATAAAATATTAGTTACATACAAAATTTACAACAGCCAAATACTGAGTTGGGTTTTTAACAAAAGTCACTTAATAGCAACTCATATTCTTACCTCAACTCTTGGTTGTACCGACTTAAAGATCATGCCAAGTTTTAACTTTTAGGTAAGCTTAAAACCGAAAAGTCCTTGATGTCTGAATTCGAGGCTTGGGCAGGTGTAGGCATCCTGTTAGAAAAAAAATTATTAAATATCATTTTGGTTATGTATTTTGAAGTTTATTTTATTTAGTCTGTTTACTTTTAAATACTTAATTTTAGTGTTTGTATTTTCAATAAATTTTAAATTCAACGCCTATTATTTGTTTAGAGTCGATTTTTTCAAATAATTATTTTTATTTAATAGCATATTCACTATAAAATTTGAAAACACAAACATATTATATTTTCTTGCATGAAAATTAATATTATTATTTATCCAATTGCAATAAAAAATAATGAATAAATTTAGGATTTATTAAAATTACAAATACTAAAATTGAATATTTGATAGTATAGAGACCAAAATTGAATAAACTCCAAAATATAAATAGCAAAAATAGTATTTTAACTAAAAAAAAGTTGGGAAATTGGTTAGGAATTTCTTTAATCATATATTATGCAGTTTATTGGCTGTTTTTGCCATCTTTGAGGGTGGTTTTATTAACGGTTTTATAAAATTCTAACACTTTTGACTAAAGAAAAAAAAAAAAAAAACTCGAAACCCTTTTTGGGTGGTTTTGAAATTGTTTAGAAAACGCCTTTTGATGTGTGAGTCAACATGTAGAAATATTGGAACATAATTGATATGTGTTGCTTCTATTTTGACTTTAAGAAAGTGGATGTAGTTTTAATGAAGTTCTTTTGAATTTTGAATGCTTGGAGTCGAAAAATGCTTTTACAGTTATTTTTACTTTAAAGAAAAATCTAGCACTTGCATTATTGTTTATAAATATAGTTATTTTCTAGTGAATTATTTGGTTAGCTTGATTAAGCATGCAAAAGAAACGAATTATATGGTAGGTAAAGAATGAAACATATCACACTATAAATTTGTAAAACACAGTCAATAAAGTAGATCCGGCCCAGGGTTACCCTGCACTTGCAAGACGGATCGAAGGAGGAAGCCAAGACGCCAAGTTAAGATTCTAGTGGAGATGAAGACCATCAGACACCGATTCTGAGGATTCAGGACACAATAGAGATGGAGTCGTCTGGTTGCAACACGACTTGGGAAACGTTTTTTGATGAGCTGCTCTACAGGTGTACGAGAAAGACTATATAAAGACTATGAAGCGCTGGAAGAACACTTCAGGCAGGTCATCGATAGGTGGTGGGTGAAAAAAGGTAAGTAGAACGCCTATACCTAATATTTGGAATCTAGATTTGACATTTAATGATTCTAGCATTTTTGAGCATTCCATACAACTTAGTAACGTCATCTTTTGTTTTGAATTGCTTTTAAGAGTGAAGACTATCCCCACAAACCAACCCAAGTCCTTTTAGCATGTTTTATTTTCACTCACATGCTTTTTAAGAAAAATTTCAAAAGGTCATCTAACAAAGAGTTGCTTCAAGCTAAGAACGCTAACTTTGGAGTTTTTATGATTGAGTTAGTAATAAAGGTGTACATTGTTGGTATAGATAGTAGCTATTAATTCTTTTAAGCCTTTCTTAACCATACTTTTATATATTCAGGGTCTCTCTCATTTAGATGTGATCTTGATTTATTAATGTTTCTCTACTAAACTCCAGTGTTACATAACATTTTAATACATCAAAGTAGAATAAGTGATCATATTTTCGAGTAAAACGGATTACCATTCCTTTGAAATTTTCATCAATTGGGAATTATATGAAATGGGGGGAAAATTATGTAGATCAATTATGAGAGGGTTCCAAATTCAAGGAGGAGATGGTTCCATGAGGATGCAAACATTGTAAAAAAGGCCTCTCCTCGTATTCCCTTTTTGAATTTAATAACTTAAAAAAAAAAAAAATTAAAATGGAGATAGGGATGGCACATTCATCACATTCACGCATCACCATAGCTTCCTCATACCCACCATTCATCTCAACTATTTAATTCTTATTCCCCTTCCATTCTCCTCTTTAATTTAATGAAAATTTGTAACGCCTCCTAGTCAAATAATATGTCAAATTACGATCAAGAGGTTAGAAGTTTAACTCTTTCTACTTATAAATGTTATCAAGATTATTGCTTTTTTTTTTTTTCTTTTGGAAGAATTGTAACCAACAACATGAGCTTCGATCAGCAATTGAGTTATCTCTATCTTCTCTACACGAAGTTGTAAGTTTAAGTCTCTCAACTCTACATGTAACGTAATATTCTTTGAGAAAACAAAAAGAATTATGAAGAACTCATGTCGTCCACTACATTTAAGGAAGACACGTTCAATCATGTTTGTTGATGTATAAACTTTAGTTTTTCAAACTTTAAATGTTTGGATTGGATTTTTAGATAAAATAGTAAAGAATATAATCTAATGTGTCATCGAAAGTTTTAGTTTTATACCTAATGAGTTCATAAATTTTTTAATGTTGTATCTAATAGGTCATTGACCTATTTGACATTTTTAAAAATTCATGGATTGCTAGACATGAAAATGAAAGTTTAGGAGTTCTATTAGAAATACAAAAATGTAATTTTAAACAAAATCAAAATTTTATAAATTTATTAGACACTCTTTTAAAATTTGAGAGATTAACCAACACAAATTAGGAACTTAAACTTGTATTTTTTTTTTTTTTTTACAATAATAGAAAATCGAGGTTAAGAATTGTCACACAATTTTTGGACCATCTAATATTATATGATGAAAAAAAGTTAGGCTTATTAATAAAGGAAGAAGGTAGTTGAAAACAATAAAGCTCTGCCATCTACACTCCTTAAAAAGGAGAGAATTTATTTCATGAAACTGGTCATAATATGATATGAATTATTTACATGCTATAAGTTTGTCATGATTAAATTAATGTTGACTTCATAAATTCTTATTGGTCAATAATTGACCAATAAATAGTCATGTTGGTAAAATTTGTAAACATGTGATCATTATCCAAGTTTAAACGTGGAAGTCTTAATTTTGTGCAGGTTTTAATTAATAATATTTTGATGTTTATTTTGTATGTTTCCTAAATTTTTTTTTTTTACTATATATAAAAAAATCAATTTACTCTTTAGGTTAAATCCATAAAAATATAGAAATATAACGATATATATATAATAAAGTGGAAAGAGATAAAAATAAAATAACATTATAAAATAATATAGATGTTAAAGAAACATTAAAGTATTTTGAGGCTGAAATATGGGAAGGTCAAACTAATAATAATAAAATCATTGACAAATCTCCACATACGAAAGTGCTCAATCTTTAGGCATATATTATTTTCACTCTGGGTCGTCTTAATTGGTAAATGTTGGGATTTTCCTTTTTAATTTTTAATTCTTAACTTTAGTTATTTATTTATTTATTTATATTTTTTAGTCAAATCAATTTTAATTAGAAAAAGTATTACAATTCTTTTTGTTAGATTCGATTGGAAAATACACTTCCCTTCACATGATACTAACAATAAATTTGTTTGAAGGAAAAAAAGAACGTGACCTGCAAAAGAGAAAATCAACGCATCGGTAAAGTGCTTGTCACAAACTCCAATACTTAAGTTAGAGAGTGAAAAAGTGTAGAAATTTGAGAGTTTGAGGGTAGGATTTAAGTTACCTCACAAAGGGCTATAATATAATGTATTTACAGAGGAGGTTGACCTATGTCGTTTTGATAGGGTTTTAGAATCGCTTTAGAATATAATCATATAACTTATTGGTTCATGTTTGGCTAGGGTCAACCTTGACCTTGTCGAGGCTGAGCATCTTCCCTTAGGCCCATCGTGAGTTTGGTGTGTTATCTTTTAGCCCAAATTTTGTTGCTTCTATCTTTGTTTTATGTCGATTATATTATTTAGTCCAAAATCAACCATAACATTTTTAAAGTTAACTCTTGAATAGATTATGTCTTAAAATAACATACCTTGAAAGCTAAATTAATAATCACACCATTTTTAACTATCAAATATTTAAAAATGAGGAAAAAAATGCCTAAACTCCATAATTTAACACAAATTAAATTTGTGACTATGAAGGAGGCCCCTAAAAAAATGAGCTAAAATAGAAAATGCCTTTAAATCCTTGTTTTTTTATACTTTCTTTTAGATTCCTTATTCCGTTACATGAACTCAAAGAATGAGGAAATAAGAAAGCTCCGTAAAAAATATGGTTGTAATCATTACAACAATATGAATTTCACCGTGAAATGAACAAAACCTAAAAATAAAAAAAACACATTATTAAAAAAATAATCTTGTACAACCACGATAATTCTCATAGGTAATTATAAATCGTAAGGAAAGAAAAAGCAAAAAAAAAAAAAAAAAAAAAAAAAAAAACTAATTGAAGATATTGAATGTACCAATTATTCAAAATTTAATTTTAACAAATAAAAGTAAAATTGACTCACAAGAAAATAGAAGAGTTAAAATGAAAATTTGTGTAATTTCTAATCCTTTTGATGACATATGAAGAAGTTAATAATTGTTGGGAAGCTGAGATAACCTATAATATTCTTATAGTATTTTAAATAACATAGTAATATAATGTATGACTTAGCTTTGAGGTCTTTGCCTGCCTACATATTCAATCATTCCACCATCAAATGCTAACTCATTTTGAAGCAATAAGTACTGACTAATTTAGACTAGAAAATGACTAAATTTAAATAAATTATAGCTCAATAAATAAGCATTGAGATCACCGACAAGTTGTGGATCATTACATCATAAATGAAAATGAAAGCTACATATCCCTACTTAAGATAAATTGGTTCCTACATTCACTCCAAGTAAAACTTTGTATTCAAAGAACTCCAATAACATTCTATTCTACAAAATCTCATTTCGTTTAACTCTACAATTAAATTGACTTAATATTAATAGATGGTTTTTATTTTATTTATTTTTTAAGACTTGTAGTTCTTGAATATTGCTAACCTTGATTATGTTGATGTGGGTGTGTAATTAGTCTAATCTACTATATATTCAAATACAATTACAAAACAATATAACAAACAAAGCATAAAGAGCAGTGAGTTTAAGATATTGCAGCTAATTATAATGATTTTTGTTAATGATGATTAGTGCAGAATCTTTTCACTAAAACAAAATCTGATCTGATATGTTGCATTTCTTGGAATAAAGTCACATTTCTTCAATATTCAATTAATCAACTATTAAATAAGGAAAAGGGAAATTATATATATATATATATTATTAATTAGATTTAAAAGTAAATGCCTATTTTCAAATTGCTTGTGATTAATATTCTCAGACAATGCAACTGTGTCCCACTTTGCAACTTGGGACTTCCTCTCTTTTATAAATATTCTTAATTGATAAGTTTGGGAATTTGTTTTTCTCTCTCAATGTTTTTTTCAATATCAAAATTTATTAGTTAATCAAAACAATAATTTGAGATATTCGAAGCGAACTTCACCTCCATATATTATCATACATATAAAAAAATAATAATAATAATAAAAAAAAAAAAATATATATATATATATATCTATCTATCTATATATATATAGATTCATCATAATTATATATTTAAATTCTCAATTATTATATAACATATGATAAATCAAGAATATTGGGATTGGAATAGGAATTCCCATTCCATGATTAACTTAATTGTAATGGAATAAGCACTCTATTAAAATGCATATTCCCACAATTTTGAAAATTTGAATATTTCCAATGGGAGGTTAATTAAAGAAGGGCTCATTTCCTTTTTGCTATTATACATTTTTAATTGCTAGTGTAATTATCTTTCATTTTATAATTTGAATGGATGATTTTAACCCTTCATTTTATTAATAAAACCTAGAAATACAATTATTAATTTGGATGACATTGGTGTATAATTTACGTTATGTCATATTTACGAGTACTTTAAGTCTGATTGTTATATTTACAACTATCTCTTTTTGTTTTATAAAGGAATTGAATTACAATGAAAAAAAGGATATCACAATCTAAAGTCAAGGCACAAACAAACCACAATCACAAGCGTTATATGATAATGATACAAATAATATAATTCAGGATCGAAACAGATTTCAAAGGGAAGAACATAGATCAATCTCTTGAATGGATATTCCAAATCACGTAGAGTAACAGAAGAACAAATTAGAATATACATACTGGCAAATTAGAATATCATAGGCACGAAGGTTAACATTCTTACCCAAAATTATAGATAACAAAACTAATCTACCCTCCAAATCTTTAGTATTGATATTTATAACTAATTTATACATTTTGCATTTAACGTCCATGATATAAGTACTTCATCTGGGATTCTTTTTAAACATCTTTTTAAAAAATTATTATAATTATATAATAAATTAGATTAATTGTTTTAAATGACAAAATTAATAACTGAAAATATTTTCTAAAATGTTACTGTCTATTACTGATAGGTAGTGATAAACACTGATATACACCTAAAATTATATCAGTGTCTATCACTGTTTATTATTAAAAAACAGTGACATTTTGCTTGAAAATATCCTAAATAAATACAACTTTAATGCATTTTATTTATTATTTTTTTAAATACTTCTCATCATCTAGATTTATTCCATTTGTTGCAGTATATATACCTAAAATGATTTTTTTTTTTTTCAAAAGTGTTGGGAGAAAAGTTGATTCTGTTTGTTTTTTTTAAATATATATATATATATATATATATATATATATATTTTCAAAAGTTGTTAATTCAAACACTATAACTCATAATTAAATGAATCAACCATAATTGGAGAAAGAGAATTCTATGTGTTATTAATTATGTTCAAATGTGAGAACTTCCCCATCATATGATATAAACTAATTACTTATATATATATATAAAAGTAGAAACTAAAAACAATTAGGGAGAGTTCTATTAACTTGTATATTTGGAAAATGCTAAACATTTAATAAGAGTGTCAATCAATCATATGATTCTCTCCCACCACAGCAACACAACGTTACAAAGCAATAACGTGTAAAGTTTAGTAGCAAGTCTAGACCACAAGTTACAATCATTATGTTTATTAACTCAATACAATCAAACTTACAAGATTTTTCTAGATAAATTTATTTTATTTTTACCATAATGCATGGTTATTAACATTAATCTGCTAACTTTAGGAGATTATGAGAACTCTAGGTTATTAATCTAATGTCCCTATGGAAAAAATAATGAGAGTCAACTAATTAAGTAGCTGTACTAGCTCTAGTTTTTTTTTTTTTTTTTTTTTTTCTCTCCTCGAATTCATGTATTATGTATAATAAGAATTAAAAATTACTATTTTAGGGTTAAAATAAAAATGCACAACAAGAAATTTTATTCGATCTAGCATAAATTTATCGATGCTAACAATGTCATTGGGATAAAGCACGATTAATTGTCGATGGGTAAAAGTTTTGTTGGCATTGTAAGTTGCTCTCGACACCTATACACCGGCAGTATGTAAGTAACGGTCGAAAAAAAGACTGTGAGTGGTCTTATTAGCACCCTCTCCGACCGTAGTGTCAACTTGTTGGCAAAAATTGTATATATGGTTGAGCTTTATGCATCGACAAAACTTCCGATGGATGCATTTTGTAAGCCTACGATTAACTCAATGTAAGCCATTAAAATATGAATGTCAATATTGTTACATGAGCACATCAAGCATTTTTTATTCTCGGCCAAAATTGATGTTCAACTTCAAAGACAAGATGTGGTTGAACATCACACAACACAAAATATTGGAAACTGTTGTGTATATAAATTATGAATTTGAGAAAAGAAAATTAGAAAGATAAAAAAGAAAAAAAAAAAAGAAAAAGAAAAGAAAAGAAATGGCAAAAGAAAAATCAGCTTTAGCGTTTAGTGGTGGCGTGGAAGAAAAGGGTTGCGTGTAAGAAACAAAGATGGGAGTTTCTATTATTGGGTGGAAGTCAAAAAATGGAAATCAACCCTCACATTCACTGATACACACCCTAAAAACTTATAACTTAAAACGTCCAAAACATAACTGTAAACGGTAAAAACCTTCTATTTACTTTTTAGTATTTCAATTTCATTTACTAACCCTCTTGTTTTTAGTGTTTCGTTTTTTCAAAATTAAATTTATCTTCGCTCAACTTATTGTAATAATTTGTAGATTTTTTAAGTAGAGAAATTAGAATTCTTTCTCCTTGAATTAAATTTCAAAAACAAAAACAAATTTTTAAAAATTACATTTTTTTTTAGATTTTAAATTTTAATTTTCGTTTTTAAAACATTGCTAAAAAGTAGATAACAAAACAATAAACTTAAAAATGAAATAAGTGTTTATAAGTTTAATGTTTTAGATCTATAAACAAAAAAATCAAATGGTTAGTAAATGAGATATTTATTTTTGTTTATTTCAGTTTCCATTTTGAATACTATTGTTTAGGATTTATACTTTTAACTTTCATATATTTTAGTCATTTTACTTTTAAAACATTAATTTTAGTTCTTATAAGTTTAAAGAAATGATTTTATTTGTATTTTGTTTTTTTCTTCACAATTTTACGTATTGGAAAAATACCTACTATTCCTATGATAGGACTAAGCATAAAAGTAAAATAAAAATAATTTTTTTTAAAAAAGAAAACTAACACAATTGAGAAACATCAAAATTTATTTGAAAAACTCTTAAAACACAAAATCGCAATATTGATAGATTTTTATGGTGGTATGCAATTATTAAGTTTGAGCATTAATTTTATCATATGATTATATAGTCTTTTTTTTAGAAGATATGATTATATATAATTAGAAAACTTGAAGCCCTTGCTAAGTAATAAATATAAAAGTAGAACTTCTCAATTTATTACTTTAGGACAATCATATTTAATTCATCAAAGAGTTTTAAATTATTTCAATCATTTCAAACATGAGTTTAAACTAAATGATCAAATATTCTTAAATATTCTTATTATTATCCATGTGTCATTTTACACATTATTTTAGCTAAGATAATATCATATTAATTATGAGTGAAGTACACACTATATAATGTCCCATCAAATGAAACCAAAATTCATATTTTTCCAAATGATCAAATTGACTTCCAAAAAAAAGTGAAATGGTCTACAATCTCTCAAAGCTTATAAAACTCTCATCTTAAAAGGGGAAAAAAACCTTGAGGACATGGCTTTTCAAGAAATTTAAATGGTTTAAATTAAGGATAATGGATACATAGATATCAAGATGTTTAAAGATGAAATGTATTCTAAATTGTATTGGCCAACCATTAATATAGTTGTATTTATTTTTAATTTATTCATAAAATATCAAATTGAGCATAGCTCAATACATAAATATCTATTATCATCCTTAACGTTAGATAGTTTGATGTTCAAAATCTCACCATAACTATACTTGGATTAAGAATTATAGAACCTATGAACTTTTTGTAACTTGTGTTTGATAGTTTGTCAATTTAGATATTGGGCATTTTGCATGGGTGATTTTATAGAGAATGGTATAAAATTGACCAAAGAAGCCCAAGGCGTCATTACAAAAAGTTGAAGTTTGGGGCATAATAGTAACACATTAGGACCAAAGAGAGTCTAGAGAAAGGGACAAATTTAGGTTGAAGCCTAAAAAAAGCTGCTCAGCCTCAGCCTCAAATGAGCCTGACAAGATGCTTGGTGGAATATGTTAACTGCATACCTCGACCCAAAGAGAATCAAAGAGTATCCATTGGATCGTGTGTGACTTCCACCACATTGATGCGCAAGTTGACCTTATCTCGCTGGTCACACCCTTCCTTATTCAAACCAAATTCTCATCTGTTATCAAAAGAATGTTAGGTTATTTTTGTTGTCTGTATTTTGGTATCAACAAGGCAAATATCAATTTGTACCTCCGGACGTTGGGGTTTTATGTCAATTAAAACTCCAAGCTAATAATTGTATCATTTTAAATCCTAGAGTTCAAGTGAATCAACCCTCCTTAGAATTTCGTCTTAAAACCGTTAATGCATATCAAATTATTTACAAATATAGAAAAATTTCACTATTTATCGTTGATAGACAGTGAAATTTTTCTATATTTGTAAATAATTTGAGTCATTTTGTTATATTTGAAAACAATAATTTTTTAGGATTAAATTAAACAAAAGAAAAGAAAGAAAGAAGGGGTTGATTTAGGCTCCTTCCCTTCTATTGCATTATTGCACTAGTAGGTACTACGAGCCCTCTGTCTCACACATCTAACTTCCTTGCGTGGTTCACGGGTTCCACCTTCACTAATTTGAAACCACTTGTTTTCTTATTGATTCTACGGGCAACTCCATTCTTGAATGGAGTCGAGATGAATCAAATTAGCACTTCTCAGATTAGGCTAGGCCTCTCTAGCGAAGTTAGGCACCGGGACCTTGAATATGTTGGTACCGGGACCTTGAATATGTTGGTACCGAAATCTTGAATATGCTGGTGATCAACACATAGTGGGTGGTTACTTGGGTTTCTTGGCCTGGTATTCTACGTGCACCAACTCTCTCTATTTATGATAATTACACAATTATACTTATTTCTCTCCCAATTTCTTACTTATAGTTTTCGAATTTTCTATGTCAACACAACAAAACATAAAAACAAATAGATGAAAGTGATGTTTATAGGTTTAATTTATAATAACAAAAAATAAAAAAAAAAAAAAAAAAAAAAAAAAAAAAAAAAAAAAACCAAAATGGTTACAACGTTGCCTGAGTTATTTCTTATAACCAACTACTAGAATTGTGCGGAGCTTATTGAAATATATTTTAATATATAAATATTGTTATAGAAAATTCTCTTTCAAATCTAAGAGATGAATTTTTCTTATTCCATCCTGAATTATTTCACTTAATATCAATCTGTATGCATAATAAGTCTAATGTGTTTTTTTAACTTCCAATCTTTTGTCCAAATAGCTACTCATCATATGATTCACCACCTTAAAACTAAATAAAAGTCTACTTTGATAAATAACAAATTAAGAAAACATCTTATTCCTTTTTTTAGAGAAATAAATTTTACTTCAAAATAACTCAATTAGATAGTGAATTCAAACTACAAACTTTTTAGTCGCTAACACATATCACATATGCTAGTTGAGTTATACATGCTTTGAAAACAACTCAACTAGTTAAGTTGTATGTTCAATATAAAATGATTAGATGTTTGAATCTTTGGCGGGTAGACCCTCTTGTTAAGAAAAAAAAAAAAAGAAGGAAAAAAAAGGGAGACATTTGAGCTAATATAGACCCCATTTATTGGAGTATGTATGATAGTGGAGAGTTTTTAATGAGATAGGAAGCACTACAACTAAATGTTGGTACGTTAGATACACGCAATAGAGTGGGAGGGCCGGAATGGGAGAGTCGTGAACTTATTCTACAAAAGTGTGGACTTGCCAGGTCTTGTTGGCGCGTCGTCTAACTTTTATCTCTCTCTCTTCCCTTCCTTCTTCAATAGAAATATTTAAATCTTAATTTTCCAGATGTGTTGATACAATTAATAATATAAATAAATATTTTTAGCAAAATTATAAAAACAACAAAGCTCGCTTTTAACTATTTACGTCTATTTTTTCAAAGGAGCTTCTATTGATCGGTAGGTTATATGATTTGAGATTAATTTAGTCTAATTTTTATTTGAGTATTGTAGTTTTAAATGTTTCCATCTGATCCATTTATAGTTTGTTTAAATAGAATAAATATTAACCTTAAATTATTTTTGGCCTATGAATTTTCAACAACTGATTTGTTTAGTTATTATGTTTTTAAAATATACTTTTTTAGTCCTTCAATCTATAAGAATGAGTTTAAAAGGTTACAGGGTAATTTAATATTATTACTTTAAATATTAACATGACATTTTAAACTATAAACGGGTTATCTTTTCTCTATCTCCTCCTTCAACTCTCCTTCTATCTTCTTCTTTAATTATACTTTTCAATTTAAAATGTTTTGTCAATATTTAAATTAATAATAAAATATACTCATGAACTTTTTAAATATATTATTTAAAACTAATTAAGGAACTAAAAAGATACATTTTAAAATCTTAAGAACCAAATGCACCTATTATTAAAAAATTAAGGATTAAAAGATAATTTTTTCCTTCTAAAATAAAATACCATTTGAATGGACGGTATATTTGAATGTATCACTTGAAAAGTTTTATTTTTTTCGGTTGAAGTTTTGGATTTGTTTAAAAAAAACACCCTTTTAACTTTGAAATTAGTCCAAGAAATAAATTTTCCATTAAAATAAACTATGACAATTGATATGCCAACTTATATGTAAATATTTAAAGCATACATGATATTATTTACTAACTGCTATATACGAAATTTATGTAACACTCTAAGTCCATAATTCATTCATAAGATAATTTAAGGCCCTAACACATTCTTTATCTTAAATAATTTTTCAAGAGTGAAGATTTATCTCTACGAACCAATATAGGTTATTTCATCATACTTTGTTTTGACTCGTATATATTCTTCTTGAATTTTTTTTTTTTTTTGAAGATGCTCCAAATTAAACACATTTAACTTTAAAATGTACTATTTTACTTTTATATTCTTAGGATCACTCTCATTCAAATGTATTCTAGATTCATTCATCTCCATACTCTTTTTGAACTAGATTGCTACAATTTCCATTCTAAAAAAATAGATTTTGTGCAAAGATGTGACTCACGTTCTTGGGTGAGTCTACAAAATCTCTCCCTCCCTCCCTCGCTTTCCATTAATCTATTTATTAAAATTTTCACGGTCTCTCTCTCTTTATTTCTCTCTTTCAAAGTTCATTCATCTAAACTTTTAACGTCCCATCACCAAAACGCTCTCCTTTCTCCCCTTCCTTCCCCTCTTCCCAAAATCATCTTAAAAAACACACACACACAATCTTTTTTTAAAATAAATAAATTAATTAATTAATAATTAATTAATTTAAATCAAATCAAATTAAATCCCTTACCATTTTTCAAAAAACAAACAATCCCACCACAACAACACACACACTCTACCTTTCCCGTGAGAAAAAGCGAAAAAAAAAAAAAAAAAAAAAAAAAAAGAGAAAGAGAAGGCCCTTCCATTTTCCCCATATCTCTTCCCCTCAAAACCCAAAATCCCACTCTTTCCATTACAAAAATGGATTCAGTGTCTGAAGCCGGCGGCGGTGGGGCGGCGGAGGGCACGGCGGAGGGTTCATCTGGCGGTGGTAGTTCGTCAGCAGCTGCGGCTCCACCGAGCCGGTATGAATCTCAGAAACGAAGAGATTGGAACACTTTCTTACAGTATTTGAAGAACCACAAGCCGCCACTTTGTTTAGCGCGTTGCAGTGGCGCTCACGTGATCGAATTCTTGAAGTATTTGGATCAGTTCGGGAAAACTAAGGTCCATGGTTCGGGGTGCCCCTATTTCGGTCACCAAAACCCACCTGCCCCCTGCCCCTGCCCGCTCAAGCAAGCCTGGGGCAGTCTCGACGCCTTGATCGGCCGCCTCCGAGCCGCTTACGAGGAGAACGGCGGCCGCCCCGAATCTAACCCATTTGCCGCACGTGCCGTCAGGATTTATCTCCGCGAGGTTCGAGAAGCTCAGGCTAAAGCCAGAGGGATTCCCTACGAGAAAAAGAAGCGGAAAAGACCCGCCCCTCCGCCGGACCCCCAACTTCCCTCCGAGACTACTACTTCCACCGCCGCCGCCGGGGATCATCACCCTGAAACAACCGCTGCTGCTGCTGATGATGATCTCACTGCTGCTCCTCCGCCGTCCACAACCGCCACTTCCACCACCGTATAGTCTCTCAATTACCTTTTTTTTTCTCCTTCAAATAGCATCTCATCATCTCTCTTAATTGTGATTATGAGTTTTATTTAATCATATAATATTAAAACCATTCTCATTAATCCGATCGATCTCCCAATCAATTAGAATTTTCAATCACTCAAAACCCCCATTTATTACCCCTTTTCTTTCCTCCAATTTTCCCAATCATCTTATCTCTATTCTATAATTTCTAAATCTAGCTTCATTTCAAGCTAATAATTTTCTCTTTTTTATATATTATATTCTACATATACTATACTATAAAGACTCGATGATAGCAAATCATACTAATATAAAAAAACGAGGGAGAGAAAAAGGAAAAATAATTAAATATATACATGGATGTTTTTTAATTTAACCCTTAATTATCGAATTTTGAAATGATAATCTCAAATGATATTATTTGAGAAATTAGATTAGTTGTTTGTGTTAGTGGTGTATTTATTTATTTATTTGAAAGAGTTGGTAGGACTTGGGAGTAGCATTATTCTGTGGAGGCCACAAAAATACAGATTGTTAGCTTAGTAAGGGCAAAGAGGATGCATAGAAAAGAAAAGCAGTCAGTCCCTCCAAATCCATCTTTTTTCATATAAGCTCAACCAATTATACTTTTTTTTTTTTTTTTTTTTTTTTTTTAATTTTCAGTCTCTGGTCCTTCTTCAGCACAGATATTAAATCTCTCTCTTTGTTTATAAACAAAAACACGTGCGTTTCTTACGCAAATTTTTCCAGTTTCAGGTGCCCCTTTTATTTCCTTCAATCTCAACTTTGACCCCTCATATTACATACATTTACAATTTCTAACTCAACTCAACATTCTAATTCTTTCTTCTTTCGTTTCTTAATTGTGTGAACTGTGATGTTAAACATAGAAGAGAAATTTTATTTGTTTTTTTTTTTGCTTTTCTGAGTTGTCTTTATTTTAAGTTAACCACCATCCAAGACCAAGAATGAAAACGACATGTCGCCAAACGAGGCCTGCTTCCCATTTCTGTATGTGTTATATTTGTTGTTATTATAATCTGATATTTCAATTCTCTATTCTTTTTCTCTCTCTCTCTCTCACCACTTTTTTTTTTTTTTTTAATTAAAATTATATAAAATAATTATTCGATTTGGGATTTTGGGAATAATAATGGGGGAAGACCCACTGGCCATGCCCTCACACTCAAACCCATCTCGAAAGTTCAATTTTCTTTTTTTTTTTTTTTTTCTAATTTTAAAATTTTAGACCCATTTGTTTTATAGATATTTTATTATTATCATTATTATTATAATATAAATAGATACCACCGAAATGATGATTGCTTGCATAATTTCGTTGCTTGATTTTCTTTTTACCTTTTCTCACTTTCCCATGGAAAACATCTTTTCATCATCGTCCTTCTCTGTCTCTATCTTTATTTGATGGATTTCAACAATATTCCTTTTTTTTTTTTTTTTTTTTTTTTAAATTTTTTTCTTGTTTGCACTTTCTTATTTTCAATGAACACAGAGGTAAAACAGAAAAAAGAAAATTTAGTACGGTTGCAGTACATACTATATATCTTATTCATTGTGTGGTACGTCATTTAATAATTTAATAATTTATTATTTCTTTATTTCATAGACTGTATGTAATTTGTAATTTGAATGTTACTTTTGTGATAATCAAAGAGGTAGTATAAAAATTTTTCCATACTTATAGTAGTATTATAAATTTTATCAAGGTAGAACCATGTTGGAATAATTTTTTCTCCAAAGAAAAACTTGGTAAAGTTTTGGTGATAAGAGTAGTTTGTTACACCATCAAACTATATTTGTTTGAACCCTAGAAATCTCTTTCAAATTGTTTTTTAACCTACAAAGCCGATGCTCTATGAGAATCCGCTCTGAATAGGTGAGAAATCCTCGATTACACAGGAAACGGAGCAAGAGGAAAGGAAAATTTTGATTGTAATATTTAAAATTTAAAATTAAGAAATGATATAGATATTAAAAATATTAATTATATCCATGCACATGAATATTATGTTTTTAAAAAGTGTATAAGAAATGAGGAATTTGAACCCGATCCATGAATTTTGCACAGAGAATAATGTGGACTTGATTGTTGCATAAGTAAAAAGATGAACTTTTGTGGCGATTGAAATAGGTTCTCTATCCGGGTGAGATGTTTTTAAGTCAGCCACACACAAGTATTATGTAGTAGTAATTTTAATTTAAACCCAACTGGATCCTCAACAATTAATTGAGTAAGTGTGATGATGATATCATCCCATGCCTGGAAAAGTAGGTTAGTTAATAATAAGGAGATTATATATACACGAATAATAACACATGCACAACAATCATTTTCCTCTAATTCTCCATCAAGAGGGTACGAATTGGAATGATATAGTTTGTCACAATATGAGTATAACTGTATTGATGACAAAGCGTAGAAACGCTCCATAAAGGTGGGCCGGAGCGGAGAACACACCGAGTTGAAAAGGGAAACAATGTCACAGAAGTTTGGTGTAAAGAAAGGAAGAAAAGGAAGCCCTTTTCCCAAAATTGCCATCTCGGAATTTATTGGCCTTACATGTCATGTCACTCGAGAGGGCCTTGACTTGGATGATGGGTTTTGTGTACTGACTAGTCTTGTCTTGCTACACTATTCATTTTAGTTGCAAACAATTTTTTTTTTTTTTTTTTCTATCTCTTTCCCCGCACATAAATCAATTCAATTGCATTCTAGACTCTATCTATCTTTTTCTACCTTCACTACAGGTGATAATTATATATTCACCTTGTCACGTGACATATTATTATTAGACAACTAAATGAAATGCAATATACTAATGAAGGCCCCGTTTACTAATTAGTCTGAAAAAATATTAAATCCAATCGTGTGAGGCTATATATATATAGGCATTGTCCACCATGTACTTTGGGTCCATCATTTCATCCATCCATAAGTTATTTCTACTCCAACGACATTTGCGGCGGCGCTTGCGGTGGTTGGTGGGTGGTGGTGGTCGCTCATCTTTAAATAGGCCTCCCTGCTTCTTCAACTTTTATTATATGTCTAAAGAAAACACACATATGTGTGCAAATGGGTGCACAGTGTTTTGGTAGAGACACAATCTTTGTCTTTCCCTGTTCAAATGTTGTACGTATGTTATTTGATGTTATATTTCTTTTTTAAAAACTTAGGACTAATAATTTTATAATGTGAAATATATTGGGAAAAATATTACAAAATATATTTCATATTAATATTACGTAGAGATAGTAGGTGCATACGAATTTTTTAACTTGCATGTTACGGTTTTAGGAGATTAGCTATGGCTATAACGATGACAATCTATATTGTTAACCTATAGCATTATAAGTAGGGTATTGTTTCTACACATATTTTATTATAAATTTCACAAACACTTGGATTTTTAGTTAAATTTTAATTCCAAAAGCTTGTTTTTGAAATTTAAGTGTTCTTTTAGTTAAATTTGGATAGAATATACCAAAATGAGCAAAATGTTACTGTCTATGAATGATAGTGTCTATTGCTAGATAGCGATAGACACTGATAGATGTTTATCACTATCTATCCCTCACATTTTACTCTATTAGAAAATATTTCTAGCAATTTTGTCATTTAAAACAATTACTCGTTTATAAACTTAATTTTTAAAGATAAAAAATAAAAAACCAAAAAGTTAGTAGGAGAGTTAAAACCCCATTTTTATAACCATTTGGTTTTTTGTTTTTAGCTTTTGAAAATTAATTTTTAGTTTTTAGTTTTTTTTTTTTTTTAAAAAAAAGTCATACATTTTTAGTTACTGTTTTTAATTTTCTAATTTTTAAAAATAAAAAAAATAAAAAATGGTTGGTAACTTTATTTTTTTCTATTTTTGAAAAATGGAAGTAAAAAATATCTGATAATTATGTGTGTCTTTTAAAAAATTACCATAAATAGAAAAAATATCAAAATATTTACAAATATAGAAAATTTTCAGTGTCTATTAGCGATAGACTACAATAGTCTTCTATTGCTTGAGTGATAGAAGTATATCGCAGTCTATTGCTGATACATAGTAAATTCTTTTGTATTTGTAAATAGTTTTACTTATTTTTCAATATTTAAAAAAAATCTTAAAAATTTTGGTGATTATTTTATTTTATATATATTATAATAATGAAAATCAAACTATTTTTTACAATACCTTTTCATTTAAATATAGATAGTTATAAAATTATTCTTTATTTTTAACTTTATTTTTACAAAAAAAAAAAAAATGATAGTGATAAAAACATTATCAATATTTTATATGCGTAGACTAATCACGAATTAAACGTAGAAACTTACCAAAAATAAATATATCGATAAAATATAAAAAAAATAGTTTCGTTATAGAGGATAAGGAAACATTGAAAATAATTAATTTGAAACTAACGAGTTCACATTGGTTTTTTTTTTAAGACAATTATTAAAAAAAAAAAAAAATTGAAGTTGAGATACGACTAATTTTATGAAAAGTTGTTGATTTACAAATTAAAGAAAAACACACACATGCCAATTAATTTTATTCATATTTTCCAACAATTTTAAACTTGAATTTTGAAATGTTCAAAACAAGAGTTTTTTTTTTTTTTTTTTTTTTTTTTTTTTTTTTTTTTGGTGCAGATGACCCTTTTCACAGGTGCCTTTATGTGTTTTAACCCGCTCCCCACAAATGTATGAAATATAATCTTATGTTTACGTTAGAGTGCACTAACAACATTTTAATTGATCACATCGCATTAGGGATGACCTTGCCAGTTTGACGTGTGGCTTATCCCTAACCCGATGACTTGGGCCAGCACAACGTCACTTTTTCACGTTTTTTCCATTCAACCTCGCCTTGTTTGAGGGATGACTTTTCTTGCCGTCTTTGATTTGATCTAGTTGGAGAAAAAAGGGTGGCCCTGACTTCTGCCTCTATCAAGCGGCACCAACCCCACCTCCACAGCCACAGCATGGAGTGTCCATCTCAACCCAATGCTTTTTCCTCAATCCTTTCCTGATTTTTTTTTTTTTTTAAAGCCATGTATAAATCAAACAGAATCCCAAACCCTGTTTTAAGGATACTCGTTCAACAGAAGAGGTCATTTCCATCGGGCTAGGATGGACATCCCTCACGTGAGGTGAGGTTGAATGAAAAAAGCATGAAAAATGTGACATTGAGTTGGCCTAAGTCATTTGGCTAGGAATAAGCCACTGTCGGGATGACAAGATTCCTAACACAATGCCAATTAAGACATCGTTAGTGTGCTTGGCATAAACATAATAAGGTTAGATTTCATACGTTTATGGGAGCGGGTCAAAAGACATAAAAACACATTTGAAAAAGTCATATGTACACAAACTTTTTAAAGCAAATGTAAGGTATTATTTTTAATATGGAAAAGGAGAATTGGAATGGAAAAAAGAAGAAAATTGGATATGAGTAAAAAGTAGAGAACAAATGAATAAATTTGAAGGTGAAAGTAGTGTCTATAGGCTTAATTTTAAAAAACAAAAACAAGAAGCAAAATGATTACAAAATGGGGCCTAGAAAAAATAGTTTTTAAAAATTTGTTTTTGTTTTTGAAATTTAAGTAAGAATCCAACTATTGTATTTAAGAAAAATACAAATCATTATAAAAAATGCGAAAGAAATAAGCTTAAATTTCAAAAACCAAAATAAAAAATCAAAATGATTACCCTCCTAAATCATCTAAATTCACATGTCATACAACCGAGAAAAAAAATGTTTTAATAATGAAGAGAAAATAATTGGCCTAATCAGCATTGACGCGACCACATTGTATACAAATTATTTGACCATTTGGACTCCAATTATTTTGTCTTGACTCCCCAAAATCTTTTGAATCTCGATCGTTCATTCATTTTTCAACGGCTTTGATTACACCCAAGATGAACCAAATCCTTCTAGAATGGTATCGGAATAACCCTCAAAATAATCGCATAATTGTAATTAAAATTATTTCCAAAACTATATCTCACATCGCTCGGGATAGCCATATTATTATTATTATTATTATTATTATTATTGTGGGACCCGATCTAGGTTTGTTAAGATCCAAACGACGTCGTTCCAAGTCGTACGTAGGATTTAGGAACACGTAATTTCTAATGCTATTCATGGTATGATGAACTTTTCGCTTTTCACGTTAAATTCTTATCCCTCAGGTCTCACAACTAATTGTTTTATAATTTTTGTTTTTAAAAATTAAATTTATAAATATTATTTTTTAACTTAAAAAAAAAAAATAAATCAAAAACTAAATTATTATCGAATGAGGTATATATATATATTTTTATTACTCATTTGTGTCACATAATTATTCATAGGTTTATTTTTTTTTAATTTTTTACTTATGCTTTTAGGTTTCTAATTTTAGTTGTCTAAACTTCATTTTTGTAGTTTGAATAATCTCAAATTTAGTACATGTTGTATTTTAAATAAGTTCGAACTTAGTTAAATAAGAATATTTTTCGTGCAATAAAATACATCGTGCAAAATGTTTTTGAAAAGAATAAACAACAAACGAATAGTAGGGACAAATTTTTAAAATTTTATTGAAAGTATAGGGACGAAACTTAATTTAAACATTTGAAAGTATATAAACACAAATAAGGATTGAAACTAAAAAGTACATGAATCAAACGAATATTTTAATTATTATTTATAAATTCTGAACCATTAAACATATGCATTTTAATTTCATAAAACCAAGTATATTCTTTAAGGTAAAGGTTCAATACTCCCTCCATGCATTTTTTAATATAATAATAATAATAATAATAATAATAATAATAATAATTTCATAAAAAATCTATATAAATTATTTTTTAGAGTGCGAGAGATTCCTCTAACTTCTCGTAGTTTCATCAATTGAAATTGAAGTCAAAGAAATTTCTATTAGGTAATATGAGATTGCATCTCAAAACCAATTGGAAATGAGAAAATTAACTCATGATCTATTTGATTAAGAGTGTGAGATCCTTTTGATTTTTTTCAATGTGAGATTTTCAATATTGTCTCTCAAGATGGTTTCTCTTTTAGGTTTACCATTTTTAATCAAATCTCAATTTTTTTTTATTGGACCGAATATCCATTTCTCTGATACCATATTAAACAATATGGGGTTCCATCTCAAAATTAATTGACAATAAGCGGAGTAGCTCATCTATCTTATTAAGAGTGTAAAGTTGATTTTTATTTTTCTAATATGAGATTTTCAACCACTTCCAAATTTATATAATTATTATTTTATTGTGTTGAAATATTTAGTAAATTTTTGAGTTGACTGGTGATTTAAAATGGTATGAAAATGTGCAATATTTTATTCCAAACTCAGTAATTACTATTGATATTTCCACACATATTGTGCATTCTATAGATTTCCATGGCCAGAGTGAAGAATGATTTTATGTTAAAGGACAAGTATCAAACATTATTGGATAGGAAGTATTTTATTGATGCAAATATTCTGAATAAAAACTTTAGACACCCACATCTACTCATCATGTATTTAAAAATAATGTATTCATTTTAATAATGTACAAAAGAATAGTCAACAAGATTGAGACATCTCACTGAACTAACACCAAAACAATAAAGATACCTAATATTTTTCTCACCATAAGTCTACAAAACTAATTTGAATGTCATTTATGAACCACAAATTACTAGTGAGATTGTTTCAAAATGAAATATAAAATAAAATAGCCATATTAAATATTTTATTTATATTTTCAAACTAATTTAAAGAGAAAAAAAGCTTTAAAATATCTATCTGAGATATTTTCTCCGCACATTTGACTTACAATAATTACTTTTCTAGTTCATGAATTTTGAAGAATATGTGTTTCGTCTACGGATTTTAAAATATATATTTTTTAATCTTCAAAATTTTAAGAATAGAGAAATATGATTTCTGAATTTTTAAAACATATCTTTCTAATTTCCAAATTCTTGCTAGGTTTCAAGAAGTAAATGTATATAACATTTTTTAATTCCAAAATTCATACAAATAGATCTCTAAAATAAATTTTAAATTAATTTTCGAATTTAAAATGTCATATAATTATTTAAAGTACAAATAATTACTTCATGTAATTTTTAAACCTATTCTTGAAAAGATCATATACTATTAAAAAAAAAAAAGTTACATTTTGAAATTTTGGAAGACAAATATTATTTTCTAAGTTAAAATGTGATATATTTATTTAAAATAATTACAAAGTTACATCAAAGACTTTCTAAGTCTTTCTTAAAACTTTTGGATTAGAAAAGTTTATTTGAACACATCTATTCTTAAATATTTTTGGAGTAAAAAGGTAATTTTTAAAAGCTCAAAAACCAAACAAAGTAAGAACGTAGTTTTTAAAAATTCAAACACCAAACACATTTACTCTTTAAAATTTTCAAAGACTAGAAATATAATTTTCTCTATATAAAGAACGAGTGTAATTAATTTCACCTGCACCATTAAATTGTATTTAGGTAAAATTAACTATATTGTGAGATAGAATAAAATTTGAAAATGGGAAAAATGGTAATAAAGAGGGAGAAGGGGACAAGTAAAGCATTTCAAAAGACCATCAGAGTAGTGAAAGAATAATATGGCTAACAGAGAGGAAATTTGAAAGAAACTAAAATAATTCCATAGGGTTAAGTTTAAAAATATTTTCAATAATTTTAAATTATCCGTTAATTATGTGTATTGTGTGTATGTGTTTTTTAAAAAATTATATATATTTGCTAATTTATAACTCAAAAATTTAATTAGAAGAATTGATTTTAAGATTCATAACTAGTGTTATGCATTGGTTGTTTATAAATTAGAAAGGAATCTAGTTCTCTCTAAAGAGATTCAAACCCTCTATGATATGGTATGTATATTTATTTCTTAACCACTAGTACAACAAGTTCTCTTTCATATGTTACCTCCATGATACAACAAACTAATTAAAACATATGTTAGGTAGCCGATAAAGTCTAACCCGACAAGATGGAACGAAATGGGGATGGAGATGGCGATGAAAAAAAAAAAAAAAAAAGAAAAGAAAAATAGAGGGAGAAATGACGTTAGAAATAGGTGGGGAGAAAGTGAATAAAGAGTATCCGACAGCAAATCGTGAGCGTAGATTTTCTGACAAACGCTTCGTGATGCTCTTTCCTCTCTTTGGATTCCAATACCAAATATAAACACACCACCATCCTTTTCCCATTTTCCTCCTTTCACCCACTATTAACCAAATCACAATAATCCTTTTCCCATTTTTTTTTTTTTAATTTCCTTTTCTTTATAATGGATATTTATTATTATTGTTGTGAAAAAAAAAAAACCCTTGAGTTAATTTTTCAATCAACGCTAAAATGTTGATTTTGATTCAAATATCGAGATAATTGTCACTAGAATATCGATAAAATGTCAATGTTGATGTGAATTATTTTCGAAAAAATTATAAGAACAAAAAGTTCAAAAAAATTTATTTGAATTGATTAGTAAATAATTTACATTTATATATTTATTTGTCCATGTCTAGGTTGAATAGATGGTAATGTCGATATGTTGATGGAATAAAATGGTGAAAACCATAGAGACTTAGAGCAAGTGATCGATATATAATTTTTTTTAGGGTTAGTGCCAAAACTTGGTTGCAATATTATTCCTTACCTTTGGCTTGTTTGTAGATTGTATTTAGATTCTTTAAAACTTTTACCAATGATTATTAGTCTCTTCATACTTAGTTTCTTCGTAAAAACATTAGCAACATTATGATTATATATGAAAGTTCTTTATGTTTGTGTTGTTTTTATATCAAAATAAGATAAATTGATGATGAAAATTATGTGTAAATGACAAGGTTCAAGGAAATAATTTTTTTTCTATCATTTTAGCATATTTTAGTGACACATTTAACAAAGGGTGATGAGAGATATTTAATTGACAATATAAAAGTGTCATTATATGCACTTCTCTGGCAATAAAAAGGTAAAATAACATTATTAGCTATTTTATGACAATGTAAAGATGTCACTATATATGATTTATTGACATTTTTTCTTTATTGTTCAATACCCATGAGGGTATAGAACACTGGATAGTGACAATTTATAATTGTCAATAATGATTTATTGTTTACAATAAATTATTGTCCTTAAAATAGTAATTATGACATTTTTTAAAGGATAATTGATACTCTTACCTTGATGTACTGTACAATGATTGAAAACAACTGTCTTAAATATTAGTAGCAACAATTTTAAATGTTATAGAATCCCAATTTTCTTAAAGTGAATATTTTAGTTTCAACTATAAAAAAAAAGAAAAATCAAAACTTATTCCTAAATTTGTGGATTTGTATCAATTTTGTTGTAAAATTGTTGTGTATCAAATTAGAATCTTCACTCTTTATTCATTTTCCAGTAATTTAACCACTAATTTTACCGGAAAAGAAAACGTAAAAGATAAGATAAGACAATGTAAGAATCTTCATAAATTTATTAAATTTCAATAAAACCAACTTTCGCACGCAAATAAGTTTGACGAATGCAGAAATTTAACTACTTAATCATTTGGTTAAAAATGCACAAATTTCAAAAATGATTTATCTTTATAATTTATTGATTGCATGTGAGAACACATTAAGCAATATTTCAAATGAAAGCTTCTCTTACGGTTGGTGGCAAATCCATAACTTTATGTACGAGGCACTATGCCATATAAAAGGTTAAATTATAGTTTTCAAATTTTGTCTATATGGTCCACAAACTTTAAAAGATATCTAGCAAGTTCCTAATTTTTTTTATGTCCAAAAGTCACTGACACATACATAAATTTTTTAACTAAATGCTATATTAAATTTAATTTTATGGATAATAAGTCATATCCACATTCTTAGAAAACTATTAAACACATTTTTTTTAATGTTTATATACCAAAATAAACAAACTTAAATACTAAGGTTGTAATTTAACTTATCGATTATTATACTATTTTTGAGTCTATAATCAAATAATTTTAGTGTCTATTAACTTTAACTTTATAAGTTTTGAAAACATATTAACAAAATGTATTTCCTGGAGTGAAAATGATTAATATTATTTTACCAAGTTCTAAAAACAGTAGTTCAAATTTTCAAATTAATAATTATGACTAGTTTGGAGATTTATGGAAAATTTATCAACTAAATTTAAATATTTTGAAAGTATCTAATGAGTCTCAAAATACAAATATTAAAATAATATTTTAATCTTCTTTTTTATATAGATTTGAATTTACAAAAAAAAAATAAATAAAATCGTGTTAGTTTGATAATTGAAGATCTTGCTTGAATTTCAGAGAAAACAAAAGTAAAAATGTATCTTTTCTGTCACTGAAAAGGAAAATCTAAATTATTTAATTTGGAAAGCATATATTTTATTATTATTATTTTTTAATTTATTATTATTATTAATTTTTTTTTTTTTTTTTTTTTTTTTTTTTTGTAAAAAGGGAGAATGTAGGAAATTGATTCAAACTAGAGACGGGAAGGGAATTTAACCTTCTTTTTATAAGAATTTTATTTTTTTTAAAAAAATGTACGTTTATTGTTATGCTCCTTGTCCCTTCAAAAGACATCAACACAACATCAATCCTTCTTGAGGATGATAGATAAAACATAGGAAAGAAAGAATTCTCTCCAAAAGTAAAAAACACCAAAAAGAAGTTGCCAAAGTTGCTAGAGAGTATGCACAACTTTGTTCTTCTCTTTAAGAATTTTTCAAAAAATTAGAAACATTAATAGACGGTGCAAGATAGAGAGTTTCCTAAAAAAAACAAAATAAAATGCCAATCAAAACTCTCATGATTGAAAAGTTTGATGACTTTGATTGAGTCTAACTCTACCACCACATATTGGGTTCTTAGCAAACCAAGATGTGTTTAAGCCATCAACAATGATTTTTGTTTCTAAGACTTTGGTAGGCCAGCTAGAAGATATAGAGATGCACCCACCTTTTAGAAGGTGCCCATTCCAATCATGAATAATCTAATTCTTAATCTAATTTTATATACAATTTAACAAGATTGAAAAATGTAATTAAAAATTGATGATGTAATATAACACGTAAATTTCAACATTAGAAAATGTACTAAGAAATTAGTGTAGTTGTTGAGTTGTAAATGAAACAATAGATCACAACATCATTTTCAGGTCATATTTGTAATTCATCTTTACATCCATTACCACCGATGATTATCTAGTGGATATCTATATTTGCCATATTTGTTGTTCATTTTATAAAAGTCAATATTAGTATATTTTTTTTCTCACAACTTAGCACCTACATCATTTTCCATCACTTGTTTCAAAGTTATATTTCGTAGGAATATTTGAAATCATAAATAGATCCTAAAAATAAAATGTAAAAGTGAAACTTTTTAATTCATTCAAATCAACCTCAGATTTGAGGAACATTCCAAATAATTTTGTGTATATATATATATTTTATTTTGGGAAAAATAAAGAAAGGTCCGAACATTTTTCAAAGAGAGTGAGAACTCAGTAGAAGTGTGTGCAAGTAAGCCACGTATCTTAAGTTTGGACTTTGTCTACAATTATACTTATTCATGCCTAAATTTGAATAGATAAAGTAATTTGATCTCTATGTGTGACAACAATAGGAAATTTGTACTTGGAGGAGGAAGTAACCTACAAGTTAGCAAGAAACTGGTACACAATTTATACTTGGAGGAAGAAATAACCTACAAGTTAGTTGGTGTAGCCCACACAAGCTTTGATGCTTAAGTCATGAAGTTTGAAGATCAGGTTCGTTGTGCAATTTTTAGTAGAGAGTCAACGTACCTTTTCTGTCATTTTCCTTGCATATTTATAGATCAGATGACCTAGATATCAACCAATTAGGACTTCCTTGTTGCTCACGCTTTGATAGGCTTTCCTGGTTGGGCCAAATCATGTGAGAATTGCACGATTTGATAGGCTTAGCCTTGGCTAGGCTGAGTTTGCTGATTTGATTTTGGGTCAATTCGACCCTTCTCTCTAGGCCCATGGTGGACCAAATCATGTTAGAGTTGCATTATTTGGTGGGCACAGCATGCTGATTTGGTTTTGGACCAAGTTAGTTCTTCTCTTTAGACCCATTTCATTTTTTGGGCATTGTCGCCGATCTATTTGCTTATTTCTGTGGTCCGGTTGTCTTTGCTTCGTTGTATATCAAATTTACCCTTTAGTCCAAAATCATCCACAACAATACTCATCCTGAACTATTGCCAAACTTCATTTTAAAAATATTTAGATGTATCTTGCATGCACTTATTTTTATGTAATCTAGCTAATTATCTTACTAAGTTGTGATTGTAAAAGATTTTGTCACGAGAACTCCTAAATCACTATATAAAATTTATAAGTATCGATCTTAAGCTAAATATATGTAGTAATTAGCAAAAGACAAGGTGAAACTAGAGAGAGTCGAACTTAGTTTCTCACAAGGTAATTAATTGTAAGTTTAAAGCAATACCAAAGGGGGTTTCAATCTGAAAACATGAAATTGAAAGGGATAGATGAGCAATTGCACTAATTGATCTACAGTGGTCAGAGATTATTTTTAAAATGTAAATCCCCAAAGATTCAAATTCATAATCCTGAATTAAAGTCCTTGTAACACTAAAAAATAAATAAGAAACCCAAAAATGAAAGATAGTTTGTCATTTTCAATGGGCGAGATTTTAAATCTTGATAAAACGTTTTTAAGTAAAAAAAACCTTCCAAAATATTTCAACTTTTTGGTCATTTTCTAAACATTGCTACTTTTTCGTGGGATTTACATGGGCACACCATTAACCATTTATAAATATCACCCATATTTTTGTTCTAATTTCGATCTATATTGGTTAGAGGTTGCTCTAAACAAAAATCTTTAAAAGATAATCTCTAAATACAACATGTGTAAAAAAGAAAAAAAAAAACAAAAAAAACAAAAATAAAAGCGAGAGACCCAAAATGGATAATTGAAAGCATGTGGTGACAAAAACTGAGCTACATTCATCGTTCGTCAATTTCACTACGTGGGGATGTTAAATTTGATGAATATGAACAATGTTTTCACTAAAAATATATATATATATATATATATTTTTTAGGTAACATTAGCAAGTTTTGTTGGTTTTACCATGGTAGTACCATTAACTATTTATAAATGCTACTCTTCTCATTTTAATTTTAGTAAATATTGGTTAGATATTGTTCTTAAAATAAATCCTCAAGGATTTGAAACCATAACTCCTAAATACAAGACCCCTAACCCAAAAAGAAAACAAAAGACCCCAAAATAGATAATTGAAAGTACATGATGAAAAAATTATACTACATTATCGTTTATTGTTACTGCAGTATAATTGGTTGATTTTATTGCAGATAAAACTTGAACAACATGTTTTGTAACATGTCTTATACTACGTCAAGTAACATGTAACATGTTGGATATACAAATTCTTTCTTAATTTATTCTTTGACTTTTCCATCTTTAATTGAATGTGATGTTATTTCCTCCAGCTCACAAACACTAGTGACTTCTCAATTCCATATATTATATTGTGAAGAGTTATTATTTCAACATCTGCATCCTCAGCCCACCAATGATACATCCTATCATACTACACTTCAAAACAAGGGCCCAATTTACAAACCATCAAGACCTCTTACTTACTCAAATCAAATATTTCTGCCATACTAAACACCACGAAATTCACAAAGCTACACTCTTTTTAAATATCTTTAGTTTTGGAATCATATTTTAAAATCTTTTTGTGGTCATCAAACAACACTAGCGCATGAGTATAATAGCTATGTATGTCCCAAAATAAACCAACGAGAGACTGACAAATTGGAATATGAAAATGTTACTTATGTACAGATTTGGATGCGTTATATAAAAATAGAGTTTTAATGAGAATTTGAAAACTGCTTCCATGCAAAGGGTTCTTGATTTAATTGTACTGATATTTGCAAACTCACATAAACCTTACCAAACATTCACCTAAAATCCGACATACAATTTAATGTGGATCAAAACATTTTTCCAGTGTTTTTTTATCCTTGAGAGATTCTTATCTCAATTTTCGATTAAATCTCTACTAACTTTATTTCAATTTGCAAATACGACTATATTTAATAAACAACCCTCACGTTGCACGAAAGCAATTTTTAAATTCTCATCCAAACTCTATTTTTATTAATCGCATCTAGTTTAATTTGTAAGGAACAGAAACGTATGTTCCTTCCTCACATATCCCGAATGTATAACAATATAAATATATTTTTTAAAATAAATTATAGAACTAATTAAGTGTTGAAGGGTTAAAAATATATATATATTATTCCACCATAGGTTTGGTCTTTTAATCTTGAAAATTTTATTCCAAGTGCTCAAATATATATTTGACTTTAAATAGCAAATCCTCTAATTCCAAACTCATGGTCTACCCTTAAATTTTTAGAACCTATCTATTTAATTTTCTTATAATTATAAAAACTGATACGTTTTTCAATTTTCAAAATCATATTTAATTTTTATACTTAAAAAAGTATTGACGTTTTGAGATTATAATTTTCTAATATTTAATAAGATTCTATTGTTAATTAAATTGTCTAACCCCAAAACATACTTTTTAAACAAAGTAATTGACATGTTAAATGCGTATTAGTTAAGAATAATTTGATTTTTTTTTTCTTTTTGAGAAACTAGTTTCAAGCATAGTTTTGAACAAATGAGGAATAATTATATCCTGCATATTATCAAATTAATGAGATTAACAACAAGAACTTGATTACTAAATTCAAAGTTTTAAGGCTTTATTTATTTTATTTTCTTGTTTTGACACAACAAATTTTGAGGGTTGGAATATCCTTTTAAAATCTATTGATTCAATTGAAACAAAACTCAAACCTCAAAATTAGAATTATAACATTTTGAAATTTAAAGATGAAATCGAAATTAAAATCAAAATTTAAACTCTCCCCCCCCCCCCCCCCCCCCCCCCAAAAAAAAAAAATTGAAATAGAACCATGTTACCTAATTCTGTTTCTTGACTTGAATTGAGTTTCTCAGTTGATGAGTCGAGATAGGGGCAGATTTATGATGGGATCAAGAGGCACGTGCCCCCCTCGTATCGTGTCATTTTACATATATATATATATATATTGTTTTTATTAAATATTTAAAAAAATTATGTTTGAAATATATATTAATGCGTGCCCCTTAAGACATTAAGAAAGGGTTTGGTTCAATGGTTAGGTGGTGGAACTCTATTCATATATGTTTGGTATATATATTAACTCTATTTCTTTGTTATCTACTTTTGATCAATAATTTAAAAAACCAAGCTAAATGTTGAAGACTAAAAAAAGTAAGTTTTTAAAAACTTGTTTTTGTTTTTGGAATTTGGTTAAGAATTCAACCATGGTACCTAATAAAGATACAAATCATTGTAAGATATGTGGAGAAAATAAGCTTAATTTTCAAAAACAAAAGACGAAATGGTTACCAAATAGGGTCATTGTTTGTTTTTAGTTTTTTTACAATTAAGGCAAATAAACATCATTTTCACATATAAATTTTTTGCTTTGTTATATATTTACCATTATTTTAAAATTACATTCAAGTTAGTACAAGTTTAATCCTTAGTTTTTAAAATTGTGACTAATAAATATCTAAACTTTCAATTTTAACTTTAATAAGTCTCTTTAAGATGTCTAATTTATATATTTTAAAGTTGAACTATATATATGACACAAATTGACCGTGGTATTAGACAACAAATTATTTTTGTTTTTAATTAAACCTCAAATTTTGTATTTTGTAGCCAACATTTACATTATTTTTTTAAAATATCTGGTACTACATATTAGATACACAATTGAGATGCCAGTGATCTAGTATGTATTTTTTAAAATTCACGAACTATATATGAACTACATATGACACAAATTGAGACATAAAGTTGTGCCCCTAACATGTAATTTTTTATTTGCCACTATCCGTATGTTAGTTAGACATACTCGATTTGACAATACTATATGATTTGAATATTATATCAATGTATCTAAAATGATATTTATATGAACTTGTACTCCTTTCATAAAATCCTAGATCTGCCATTAGTCAAGAATTCATGCATACTATTAGTTATATAATATAATTATTAGCTTTTCACACCCACTCCCAACCGCTCTAAATCTATGCATTCTTGGATTATATTCTCCTAGCAAAATTGGAATGTGATGGCATCTATCTTGATGCCATCACTTCAATCACACAATAAAAAATTTAAAATATTTTTTAAAAGAAGAAACCAAAGTTTATTATGTGACAAACGATAGCTTCACAACCACGGTGTTTTATGAGGAAAAAGAAAAAACTATTAGATATTAGTAACTAAAACACATATTATAATTTCCAAAGTTGATGTTCAATATCTACCTCACAATTATGGTAAAGTAAGAGAAAAAAACATTGTCATAGAGACTAAACATGTGGCAGCCTCCATGGATTTAAATTTTTTTGATTTACTAGTAATTTAAAACTCTATAAAAGCAAAGAGATATTGAATTTGAAGTTCTTTAAAATATCTTTTTTGCAACCATTTCGTTATTTTTCCTGGTTTTTAATTTTGTGGTGATTGAATGTATCTTTGTGTAAAAAAGAAATTATACCAAATGAAACTAATAGAACAGAATGTATATTTGAATTTTGAATAAGCTAAGAGTTTAGGCAGATTTATTTTTCTTATTAATTAAGCTACACAATTACAAATGAATATCGATATTTTTTTTTTTTCTATCCACAAACACCAACCATTAATTCCTGTACATGATCATCATAATTCCCCATTTCTGTTCGTCGGCCGCCGCCGTCAAAGTCCATTTGATTTTTTTTTTTAAAAAAAAAAAATAGGGACAATATCACAAGAATTACGACATATAATTTTTTTAGTTAAAGAAAAAAATCGATGTCGATAAGAGGAGGGTGTTTTGGGTATTAATTAATCTTCACTAATGCTGTGTAAGTGAGGCTGCCACGCGCCGCCGTAGCTGCGGCTTCTCCGGCGATCTCGGCGGCTGGGTTTAGCCTCCTTCAAGACAGTGACATCCTCGAACCGTTGACTGAGATCTTCAGATTCCGGGAAAACGCCGCCGCCGGAGATGGCGGAGGTTGGCTTTTTAGCAGCCTTCCGATGGTCGGAATCAGCCGGAATCAAGAAATAAATGCCGCCTCGTCGGAGGTGAGATTCGGGAGAGAGAATGGTGACACGACGGACGAGGCGGTGGTCGTCGGAGGAGGGAGTGGTGAGGACGTGGCCGGGATTGGCGTGGAGGATCTCGGAGGCGGCGAGCGGCGGTGAGAATTCTTGGACATGGCCGTTGAGATGAACCACTCTGATTAAGTCCAAAGCTCCACAAGGAAGAATACAACCTAAACAATGCCTTAAAGTATTACCCATTTGAAAACGACACCGTTTTCCAATTCAAGCTCTCTCAATGAAGAATTGAAAAAAACTGAAAATTATGAAGGGGGAAAGAAAGAGGAAAAAAAGATGAGATTTATAAATAAACACAAAAAGAAAGAATAATCAAAAGCAAAGGCTGTGGGAATTGAAAGTACGAAACTGTCCTTTCCAAAGTGGGGTTCCGTTCCGACTTATAAATAAATAATTAAAATAGAAAAACAGTTGGCGTGGTTTTCTTCTAATTTACGCGTTATTATTATAAATATTCTATAATTTCTTATTTAAATAAACATTTTTCGCCAGCTGCCTTTCTCAATAATCAAACGCTATTTATTTATTTATTATGTCTAAAAACTAAAAAGAAAATACCCAAAATCAGTTGGCTTAGGGTTTACCATTAATTTGAGTTTGACTATACACATATATATATATATATATATATATATCTTTTTCCTGTATGCTTGTAGGCTATGGCAATATCATAATATATAACACATCGTGGAGTTCTATTTAATTTGACCTTACCTAATGAGTTATGTCCAATTAATTTTGTCTCATGAAACTCTTAATTTTAGCAATATATTGGTTTATTCAGTATAATTCACATAATTATTAGTATGATCCATGATGAGTTATGCATTATGATTTGGTTAATTAGAGAGTCGTGTTGGATTTGAGTTGTTTATGTTATGGTCTGTTTTTTTTTTTTTTTTTTTTTTTTGTTTGTTTTTAATGAGGTGTAATGTTTAGAAGTAGGGACAAATGTAGAGTATTATTACCAAAAATATAAATTTCAAAAGAGAATTTGACTAAAATAGTTTCTATGAGAAGGCTATGTTATGGTTAGTTGATTCCATCTCATCTTATATTCTAATTTTAATTTACTTTGAGACCAATAAAATTATTATTTTTTTCATATAAAAACCACATTTGACATGTGTAAGATATACTATCGTAATGGTTTGTCTCATATAATATTGTTGGTTTGTGTTATGAGTTATGTAATACTTCTAACCTATAGTTCTTAAAGGAAGTTATTAATGTGATAGGTATTAAAAAAGAAAAAAAAAAAAAAAAGTAATTTAAAAAGAAAAGGAAAAGAATGAGATGGAGAAGATGAGAGCGTAAGGAGTGAAGGCGAATATAAGCATCGGACAGACGCATACTTCAAAGTCCCAACCCAAGTGATTAAGGTTCCTTTACGTACTGAATTATTATTATTCTATTTTACTTCTCCTTCTCTACTTATTCCTCTCTTTCATTTTTTATTTTTTTTTCTTTCTACTTTTTACTCTTTTTTCTTTTTTGCTTTTTTTTTTTTAATTTTTTTTTTTTTTTTTTAATTTTAGTAATTTGAATCTTTTATAAATCAGTGATATGCCCCAATTCTGGTTGTTTGATTTAATATCTACCTTGTAATCAAAATTTTCTTTTAATTGTATACTTCATTTTCTTGTTTTCTGGCCATATATTCTTTAACAATATTTCTGTTTTTTTTTAAGTTGAACGAAAAAAGAAGTATTAATATAATTACATTTATCATAATTCATCAACTTAAGTTTTTGTATTAATTTGTCATATAATATGGTACTAGAATGTGTGATCCTATGTTTTGTAAACAAATAGTTTATTTATACAATTATGCTTGAACAGTAGTGAAAACCAACTTATTTATTATTTTATGTTATTATTGAAATAACATTAAGAAAAAATCGAGATAAGGATAGTGAAACTCCCTCCAAATTTAGAACATGTAGATAGGGCTAAAGACACTCAAACAAGCTTTTAAGAGAGCCTATGAAAGTAGGCAACTGAGCCATTTGACCCCACTGACCACCTCAACCTCAACCTCTAAGGTTGGGGTCGACCTATGACTCTACGGTTATGGCCAGTGCCAACATACACCTCTATGGGGCTTGATCTTTGTGAGCCCTTAATTCATTACCCCTCTGATAATTTTTTAGATTTTCTCTTCTTGAATCCAATCCAATAAGAGACTGAGAAAAAACCCCTAATTAAGTTTACCTCCTCATAAAAGCATCGTTATAGATTCCTACAAAAAGTAAGTTCATCTTTTTCTCAAAAAAGTTTATTACATTCTATACTCTTGATTGACTTTAGCATAAGAATTGGTTATGACAAGCATCACATCAGTGTACAACTCTCTCTCTTTTGTAGATTGTCTCATCTCGAGTCTTAGGGTCTCCTCAACCTAGGTCATTTCATTCCGAATCTCCTCTTTCCTAAATTACAAATTCTCATATGAGGCATGCAAAGATCAGGTGAGTTTTTAGTTTCAATTTTGCAATCCATAATAGACATTATCTAAACTTGAGTTTAAAAGGAATAAATTTACGCAATAACCAATATACATAATAGACCTACAAAAGTTGCAAACCAACAATATTACTTACCTCCCTCACGCACAATTATATATTTGTGAAATGAAAAGTTCTGAAAAAAAAAAAAAAAAAAGTGATGTTTTTAAACTTGGTAAAGATATGATATAAATATACTACTAAGAATAGAAAACACATGATGTACATATAAAAGTATAAAAAATATGGAAATAAAATGATGATTAAAATAAAGTATGAAGGGAATTATATATAGGGAATGGTGTGGTTTTGGTAATCATATGGAGACAAAAACTCCTTCTACATTATTGTCAGAATTGTGATTAGGGCTTGTGGAGCCATGTTACAAACTAAAACGAAGCTTCCTACCTACTTCTAATTATAATTTAGAATTTTCGAGAGAAATTTAATTAAACCCTAACATATATAAGACAATACACCGACCATTCATTAATCCAAGTCCTAAGTCTAAGCAAACACAATTGAGCCATCCCTTTGGGATTATATAATTTGATTAATTAAGGAAACCTAAGCCCACAAGACCGTACCTAAGATTCCAAATTTATCATTAGTTTATTAGCTAAATAATGTACTAATAGAACCTATACCAAACAAACTCCATGACATATATTTACTTCCAAAAAACAGGTTATTAGGTTAATTATTTGTTTGGTGTTTATGCTCTTTTTGAAGGGTTTATTCAATTTGATTCATATCATTTTAAAAGTGTTTATAAAGTTGGATCGATTTTTAATATTTAATCAAATTTAATAAACTATTTTTTGAATGGGATAGTTGTGAACAATTGCCATACATGACAATTGAACTTGTGGATATATACTTTGGAGAGCTGGTTGGAAGAATGGAGGGTGGTAACTATATCAAAGTTTAGGGTTGATTAAGAAATTGAGTACTTTTGTAGTGGGTAAAATATGAATAACTATGGACAATTTGTAGAAACTTTTGATGCTATGAAAATGAAGCAGCCCAAATTAATAAGAACTGATAATTTAAGGTATATTTTAGTTTTTAAAACTTGGTATGCATCCTAATATATTATATTTTCTAAAAATTAATTTAAACACAACACTCTAGAATGCACATGCTTAAGAAAGATGGAAAGATAGAAACTTGAGTCCCGTTTAGTAACTATTTTATTTTTTGTTTTGATTTTTTGAAAATTAAGCCTATTTTCTCTACATTTTTTACAATGAGTTGCATATTTATTTCTTAAGTACAACAGTTGAGTTCTTAGCCAAATGTTCAAAAGTTACTTTTTTAGTTTTCAAAATTTGACTTGGTTTTTTAAACTACTGGTAACAACTAAACAACAAAGGAAAATTTTTGAATGTGGAAGTAGCGCCTATAGACTTAATTTTCAGAAAAATAAAATAAAATAATGAAATGGTTACCACAGGATCTTAATATCCTACAAGTTTCTTTGGTACTCTGAGATTAGTCAAGGTGTCCACAAACTAGTTCGAACACTTATGAATTAAAAAAAATAATAAAAAAAATTATTGAACAATGTTCATGACCAAACAAAGTTATGATATTAGAGTTATTTTATATATGTATATATTAAAATATTTGTTGAATGATAAATTTTGGACCAATTACAAATTGTCACATCATTTATTAATAAATAGCGAACTTATCAAATTTGGGGTTAATTACAAGTCGTATATCCCAAATTGAAATTGAAGAAAAGAAATTAGCAAATTCCAATGATGATATATGTTAGGATTGGATAAACTTGCTTGTTCCATTTGGATCATAAAATTTGGGTCTAGTTAAATTGCGCCCAAAAATAGACTCTTTTGGCCCAAAAACCAACTAAGATTCAATTGATTGAGGCTAAAAGGCATCTATTGTCTCATGGAACTCTATAAATAAAGAAGTTCCTTTTTATCGGACAGAATTAGAGAAATCAGAGCTAAGAGCACTTAAAAGACTCTCCAAAGCTCTTAAAGTCAAAAACTCTTGAAGATCAATCACCCCTTTAATAAACCGAGAATTACATTTATACATTAAATAGTATGATTAGGACTAAAATAGAACATATCACATCAATCAAAGTAATATTTTAAGTAAAAAATTAATAGCATATTATTATTCCAATGAAGATATTCAATTTTAGTCGGAAATCGAGTAGAGAAGGATAGAACACACACATGATCTATAGGCTTTATTCATAATCAAACTAATGAAGTCAACAGAAGTCAAAATAGAATTTAATAAAGATTTTTAAGGATACCAAAATTAAAATCCTTTTTTTAGTTGTGGTGAGGGAGAGATTTGATTTATGGCCAACCCATTTGATCTTAGTTTGATCAGTCGTAATTATTATCAAATCGAAAAAATAATGATAACAATTGACATTGGAGTCCTAAAAGATTCACAAATCTTCACCTCTATGTCTTGTTGCATAAAATTCAATGTATCAAATTTCCAAATGATTTTATATAATATTAAGTCAGAAATAAATCTAGAGTTAGCCTAACTGAGTGCAGGAAATATTCTATTGGACCAGATTCTGTATGTTCTTTTCTTTTTTCCATAATAATATACTTCTCAAATTTTATTTTATTTTCTTCAAATGAAATGGAATTTTATAATACATAGTTATTTTTAAAAATAATAAGAAAATAGATTATTTTGGGAACTTATTATTATTATTATTATTTTATTTTCTTTGAGTTCCCTTGATTGTTCTTCGCAAATTTGATTATTACAAGAGCAGGGAAGGAAAACGTCAAAATCCAACATGAAATTTGATTGCCCTAAGACACCGGTGGACCAACGCCTTCGTCTATCACCCGAATTTCTTGATTCACGGCGTTGAGTATCTGCACTTTTGATTTTGTGACTTGACCGATAGACGATGATACCGCCACCTTCGAAGACGTGATCTTCTCTTATTCACTTGCCAGGAGCCTTTGACAGTGGGAGGAGCTGAATCGATCATTTCCTTTCAATTTCAATTTACTGTTTCCATGGTTCCAAACTGCCCAACATCAAGTTGCTCTAATCTCTAGAATGTTACTCTCACATCAAAAAGAATAAGTAATACCATCTATAATCAAGTTGTTGTTCGCAAGAGGTTTAGTTGATTCATAGACCTGCCTTCTAGGCCAACTAATTGGATTTGGGTCTTAATTGATCTTTAGGTCAACTAATTGGAATAGTATCCTAATCAATCAATAAAACTAATTCTAAACCTAATCAATTAAGAATTTAACCAAGATACTATATTTTATCCTAATCCTACTACATCAGTTACACAATTGATATGTCTAATTTACCATTCATATATACCATATTTATCGATCAACAAGTGCTTGTGCATTTGTTATTATTCATGGTCTTAATGTGAATTTTATTCATTTGTTTTAGAAAATTATTTTTTAAGTACATTATCCTCAACTTTTGATGGTTCAACCTATCCTGTTGGTAACTATTTTGAATGAATGTTAATAAACTATTGATACACTAATGTTACACTTTTAACCTAAATTTTGAACCGGTGTTCATATACTACTATTATACTTGGAACAAATCTACTTTTAAGAAATACTAATATACTAATGGTGCACCAATGTTAAACTTGAAATGAATTTTTTATTAAAAAAAAATGAATATACTACACTTTTAATTCTAATTTTGAATTAATGTTGATATGAATATACTAATACCCTGATATTCTACTTGAAATTTTATTTGGAATGAATGTTGATATACTATTGATATACTCATTTGATACTCTAATTTAGATGTTGAATGAAATTTGAATGGATGTTTATAAACTACTGATGCACTAATAATATATTTCAAATTAATCTTGGGATAAATGCTAATATATTAGTGATGAATTACTAAATATATATACTTGAATTACATTTTGAATGTTGCTTATTTGTCATACTTTAAATATCATTTTGAATTATATACTTCATATTTGACATATCAACAATATAATATCATTAATATGTTTTTTTTTTTCCCTCTAAATCAGGTATATCAATCAATTCATATATAATATATGAGATATATTTGTCATACAATTGATATACTAAATTAAAATGTAACTTATATACCATCAAAATCATATCAAAACCTTAAAAATAGAGCATATTAACTTATATAATTTATATTGACAAAATTAATGAAATAAATATATACCATCAAAATCAGTTTTGACAACATAACACAATTAACACCAAAATTTTAATATCCCATCAAAATTAAATTAATCATATGAAAATAATTCTATATCAAAATGAAATAAAAAATAAAAATAATATTCACCACAATAGAATATACAACGATCACCATAACATAATTAAAGTCATGGTATATAAATTGTGTAAATGATATATTTTATGAAAATTGATGTACCAAATACAAAGTATATAAATTGACTAATATACCAAAATATAAAATATAACAAATATACTGTTAATACATGAGAATAAAATCGAAATAATAAAAAAATAAAAATTAGGTTAATTTTTTTTTATTATATTTGTAATTTAAAAAAATCATTCCTAAATTTACAAAAACCTTAAAAAAAAATTTACTGCCATTGTAATATTTCTTATAAAATTGTACATAAAATATGAAAATTAAATTCATGAGGAAACCATTCGATTTTTTTTGTTTTTTATAAACTTAGATATGGTAGAGCATAATCATGTTTGCGTCATCTTTTAGATTCCAGTTTCAAAAACTACATGTCGTTTTTATTTCCATTGATACAAATCAAAGAGTGTGCTCATCAGCTCCTATCAATTTCTTGTCAAAATTAAAGTCAACTCAAAAGCAAGGAAGAAACCAAAAGGAATAATTGTATGGAGGGCCTAAAATGAAAATCAATCCCAACTTTCGAAATCAATAAATTTTTGTCTTTTGCTGATGTGAAATTACCACTTTTAACTTTTTTTTTTTTTTTTTTTTTTTGCATTTTTGCATTTTTGCATTTTTTTCTTCTTTCGTTGCTTCTTCTTTTCTTTTCTTTTTCATTTGTTTTTTTTGCCTTTTTCTTCCATGTTTTTTTTAATGTGTTTCTTTGAACATCAAGTGGCGAACATAGAAGCATAGAAGACAAAGCATCAATCACCGAGCATCAAGCAAACTTCTAAATCAAGCATAGAACGTAGAGCATAAAGCATCGAGCATATAACATAAAGCATAGAGCATCGTCGAGTATCAAGTGAACTTATGAATTGTATTGGGCAGGTGATTCCTAGGGTCAAATAGATAAATTCACAACGTGCTAACGCAACAAAAAAAAAAAAAAAACATTTTTCATTGGACTTTCATTTGGTCCCCTAAAAAGGGCCATCCTAAAAAAATAATAAAATAAAATCGCTTTAGACTTGGAAGAAAGATCAAACTCACCAAAATCAGGTGAATTAATGTGTGTATGTATATGTATATATAAAAGTGGAAATTTGGAAGTTTGAACCTTCCACCTTGAGAGATGAGGTGCCAATTACTATTGGTTAAATCATAACTTTGTCCATGAACTTTAAAGATGATCATGGAAACATAGCATAGCTCAAGCTGAAGTGACGTATTTGTAACTGGGTTAATGTTCAAACCCCCATTCATAAATCATATCCATTCTAAAAGAATTTAGAAACATCATAATTTAAAATTCTAGTTTATATTTATAAAACCATACTAGAAATCCAACAAAAATGGAATCTGAGGAGGCCAATTTAGATAAGTCATTTTGTGTCACTCTAACCAGTAATTTTAGAAGCATTCAAACGCCCAGTACTTTCTTCTAATCCACCATTATCAATCATTCAAGAAAAAGCTTCAAAGCTTTGAAATTTAATCATAATTCAGAATGGCCCCTACACATAACAGTTGCAATTGCAGTTATACCCAGATCAAACCAATTACAACTTGGCCAAAAATTTCTTTGTCCACTTCTAAGCCAAAAGATTTATGAAACATGGCATTTGTATAGATATACAAGCAATATTTAACATGTGACTTACCCTTTTACCTCCTTCCACTGCCTGAGCCGCCGCCGCCGCCGCCGCCTTCAAACAGCTCGGTGATTCGAGCCTCCATATCCTCCGCCGTGTACTTCAAATACCGGTCTGTGCGCTTTGCCAACTCCGGCAAACTCTGGTATCTGCCGATGAACTTTTGATATGCTGGCAACAGAATTTTGGCAACTGAGATTCTTGCTTCTTCTCTAAGCTGATGCTCAAATATCACCCATGTGGATTGGGTTTGGCAGATTTCTTCAAATTGCATATTGAATGATTGGAGCTTCTCCTTCATCACAGCCGGAGCTATAGTGCCACTGTCCATTTTCAATGCCCCGACCACCTTGCTCCATGAGCTTTTCAGGTAGTTTCCAAGGTATTGCCGGTTTTTAACCGAGTGTTTTCGAATCCAATCCTCGCCTAAAACTGACCCTAATTCACTGTCTTTCACTTTCTGAACAATGTATCGCCCATTGTTCATCAGAAACACAGAGCTTAAGGAAAGATCCTTGTATATCTTCGATTTCGCCTCTAAATTGCTCTCTAAAAGCTCCATTATCCAGTCCATTTGAACTGATAAGGAAGACGATGCTGCTGCTCTGTCCTCGAGCTTAGTGTAATCCTTAGAGGGAAGAGCAGCTTCTTCGAAAACTTGCTCTAAAGTCTGCCGAGATTTACAGGCTGCTCTAAGGTAATTCATCACATATCGAGTGATTGGATGAAGGCCGCCCCCCGGGACCGGAGTTTTAGCCGGATCACGGCGGATCAAATTCTCAAGCTCCATGAAGATCCCTTTGATTGTTCCGCCTAACCTTTTCCAGATTGTAATTGCTTCATTTCTAAGCAATAAGCAGTACTGATCTGAAAATACTGAATCGAATTCTGGCATCAAGTCTCTCAAGGTCTCGAACATATCGAGGATTTTGAAAAGTCGTTCCGGCGCGCGGGAGCCAATTGCTACCGCATCTGCAAAATTCAATAGCTGGATAGTCGATCCACGGCAGACCTCCATGAAAGAAAGATCGGCGGTGGAGGAGAGGCCGACGAAGACGCGTTCGCAGAGGCGTCGTTCACTTGGGAAGAGAATTCGAAGGGAGACAGTAATCGCTTTCATCCAGCGTTCAATCTCCTCTTCAAGGTCATGCCATTGCATCTTTTGAACTTCATCGATGCTCAGCTTCTGTAACCCCAACCTAGAAAGACTCTCCTCCAAAAACTCCCTCCTGCAGCTACTGTAAGCGTGTGAACACTCTTTCTCGAACCCAGCCGCTACCATACGCTTCGCTATTTCATGAAGATCGCTGATAGTCCCCGACGGAAGTGCATCGATAACGATGTTGTAGTCCGTCACCGGCTGCGCCACAGGGATCTGGAGAGCATCGCCATCGCCAAGAATTCCTTCCTCATCTTCCTCAGAATCGAAGCAGAAATCCCCCGTTGACTCGCCGTTCCTGAAATGGCGAGTCAATTCAAAAGACTCACCTCCACGGTCCATCAACGACCGGAACTCTTGGTCGACACGGAACATGGCCTGCTGCATAAGATCGTCGGCGCGAGCAAGGTAGGCGGTAACAGACTTATCCCTAGCCATAGGAGCCCAGTCCCTAATGATAACCATCAACTCATCGATAGCGTCAAGAAAAGCAGAGGAATCGGCGGAGTCAGCCCAAATGGGGTGGTCGGCAGCCAAGTATTGGGAGATCCGGCGGTCCAAAGACTTGAGAGAGCGTTGCAAAGCGGGGGGGGCTCTGGGGTCAAGCTCATCGGGTTTATCAGACAACTTATCAAGGGAAAACCTAGCATCAAAATTGGAAAAAATCTGAAGAATATCATCAGCCATGGACTCGTTGCGACCCATGGTCTTGGCTATGTGGCGAGCCATAGCCAGCAACTTCTCCTCGCCGTTGTCAACCATTGAGGTGAAGGAAGAAGAATCAAAGGGGGAGAAGCATTAGAGAGAGATACAGGAAACTGTTCGAGAAAATGCGAGAGAGAAAAAGAAAAAGAAAAAGAAAAAGAAAAAGAAGGTGAGGAAATTGAGGAGGAAAGAGTGATTGAAGAGAAAACCAAAAGTGGTGAAAATGAGGAACGCGCTTTGTATAATTACTCGCTTCTCTTCTCCATCTCCATCTCCATCTCCATCTCCATCCTCCTTCTACAATCAATGTCCATAAATATTTCTAATTTACATCTACTCAACAACTCCCCCAATTCTAATACATTCATCCATGTTTAAGAAATGATTTTAAATTAATTAGTTTGTTTGGAACCAAAAAAAGATAAATTTTATGTTCCCATGGTGACCAAAAAAAGAAGAGAAAATTTAAATTTACTAATATGGCCTCTTAACCATGATGTATTAATTGAAAATTAGTATATGAGAAGGTTAACTAAGTAACTTGGAAGTCAACTTAGCTGAAAATGTTGCAAATGTGAGACGACAAAGATAAGATAGTATATGTATAAAATATTACAATGGTAAGATAGTAAAACATAAACCCTCAAACTTAATTATAAGTTTTCCATCCAATTTCATTTTAGAATAAAAGAAAAGCACAACAACTATAGGTCATATGTTGTTTGTGCAATTGCAACAACATTATAATTTTAGGGATGATTGTATCAATTTAGGTTTATTATAACTTTTGCTTTTTTTCTCTGTGTAATCTTGATGTCTCTTGACCAAAAAAAAAACACCTATCTCCTCTAAGTATAACTCTAAATTTTTGTCTTCATTTATGGGAATAATATAAAGTTTACAAATAAGTGTGTCCAAAGTAAAGTGGAAGGGGATAGTCAAAGTTGAAGTACACAAGAAATTCAATAGCAAAATGAGTTGCTTGGAGAGTATCAAAGGGGGAGAGAAAATGAAAGGACAATTCAAAGATTGGAAAAAAGAAGGAGAGGATGCTTTCTTTTCTTTCTTTCCTATAGGAAGAAGGGACCCAAATGACTTTTTGGTGTTCTTTTTCAGATTTATCATCATTATGCATTAGCCTTTGAATTGAATCATATTCATTCATACAAATAAATTGATCACTAATTCAAGCTTAAATTGACTTTGATTAGTATCATTATGAACAAGCCCCCTCTCTACTCTCAAAATGAGAATATTAGTCTTAGTGATGAGGGGAAGGGGAACGGTAAAATGTGTTAAAATATGGAAAACATATCTTTATTTTCTTTAATTTAGGATAAATAAGCCTAAGTTCTCATAAATTTTCAGGTTCGTGTCAAATAGATCCTCAAACTTTAAGAAATGTCTTATAGATATCTAAATTTTCAAATCTTTAAAGTTTAAATAATTCCTAATAAATTTCCAAACATTCAATTTTGTATCTTATAAGTCACTTAACTCTCAATTTTATGTCCAATAAGCTTATTGGACACAAAATTTAAATTTTAATGTCCTATTAGATAAAAAACTCAATTTTAAAAAAAATATTTAATATCCTAAAGGCTTGGTGAACACATAATTAAAAGTTCAAAAAGACATTTGATATTTGATATCATTGGAAGTTCAAATAACATGTCCAATATTTTGTAATTTAATTTTCTATTTTCTTTAATTATCTACTTTATAAATAATAAACCTTTTAATAGACAATGCAATAATTATTAAATTAAACTAGCATGGAGTACACTATCAATGGTTATGTTTTCAAAATCTTTATGTTTTTGTCATTATATAACTAACGACAAATCACCCAAAAGAATACTAAAGAAAAATGATTGCTAGATTCACTTTGCTGCTTTACTAGTGAAATAAAAAGTAAACATATTAAAATAAAAGAAAATGTGAAACTTATAAATAATTATTAGAAATGGGTCATCATATGTGACCATTTCTATATTAAATTAAAGGAAAGGAGAACACAATGAATATTTTATTCAAATTTAATAATACCCACATTTAAGGGGCAATTGGGTCAACAGCTTGGCATTATTGATTGGGGAAATCCAAGAAAATGCCATTTTGATAGGGTCAAAAGAACGACTTGTCGTTCTCATTTTGATATGGTCAAAAGAACGACTTGTCGTTTTCTACTGCAATCGGTGAAAGAAGAAAAGGTCCAATTAATTCAACAACGCCAAACGGGCGGACTCAACTGATTTAGATATATATATATACCTTTGATCAAAGGTTAAAAGTTAATCAATTTACAATATCAAACCTCAGTTTCACTTGAACTTCATCAGCTCAGTGGGTGAACATAATAACATTTCGTAGGGACACAACTTGGGCAATAAGATGTTGAAAAAACCTTCCCCAAGTGTTCCTCTTTATATTTTATTACCTTAAAAATGGTAAATTATATCAACAAAGAGGACGTAAAATGAATCTAGTGAGATCAAAAAAGAGAAGAAAAGAAAAGAAAAACGAGGAAAAAAGAATGTTCTCGAGGCTTTGAACTGATACCACACAAGTTCAACGGCTCTCCTTTGAATAGCTGCTAGTCTCCTCTGCTACCTTTGCCCACACATCAGAAATTTTCTCCGCATATCCGACCTATTCAACAAAAACTCACAATATTTAACATCAAGGGTCATCAATAAATCATATAGTTTTTGTAATATTTTGTTTACATAATCATTCGTATCAATCTTCAGAAAGATCACAGATTCTAGCTATGAAGGAATCAGAGAAAGAAAGAACTCATCACAGAATGTATGATTCTGTTCACACAATCATTCATATCAATTTCGATAGAAGTCACAGATTCCATTCCACCTCTAATCTTTTTCTTTTTCTTACAATCCTAATACTTTGATTGCAGACAACATCTGGGCCCCGCCTTCCACTAATCGATCCCTGGCCCCTTGGATACTAAAAAAGCCTCCAGGAATCTTTAGAACCAATTACCAACAATATCTGAACTTGCAGAATCATGCTTCCGCACAAGTTAAAATGATAGAAGAATATGGACTTTCAAAATATTTCACGACTTAGTTTTCTGTTTCGGGATGAGTCAATCTCCATACTTGATAAAGAGGAGTAAAAAAACACTTCATACCATCATACAAATCATGAATTATAAATTAAAACCTGATCATTGTCCAATAGACAAGATGGTAAGTACCTGATTTGTTACAAACCCTTTCAACATACTCAAGAAGTCGGCTTGTCTTTCTCTGTCAAATCTTTCCAGTTCACTCCTATTGTTTTCCTGAATTACATACAGCATCATCATAAAAAATGACAGAGAAGCGAAATCAAGTAAGAAAGCCAGTTACACAGAAGCATTTGCAGTGTTACAAACAAATGATGACAACTGAGTCGAGCTGTAGGAAATATGACCTCGAGAACATTCAGCAAACAAAGAAGACCTTGAGACTTTTCCTCTTGAAGAGGCAAGGCATAAGGCTCATGGCAGTACGAGGTGTAAGTCTCAAATCTAATTTAAAAGGTTTTACAAATCCTAAACTGGTATCACTAAGTATTGCTATACATAATAGTTGCATAAAAGTATGTATACATATAATTTTTTTTAATTAAAAAGATAGTTTAGAGAGAGAAAAAAAACTCATCAATCGCCACTTGAACAAAATCTAAATGAGTATCTTTAACATCACTACTATTATCATTAATAAGATTGACATACACTCTCAAAAAATAAATAAAATAATAAAAGAGAGAGAGATTGACTTATAAACTTTTGTTTGTCACTATAGTAAAAGAAGTAATAGTTCAAATTGTCACAAGACACCCAACTCAAATTTTTATATTTTTCTTTAAGAAAGAGACAAACTAATATTAGTTTTCTTTTTTTATTTTTTCTTTTTTTTTGTTTATATCCATAAGTGTTCGAACCAGCTTACATACACCTCAACTAATCTCACAGGACAATCCGCTTGACCCTACAATATTTTGGTGTCAAGAAAACTCGTAGAATATTAAATCCTAAGTAGGTGACCACCATGGATTGAACCCATGACCTCTTGGTCATTTATTGAGACTATATCTCCTTTCTTACCACTAGGGTCGATGATGGTTAACTAATATTAGTTTTCTAATCAGTACACAAGACAAATAGGCTTTAACTCCAGTATGCTTAAGCTTCTTATGGTTCAATGCGGCAAGTTTCGAGGCTAAATGTCCGAGTCTTACCTCAATGTGTGCCGAGCCCTCAAGGTGTAAGCCTTGATGGCCTTTTTTAAAACATTGTGTCTCACTCCTTTACTCCAAAGAAATCACAAAATGATGATAATTATTGGTATATGAAATAAGGTATTAGGATAAGAAATAAAGAAGATCCTTCCAAACCTGACATCTTGAGAAAAATCTTACACTGTTCAGGAAAGAAGGAACGGAAAATCCCACAGCTGAGAATCTCAAGATCAGATAAGCACGAAGTACAACCTGTTCTTACTTATGAATCATCTCCAAAATGTGGGAATCTTTTTTTCCCTCCTTTAACTGAAAGTAGAAGTACGTGAATCAGCTTACATGTACGTAGGAATATATACTAGGTCACTAGTCATGGTTTTACCCCAACCTCAAAGATATCTGGGTACTTGCCTCTTTACTATTGAGCCAACTCTTGATGGTTTAATCAAGCCTAGTTTAAGGTTCCTCAAAGATAACAAAGCAATGACTCTTTTGACATCACTCTTAAAGCACTGAATCATATGCTCTAATATGACTGATGGATACTCTATCCATATCCTACAGGCAGCGAGAATGAATCATTTACACTTGTGCATAAATGACTAAGGCTTACCCTAATCTTGATAACAAAGTAGTATTGCCAAATCAATTCCTACAATTAAGTTGTGTCCATGATCATAAAGAAAAATCAATAAGTTGAGTAAAAATTTTTAGTGACTGAAATTCCCCAACTACTTGCTATTTGATGAAGGCATCCCCAAGTCCTCTCAACAACAATGTAAAAAATAAGATGCTAGTAAAATGCTAAACATGCACATATTATAGTAACAACTCTACCATATGATGCCAGGCATCAGGTGTTGCTTTCTGAGTTCATAATATAAGCTCTACATAAGCCCCAGGAGAGGCTCAACAATAATGAGGGCATCTTCCACGGAAATGTCCTTACTTAGACATTAACAAAGGAAAATGATAACAATAGTCTGAATCCTACAAGCTACAACTGCACTCTGGATAATAAGAGCAATTGAGCCTCAAAAATCAAGCTGAGAATTATGCCATCACATACATTCCATCTCATGTACTAGAGTTAAAAATTATATTAAAGGAAAGACACTGCAAGATGTGATGGGAAGGCACCTTTATGCGCTCGTATTCTCGCATTGCAACATTTTTAGCATCCTCTGTAGTTCTTATGGTTTCTTTTAACTGCTCTAACTTCTGAATCCTTGATTTGTCACCACCAAATACTTTAGATGATGCGGCTTCAAGCTTTTCAGCCCTTGTATGCAATGAGGACAAGTCAGACAATAGAGTTTGCTCGGTCAGTAAAGCACTTGAGCGTTCTGAGAATGCACCATGAACTGCTAGCATTAACCCAAGATAATCGTGAAGTACATCCTGAAAATATATAAATTTAATACCTATGAAATAATTACAGGGTTAATGAAATGCACAAGTCTTCAGTTAGCTGCTATTATTCAATCAATACATGAATGAACTATAAGGCTCATAGTCTACATGCATAAAACTAAAGATAAATTGAATAGTATATGGTGTGTACGAGTTTCTTCAGCTAGACTAACTGTCCAATTTGATACTTAAAAGGTGAGCCATTTTCAAAATTACTTGAACATATAGCAATGCTTCAGTTCTTAATCTTCAGGAAGATAAAGAAAATTTACCAAATGCTTCACAGTTTGAGCATTAAGCTCTCGATATAATCTGCTTGCTTTCACAGCAGCAGTTGCTATATTTTTTGTGTCAGCGGCACAAACTCTTTGACAGTTGAATACAGCCTCCTCATTTTCAAATTTTGTCAACTTAATCAATGTCAAACCTAACTCTCCAAATGTTTCTGCCATATCTTGCTGAGCTTTGACCAATGATTCAGCCTGAGATAAGTGTCACCATAATTAAGATGATCAAAAAACATACACATTCTCAAACACACAGTTTGTTTAACCGATAAAGTATAACAAGTATCTCACCTGCTGAGACGTAGCACTGAGCTGCTGCTCGAAATCGCACAGCTTCTCTTTCTTTTCCAAGAATTCCTTATCCTCCTCAACAACTGGAGGCTTTGAACTGCCCCAGTCATTCGTCACAGATTGTTTCAATTCCTTAAACAATCTTAACAAATCCCTTCCACCTTTCGCTGGCTGAACCACCTCCTGAGGCGCTATTGCGCTCTCATTAAGCAACTGCTTAGGGAGATTAACTGCCCCATCAAGCATCCTAGATGCAACATCGGTTGTCGCTGGCAGTGGCAATCTGCCTTGAACCTGCAAAAACACCTTAAACTCATCGCTCTTTCTGATCACAGGATGCCCTGCTAGTTTCCTCAAGTATTTCTCCAGTGCCACCCTTCTCTGCTCAACAAATTCTTGCTTCTGCATCACTTGGCCCTCCACCACACTCTTATCCGGCCGTGGAGGTATAAAGAACCCTCTATAAGACTCCGCCAAACGTTCTGATAGCGTCACCACATCCTTGAACCTCCTTCGAACGCTAAATTCTGATCCTCCAAACTCCGCTATGTTTGTCCTCGTAGTGATCAGATAAGTGACGTAGGAATTCCCACCGGGCACAATCGAGTTCGAAACCTCTTGCTCCTTCTGGGGATTCGAGACTGTAATTTTTATATAATCGGAGTTGGAAGAGGAAGATCTGGACAAACCCCCAGAACTTTCCGAACTCTTGCTAGGGCTTTCAACACCATTAACATCATTGACATGATTCCCATCGAAGGGACCAAAATTCAGATCAGAAAAGTGAAGCGGCTCAGAGAAAAAACGATCAGACGCGTTAGGTTTTCGGAGATCTCGATCGAGCGGCGGCGAGAACAGGGGATCTGAGTCAGCCGGTGTAAGAATAGTCGGCGGAGCCAGAGGGTGGTGGGAATCAGAGAGCGAGGACATGGCACTTCGATAATTAGAGAAAGATTTGGAGCTTAACTGCTCCTTGAGAACCAAATTCTCCATCTCCTCACGAGAGGAATACAATTGGGCTCCTTCAAAGCCCTGATTCTCCGAGTCCATCATCATACAATCTAAACCCGAAAACAAAATCCAGTAAAAGACAACAGAAAATTCAGGGATTACCAGTTGGTTTTATCAGCTCCGCAATCCACAAGACGAAGAAACTCTCTAGGGTTCAATTCGACCCTTTTGAGAGAAGAAAAATCTTGAATAGAAAATGCGGAGAGGGCGAAGGGGAATTAGAGCAGAGTAGCGGAGGAGGCCACCAAGCGGCGTGGCGGAGAAAGGCAGCTGAGGAAGACGAAGACTGAGGAAGACAAGCACGTGGCCGCTGCAGGAACCCACCCTTGGCCTTCACAGAAACCTCCAGCTCTAAACGGTGCCGTTTCGCAAGTCTTCCCGTTTACGGGAAGAATGGTCAGGGGTAGTACCGTAATTTTCAGTATCCTTGTGGAATTTCTCGTTTGACTTTTCAAATAATTTGGATAAGGAAATGAAGGGAAAATTAAATAAAGATAAGTTTGGGGTAATGCAATTGCAAATCTTTGATATTTAATGAATAGGACTGGACTGCTTATTAACTCGGGTTATATCATCCCCTTATTCTTAATCGTATTTTGATTTAATTTTAAAATTCAAATATTTGGGTCTCTGTTTTTACACTTTTTCCGTTTTTATTTAAAATCAATCGTTTTAACAATAATATTATTAAGATTGATTTTATTATTATTATTTTATGACAAAATATTGTTAGGATTTGTATTTTTCTTTTTTTCTTTTTTTTAACGATGGTTAAGAGTGATATTTTTTAAGGAATTGTTAAGAGCGATATTAGATACAGATTGATTGAAAGTGATTAAATTAGGTTTTAAATGACTTGAGTAGGAAAATAGATTTTAAATATTAAAAAAAAGAATCAACTTTCATCGTAAACCCTTAACCTTAAAAAAATAGATAATTGTTCTAAATAGTAAAACTATCATAAATATTTTTAAAATATAGATCATTATATTAAAAAATAATTGATTTTACTATATTTAAAAATAGTCTTATAGAATTTTGTTAAAATTTTTATGGTTAAATGTTACAATTTTTATCAACGGTTTTTTTTAAGAGAAGTTGTTACGTTATATTTAATTTCAACTCCTTTGTCTACCTTTTTAACTAAAAAATATACATAAGTTTACGCAATTTCAAAAATATCAAAAATTTCAAAGTTTAAAAATTTTCGCTAAAAACTCATAACATTTAAGAAAAATTCAACTCTAACTTTGTTTTTCTTTTTCCTTTTCTTTTTCTTTTTCTTTTTCTTTTTTTTTTTTTTTTTTAATCTTATCAAATTTGTACAATACTAGGTTATAATTAAGTGAAACCATGTAAGAATAATTTTTTAACAAATTTTCAAATCAAAACATCACAATTACAATAACTATTAAGTTTCAAGTGCAATTTAATGAAATTTAAATTTTAAAGTGACATATGATACAAATAAACAAGTTTAGGGATAAATTTTAAATTTTTTTATAAACTCTCCTTTAATTTTAAAACGACTACTATTGTTTGCACTAACTTGAGTCTTCAAAAGCTTAGAGAATCGTCTAGGAGAAAGTCTTAAATTTTTTAACTTAAAAAATGAAGAGGAACTCCTCTATTTAATTAATACAGTTCTTCTCATGGTTCATGTGGACTTGGAACTAGTTTGTCTATTGACTCAAATATTAATGTTAAATTGAAACAATTTAGCTTATTTGATCCAATGATCATGAAAATTGGAATAATTGGAATAAATTTGAGAGATGTAGAGGTGAAAGGAGTTAGAAATTAGAAAAGCCACAAATTTATTTGAAATATGTCAAAAAAAAAATTGTAATTCGAAAACTTGTGATGAAATTTGAAGTAAATTTATGGACAAATTTGAAGTTGTGTTTAGAGGAATAGGCAATCCAAGTTTTGAATTAAAGGATAAGAGAATCATTAAAACAAAAAGTTTATTCACATGATAATTGATTTGAAAGCATCACATAAGTCATAAGAGTGCTCTTATATTTTCATGCACTCTGATTACCTCTTCCATTTAGTCTGAATGTCCAATTTGATTGAAAGAAAGTGATAGCAGCCAAGGAGATCGACATTGGAAAAGAAGTAAGAAATCTTAGAATAGCTTTGATTATAATGACCAACTCCTTCAAGTTCCTCTTCACACCACAACTCCAATTGAATAAGTTTTTCCTTTTCTTCTCCTTCATTCCCTTGAACTGTTTTGGCTAAAGAGGATGAAGAGGAACATAGTGAAGTGACTAGTCTTTCATAACCCCTCACTCGTTTTTATTCAATTGAATTTAGTTGGTAATAATCATTGTTTATGTTTGGAGTGCTTAGAAAGTCTGTGTTTGACTTTTTTTTTCGCTTTTTTTTTTTTTTTTTTTTTTGCTATTTTTTCGTTTTTGTATTTTTATCTGTTCGCTTTTTAATTTTTTTTTTCTTTTTGCTATTTTTTTCTGTTTGCTCGTGTCTTTTTTTCCCTTTTTTTTATTTTTATTTGTTTGCTTTTTATTTTTTTCCACTTTGCTATTTTTTTCTATTTGGTCTTTGCTTTTTGTTTTTTGTTTTTTGTTTTTGCTTTTTTCTTTTTCTATATTTTTGTTGGTTTTTTTCTTTTTTTTTTTTCATTTTTTCCATTTTTTTCCTTTTGCTCTATCGCTCTATCTCGCTCTCTCCATATCTCTCCCACTCTCTCCATCTCTCTCGCTCTCATTCTCTAGAAAAAGAGAATATAAATCTGAAAAAAAAAACAGCAATCGAAAAAGAAATCGAAAAAATCGAAAAAAATAGCAATCCAAAAAAAATTGAAAAATAAATTGAAGAAATAAAAAAAAAAAACAGCAATCCGAAAAAAATTAAAAAAAAAAAAAACAACAATATGAAAAAAAAAAATCAAAAAAGAAATCAAAAGAGGGACGGTGAAATAAGAGAGAAAATGGGGGAAGAAACCAAACAGCAGGAGATTATAGAAAATGAAGGAAAAAACTGAGCGTCTAAATAGAGAGAAAGAAAAGAAAAATGAGGAAAGAAGAGATAACAAGGGAGAATCCATAGGGTGGAAAATGAGGGAATAGAGAAGAGGGGAAAAATCAAAAGGCTAAAGGAGGAAAGAGGGAAGAGAGAAGAGGGGAGAATCAAATGGGCGAAAATAAAACACACCTGGATATTAAGGTGAATTTTGAGGAGGTAAAATAGTGGGTTACCGTTTTTTCTTTATAGGCTTAACAAACATGGGTAATAAATACCCAGCCAACCCAACCCATGCCCATTTATCAAACGCCCCCTAGTTATGATTTAAACTTATTTATTTATTTTTCTGAATGGTGTTGTACTTGTATCACAAAATATTCTCCTAAGGTGGCATGATTTTCCGAGAGTGTCAATTAGTAGGCTAACTAATTTGTTATAACGAATCTGACCTTCCCCTCTAAACTGCTTCATTTTTATATATTCAACAACTACACATTGCCAATTAGTGCCTTGATTGATGTTTAATTACAACATTAACTACTTTTGACTTTATTATAAACTATCAATTATATATAACACTTATCAAATGCCTTAGGAACCTTTTTATATTATGTTTGAGGATGAACTAAGACATAATGAAAGTTTGACAACGTTAAAAGAGTTAGGTAGTGCTTGTTACTCGATTGCCTAGAATATTCAATTCACATTCATTTCCATTTGCTTCTATCTAAACTTCGAACTTGGGTTTCAAATTTTATGTCATTTCTTTTTTCAATAATCTAAACCCAATTTTATTTCTAAAAAAAAATAAACACAAACAAAAACAAAAAAAGATACAGTAACATCAGGATGGTTAGAGTATAAATTGATCTATTAATAACTAATATAAAACTTGTACAATTGACTTCGAGCTTAGAGCTTTAATTCATGCACCTTACATATGATCATCCAAATAAAATATAATATATAAAATTTAGGGGTATAAATTGATTTTTGTTTCTATAATCTAGTATATGAATTTGATAACATGTCCAACAGTTATCTTCTTGAATAAAGGATTACTAAGCATCCCACAAAATAGTCATCTATATGTCATTCTTATTCGAGATCTATTTATAGGAAAACCCTAACCTAGGGCATTCAAACCATAGTTTTAGAGTCAGACTAGGCTCCTTCTCGAGCCCAATGGGTTGTCCCATATGTTTAGTATGTCTCATTAATCAAATGGTGAGAACTTGGCCTTGACCAAGGTCGAGGTCGACAGGTAAACTTCGGCATTTGGCCCAAACTCAAGTGGACTAGATGCATCCCCCATTCCTTAGAAAGGGAGGCTCAACCTCGACTCTGCAAGTTCGTTTGGACTTTTGACCTAAAATCTACTTTTTTTTCATGTCTAGTGTGGTTTTTTACTTAAGCTTTATTCTTTTCTTGGCCTAATAGTTTATCGACTTGCTGAGAGTCGATAATGCCCTCTAGTCCAAATCGCATTCTCAGTATGTTTGATATAATATTATAAAAGAAAAAGGGAATAGAAATACAGTATGTTGCTCGTTAGTATTCAATCAAACAAGTCCATGACAAAAATAGTCTAGCTAATGCACAATCACTAAATAAATCTTCCAAAACCAAAAAGTTTAGACAAGAATCTAAGTCTAATAATGTCGTAGTATTATTGATCATTTTGTATAAGATGGTTTTATATTTCATTAAATACACATTAATTTTCTTTCAAGTTTTACTTTAATTTATCGTATTATTTTAATTTTCATTTTAAGTTTTGAAGTTCATCAAATTAGATAGCTTAGTTAAAAATGTTGCAATTTTTACTCTCTATTCGATTTTTTTTTATTCACCCAAAAAGAAATTTTTTGTAAACTCAATAAGTTGAGTAATATCAAGTTTTTTTTTCTTTGCACAAATTTAAATTTGATTTATACATAAATTCATTATTGAGCAATTTAAAATTTTTAATGACAATTTAACTTTTTTTCCCAAAAGATTTGAGATGGAAAATGGATGTTACTTAGGTAAACATTTGAATTTTAAAACTTGAGGTAAAGCAAGGATACTAGATAGAAAAATGAAAATGGAACCCTATATTTGGGTGTGGAAGACATTCGAAAAAACAGAATACCAAAAATTAAAAAAAAAAATTAAAAAAAAAAACTAAAATAAAAAACTAAACATCAAGAACCAAATAAATATGAAACGAGGCATTAACTTTAATAGATATCAAACGAGTCATAACTCTTGGGTGGAGGAGAATACATATTAACCCTGCCAAAAGCTAAAGATTTTGGATGTACTGCAACTCAACTTCATCTTAATTGTCCTATCCTTTAATTTATTCACATAAGAAATTGTCCAAAAAAAAATAAGAACACATAAACTTTTAAATATGTAATTTGTCTTTTTAATACAACAATTGTAGGATACGTGATCGAGTCTCTGTCTACTAAGACAGAATTCATTCATGTCAATAAAGTTATGTTATTTTTATTTTATAAAATAAAATGGGAGTAGATAGTTGACATCCTTAGTTGAGCTAACCAATCATAGATGAAGACAAATTCCAAGTACTAAACAACATCGAGGAGGGATGAAATTTTTTTAAAAAAAAAAAAAAAAACATTTCCAATTAAAAAGGACAAAATCACAAATTATTTTTTAAAGCTTGTTTGTTCGACACAGTGTTGTTATTATTATTTTAACTAGCGTACATAGATATAAACGATTAAGAGGGTATGTGGTTTAAATTTTTCTACCTCTTATTGTATAAAAACAAGTGACGCTTTTTTAGTTTTATTACTTGGTAATAATTTTAATCTTGACTAGGAGAATATGTCGATTATGTTTGAGTTAATAGATGTAGTTATTTTTAATGAATTGAATAGTAAAGGATTATTTTTTCATATAGTTTACTTGAATTGAATTTTTGTATCGAAGGACTTAACTATTTCATCCATTGTTTTTTTTTTTAGTCATGAAGTTTTTAAAAGTAAACTACTACCTTCGATGGATTAAACATTTTCAATAGGTTAGGCTAAGGCTATATTGTTAAGGTATGTTAGCAAAATTTTATGTGATATTAACTTATTGTTTTTATTAACAAATGACATATATGGAATTGTCACTTAAATGCTACGTTTGACAAACTAAATTTCTCTATTACCAAATGTGAACATACACTTACTTTTACATGAAGACTTATTATTTGGGAATCTTTTATTACCAACCTCTTTTTTATTTATTAAAGAAAAAATATTTTAAAAAAGCATCTTACTCGTTAACATACTAGTAATCTTTTAATTAAAATTTGGGGTAATATCAATTTATACTCTAACTTTTAAGGTTGTATTAATTTAAACATTGAACTAAAAATTATATTAATTTAAATTTTAGATTTTTTTATACACTCTAACCATCCATTTTGTAAAATTAACATTTGAAGAAGTCTATACACATTTGAGAATTAATGGATTGATAATTTTCAAAAGTAATCCTAATGAATAGTCTAAATTATGAAATTTTAGTAATTTAATTTACTATAATTAGAAGTTTCATATGACACTAGTCAACAAAATTTGGAGGAGGGGTAAATTGACACACTTACGAAAGTTCATGATTTAAATTGATACAATTACCAATCCAGGATTTTAATTGATACAGTCCCAACAATTATGGGTATAAATTGATATTTGCCCTTAAAAATATTAGCAAAGAATGTGATTTCCTCCATATTTCCATGAATGGTTTGATACTACAACAAGAGCTCTTATAACCTTTTCTTTAATATGACTCAAAAATTTTTATACAAATGACGTAGTGATGTATTTCACTTATATACCCATAATCTTTTGTAGTGAAATCGTGAACATGAACCAATAAAATCTTAGTAGTTTGAACTTATAGAATTGAATGTTTGAGTTTTGTGGAAAATGAGTAGTGTGGGAAGGAAGTGGGTACAACAAATCCCCATTATGGTTGGACCAAAAACATTTAACCTTAAATCCTCAGTATACCTGCTGACTCTCTAAACCTAATTTTGCAACTTCTTTTTTTTTTTTTTTTTTTTTCTTTTGTAATTTGTTATAATATATTGAGTTTAATTAGTGTTCCCTTTTTCCCTCCTTTTTGTGATTATAAATAGCTCCCCTCATGGAGTTCCTCCCATCAACCAAACACATCACAAACAAACAGAGAAAGATGGAAGAGTTGATTCACATGAAGTCTTTTTGCTCTTTCTTCTTGCTTTCCCTTTTGGCCTTCCTTCCTTTACTCTCTCCTTTTGCTTTTGCAGAAACTCACTACCATGAGTTCATTGTAAGTTCTCAAAAATCTTCAATTCCGTTCGGTAACTGTTTGGCTTTTGAGAATCGTACTACATTAGTTTTTACTCATGGTTTTAACATTTTCTGTGTAAAAGTTTCAATTTTAGCTAGAAAATTTTCAAAAACAAGTCTTCGAAAAGCTTTTCAAAGAGAAAAAAAAAAATTAATTTAGCTTTGAATATGAAAACACTCTTGAAATGTAGACAACAAAATATAGAAAAAAAATGGTGTTTATAACCTTAACTTTCACAAACTAAAAAAACAAAATTCAAATATTTACCAAACGAGCCTTCACTTTTCATGTTTTCTATGGAAAAAATACTTAGGTGCATCTACAGTTGCATCTATCTTACTTAGGTGCATCTACAGTTGCATCTATCTTTGTATATTCCACAAAAATAATCTAATTATAATTTGTCACGTGACAAATTCTACTTATTTCTTTTTTGAAATATATATATATATATATATATATATATTTTGTGATAAAAACAAGATGTATAAAGATATGTGCATATTGAGATGCACTCAAGTATTGCTCTTTTCTATAGACCAACATTTACATGCTAGTTAGACAGCACCCACTTTTGCAATCGAGCCTTTGGTTCAACAATAAAATTTGGGTGTAGTCCAAATAGATATTCTCTATTTTTTATATGTCAAAATTGAATGGACAGGTGCAACCTAAGCCAGTGAAGAGGCTGTGCAAAGTCCACAACATCATAACAGTGAACGGGCAATTTCCTGGCCCGACTCTAGCTGTAAGAGATGGTGATTCCCTTGTCATCAAAGTTGTGAATGCTGCCCGCTACAATGTTTCTCTCCATTGGTACTATGCTAATTTTCTTGCAACAAAAATAGAATCATTCAAGAATAATTTAACAAATCTTATGTTTCAATAGAAAACCCCCAACTCTACAAGTCATTTCCAGAAATGGTCATTCTTTCCATTTGTTTTGCATTATAGAAAACTTAAGAAAAAGGAATAGTGTGTAGAAGTCAAGAATATGGAATAAATAGTATAGATTCTAGAATTTAGCACAATCCCTTTAGGATGGTAGGTGATAATAATTAACAACCTTAATAATTAATTTGTTGGAATACTATTAAAGTTTTTGTATTGCTCACATCTTAAAGGTATAGACTCTTTGAACCTTTTTAATGTAAGACAGTACTCATTTAATATTATGGTAAAACCCAACATAATGTCGAGTGTTATATGGTTAGGCATGGAATAAGGCAGCTGAGAAATCCATGGGCTGATGGGCCAGAGTTTGTGACCCAATGCTCCATAAAGCCAGGGGGCAGCTACACCTATAGGTTCAACATTGAGGGCCAAGAGGGAACTCTATGGTGGCATGCTCATAGCAGATGGCTTCGAGCCACTGTGTATGGGGCTCTCATTATCTATCCCAAGTTGGGTTCTCCCTACCCTTTCTTAATGCCCAAGAGAGAAGCCTCTGTTCTTCTAGGTAATCGCAAATATTTCATCAATCTTTTATAAAATACATGAATTGAATTACCCAAGTTTGTTGTCTAGATAAAGCTTGGTTTTGTGAACAGGGGAATGGTTTGATAGAGATCCAATTAGTGTGTTGAGGCAGGCGCTTTTCACTGGAGCAGCTCCTAATGTCTCTGATGCATATACCATCAATGGCCAGCCTGGCGATTTCTATATCTGCTCCAAAAAAGGTTGGTCTAATTAATTGATAAAATATTATTATTATTATTATTATTATTAAGAATGGTTGAAGTGTTATACAAAAGAGATTTTGATTATAATATTTGGCAGAGACTGTGAGATTGGCAGTAGATTCCGGTGAGACAATTCTTCTGAGAATCATAAACTCAGCATTGAATCAAGAACTATTCTTCTCCGTTGCCAACCATCAGTTGACAGTGGTGGCCGTCGACGCAGCTTACACCAAACCATTCGCAACAAATGTCATTATGATCGGACCTGGGCAAACCACCGACGTCCTTCTAACAGCCAACCAACCACCAGCCCACTACTACATGGCGGCCACTGCCTACAACACCGCCCTCAACGCCGCCTTCGACAACACTACCACCACCGCCATCCTTCAATACAACAATTGCCCACAACAACAACATCAACAACAACCGCAACCCATTCTAGCTCAACTCCCAAATTTCAACGACACTCCCACTGCCACCCGATTCACCGACCAACTCCGAAGCCCCAATCGAGTCAATGTCCCGATGCAAATCGACGAAAGCTTATTCTTCACCGTCGGATTAGGCCTCAACAACTGCACCAACCCAAACAGCCCCCGCTGCCAAGGCCCCAACGGCACTCGCTTCACTGCCAGCATCAACAACGTTTCCTTCGTTTTTCCGAAGTCCAATTCCATAATGCAAGCCTACTACCAAGGCATTCCAGGCGTTTTCACCGCCGATTTTCCGCCGGTTCCGCCACTGCAATTCGATTACACTGGGAATGTGAGCAGAGGATTGTGGCAGCCAAGGCGAGGAACTAAGGCTTATAGGCTTAAATATGGGTCAAGTGTGCAAATTGTGTTGCAAGATACCAGCATCGTAACTACTGAAAATCACCCAATGCATCTCCATGGCTACCATTTCTACGTCGTTGGTTCCGGTTTTGGTAATTTCAACCCGGCAACAGATCCACCAGTGAGAAACACCATTGGAACTCCCACGGGTGGTTGGGTCGCAATTCGTTTCATTGCTGATAATCCAGGTAAGAGAAGAGTAGATTATTGTTTATACTTTTAAATTTGGTTCATTTTGATCCATAATTGATTTTGGAATTGTTGAAAATGACAGGAGCTTGGTTGATGCATTGCCATATAGACTCTCACCTTGCTTGGGGATTGGCCATGGTTTTTCTAGTTGAGAATGGCGAAGGAGAGATGCAATCTGTTCTTCCTCCACCGCCGGATCTGCCTCCTTGTTAATTTTATATATATCCAATGTGGAAGAGTTCAATTCCGTCCTGCATTATTATTTATATTTCAGTTCTCCAATCATTGAAGAAAAGAAAATATATATATATATATATATTGTTTGTTTCCCATGTAATCTTTCAGAGAAATGGTAACACCAATATCATCCTTATGTGAGTGAAGCCTTATTTATTTACATTTGCAATACAAATATCCTTATTTATGCAAAATGTCATCTTAATCAAACAAATGAAGTCTTTTTGGGTTGTTGACTAATATAAAACTATACAACTTTTTTGTTCCCCCTCTTTATTTTATAAGTGTTGTATTCGAATTGTTTCATCAATTAATGCATAAACATAATACATAATTTAGCGGAAGCAATTAAATTCAAGTGTAAATTAAAATGTATTTGAAACTACTTTTATTATAAACACTTTGGTAGAAAGTTGTTTGACTAGTTAGCTCTCTCATATAGCAGTCATAAATGTAATGACTTTAAAAACGAGAATTGTCTTTTGGTTATCACGATTTTGGCCATGTTACAAGAGCATCCAAACACAATCTTACAAATCTATATCTACCCCTTTCATGTTTGACTTCCATTTTAATTTCAAATTTTAAAAAGTTTTCATTACTATCTAACAATCATAAATCTAATCATATATTTAGGAATTCCTAATTCTCTCAAACATTAAACTCCCAAACTTGCCTAAGATTCAAAACACTCTAGAGAAAATAGGATGATCAATCTCAATTAAATGTTATTTACATGCAACTCAGCATATGAAACCTAATAATAAGGCTTTAAATAGCCTCCCAAATAAAAATAATAAAAATAACTCTACTTAATAGGAGATACATATTAACAAAAGGTTAGATTTGGTTGAAATGTAAGCTTTACACATTTGTTAACCAAATCATATGTAATATTATAATAATAATAATAATGTACACACATTATTTATTGGTTTTATTCCTACCGAATATGAAACCTATTCTTCCCACAAAGGCGAGAAGAAAATTGACATTGGGCTCTTAAAACTTGTTGTTGCACCACCAACACCGAAGCTGCTGCAGTAAAATCCTCGGAAGCAACAAAATCTCCGATAATCCCCAACTCATTTTCATCACTCCAATTTGCCAATCCTTCAAGAAGCACTGGATTTATACCTTGCTTTCTCCCAACAATCACCAACTCATAACAATCATCGTTCATTGATTGTATTGCTGCAATTGTCTCTGCCCCATTTCTCACTACCACTTCTCTATAAATCACTCTCTCATTTGTTTCATTCTTCACCCAAAACCATGTAACCATCCCATCATCTAACTTCTTCTCAAACTCATTGTCCCCTCTTGAATTCTGTGAAAGAAATCTCACTACTGATACACAAACATCTACATTCCCCACTATTCTGTCTGCATAAGCAAGTGCTTCTCTTGCATCTGCTCCTCCTAGAAACAGAACAGCGAAGTGTTGAGCTGAGTTCCAGAATGATTGTCCTACCACTGGGCTATGAAGACTGCACTTGTCTACTAGAATCCCCACTGAACATGGAGCATGTTCCAATACACTCGTGTTCACACATTGCAATCCCATTGTTGAATCTCCCACCACCATATTCCCTCTGCATATCGACAACGTTTAAACTCGTGATTCTTTTTTATTTTTTTATATATATATAATTTTAAATAATTGATTCACCCATAAGTTTAAACTGCAAATTTAATATCATATCTTCTAACAAGATAAAATTTACTTGCTATAAGGGAGGATGATAAGATTGGCCTTCTTGATCAAACTAAGCTCACAAATGTCTTGATTCATGGAGCGCTTTGGTGCGACAGCAGTGTAGGTGTGTAACTTGACGAGCTCAGAGCGGGCCTCCTCGTAGAGCTTGAGAGCGTTGTGGATGGAGTCGGAGGCGGTATACTTAGAAGGGGCTTTACATTTTTTGTGGTCGATGAAGACGGGGGCGGCTCGGCCGACGAGCTCGATGAGATGTAGGGCGTAAATGGAGAATGGGCTAGCCACAGTTGGGTTGGATATGTCAAGTAAATTCACCAATGTTGCTACGTTTCCTTGGTCTTCTATACACACAACTATACGCATCTTTGTCACCGGCGGCAAGTGCTGGACGGTTCTTCTTTTGTTCACCATGTACGGCCTTGTCGGATCGTACAATAGGCTTATTAGTGGGGTTACTATTGCAGTCACTGCTGCAGTCATTAGCACCATCATTGTGAACTCTGGGATTTTTATTATCTGTCACCCAAATGTCTTTATTAAGTAAGAGTGCAACAAAAACACTCGAAAAACTGAAAAAGTCAGAAGGAACCAAATTGATGTACTGGTTTGGTTACAAAATGAGAGCGAATAAAAATGAATCAATTGTGTATGTATATAAGGTGGTACCTTTTTGTCCATCCAATGAAGAAGGAGAACGATTTCAACTTGGCCTCTCAAGCACATGATGAAGCTAACCGCAAGACCATCTCTAAAGGGCAATTGAAAGTAAAGAGACGCAACCAAGGTAGAGCCAAACTTGAAGAAATGACCCGCCAAAGCCAAGAAGAACAATGGCGCTATTGCAGCCCAACCAGCATTAGCCATTTCAAAAACATCAGTGTAAAGCCCAACAAACGCAAACGAAAATGGCATCAAAAGCTCAAAAATTATGGTCTCACTTCTCTCAACCAAAGTGGAGCCTAAAGGAGGCCCATCTGGAATAGCCATACCCAACCATAGCGGCCCATTAAGAATAGCAATCCCAAACATATCCGTGAAAAACCCCATTACCAAAACCCCAAGCAAAATTGCTACCACAATTCCCTGATCCACAGCCTGCCCTTCTGGAGTCCTCTTAATAATCCATTGCATTACTCTTCTTACACCAAACGCAATCAAACTCACCAAAACAAAAAGTGAAACTAAGTACCATATTGCATTCTTCCCATCCATTTCTCCTTGTATTGACGCTTCGAAGGCCGCCAGTGCGTTCATCCCCACCGCGTCGCTGATTATCGAGACCGACATGGCCATTCGACCCACTTCGGAGCTTAAAAGATTTAGTTCGTGGAGAATCGGGTGGACGACGGGGAAGGCGGTGATGGCTAAAGAGGAAGTGATTGCACCAATGGAAGAGAATTTGGCAAGCTCTTTGTCCATGGATTTTCTTATGAGTAATGCAAATGTGATGTTTAATATTAATGGAACTACTACGCTGAAGGAAGCAATGGCGTATTCTTTTTTACCTGCCTTTTTAATCAGACTCATATCGGTTTTTACTCCGGACATGAATAAGTAATACATGAAACCGATTAAACCGATGTTGCTTAGCAAGAAATTCACATCTTCTGGAAATAAATGTAGTTTGAAATTCTTGTTGTGGCCTAGAACGGATGGTCCAATGATGAAACCCCCCTTTTACAAACAACAACAATCAAATTATCCACGGTCAGTCCATAAGTAGCATTTTCATATTATAAGTTTCCTTAGATCTTTATGTTTCTTTACCAAGTTTTTTTTTTTCTTTTTTTTTTTTTTTTTTTGGTCCTGCCACCTTTAGATTTTATGTCTAATATATAATGAAGCACTATACTTTTAATTTTAATTTTGTATCTAATAGATGAGTTAAAGTACAAAATTAAGAATTTAGATTTAGAAGCAACAAAATTAAATGAAATGGAAAAACTACTCTTTCTAGTCCCAAACCCGTATTTTCCAAAAGAAATAGCGTGTGTTGGTTGGATTAGAAATGAAATGAAAAGAAAGTGGTAGGATCTTACGAGAATCTGGGAGACAATTTTAGGCTGATGAAGAGGCCTGAGGAAAATATGAAGAAGATGAATGATGACAATGACGAACACAATGTCTAAAAGCAAAGCCGAGAAGGAATCTTCAAGAGGGTTTGATCCGTAGAATACCCCCGGATTTCTTGGGTGGGAAACCCGACACGCCACGACGGCTCCGGCCGCCGTCGTCCTACCCACGCCGCCCACCACCTGAAATTTCTCATGCATCTTCCCAATTTCACCGCCGGGGAAGTTGCGCCACGCATATTGCGCAAAATTACCACCCGCCGGAAATACTCTTACCATGCAAATAATAATAATAATAATATTATTATTATTATTGTTATCAATATATGCTTAATTAATTACGCATTCAAATTCAAAGGAAAAGAAAAGAAAGAAACTATGAGAGAGTGGAGGAGGTGCGTTGAATGGTGATTTTATATTCCGTCGTCTTTTATGCTCAATCGACCATTTTTCCTTTCTTCCTCTGTGTGGTTGCTGTGCTTTTTCTATTTCACTACCATTTTATTATAATTTCTCTCTTTATACCCTTTTATTTCGGGATTATTGCAAAAAACGTTGGTTGTTTTCAAAAATGGTCAAACATCATGTTGGCTATATTTTTTTTTTAAGTTTGTTACGTTGTCCTTTCATTAATGTTTCTCAACCTATTCCATGGTTTGTTTTGATGTCTCTTCTAATGTTTGTTTGAATATATTTTCTTCATCTCAAAAATTATGAGTGTTTATTTCTCTAGGACTCTTTCCTTTCCCGGAGTTCAAATTTCAGCTGTTTTACTTTGTTTTGTTTATTCTTCTATGTTGAACTTATATGTGGTTGTTTTGATTGGTTTTAGGGTTACGACTTTGAAGAGATCTTTGAGCTGTTTGAGAGGTTTTTCGATAAGAAGATTTTCTTGAGTGTCAATCCTTGTGATTGTACAACTTTTGCTATTGTCAATATTGAGGTTGCCTCTAAGTTTATTTGAAACATTTACTGCATTTTGATAAGAGATTCTCACACTTAGAGGGAGCTTAAGTATTTTAAGTGAAGTAGTCTTCATTTGAAGTTGGAAAGATAGAAGTTCTCCTGCTCAGTCAGGGGGAGTGTAAAGTAGTGATCACTCACTAAGCTAGGCTATTCGTGTGTTATTATAGTAATTGCATGTATTTACAGATAAGTACAACTTTGTAATCGTTTGACTGTTTATTAGTGAAATCATTTTTCCTAAGCACACTGCCCTCTAAACATAAATGTTATTGTATCTAACTAGGTTATCAAACCTTATGTCATGTGCTTTAGTATTTTTATCTGTTATATTTCTTGAAGTGCTTAAAATTGTTGTAACGTTGTGTGTCAGACAACCCTTCTTTCACATCATTTTTATATAAATTTACACCTTAGTTTTGATGCACAATTAGACTAAAATACCCTCTACCAAATTAGATAAACTTAAACTAAAAATTATGGGGTGGTTAAAAACAAAACAAAACAACTCTAACTCAAAATCATTTTCAATTAAAATACAGTATCAATTAATCTAGTCAGTAAAACATGTTAAATATAAAATTTTGTTTTCAAAATGATAAAGAGCGAGACCAGTGAGAGCGAGAATGAAACTAACGAGATGATATTCACCGAAAGCCAAAATACACGCCAAATTTCTCGAAAGTTGGCATGTATGTGGGCATTTTGTCACTTTTCCCATCAACTCCTTCAACTTACGGGAAACATAAACTTACAGGAAAAATGACAGCGAGCAAAAAACGCATACTAAATTCTTTTTCTTTTTTCTTTTAGAAATTTCCTACACATATTAGACCTCCTCTACCTGAAATTTCTTTTCTATTTTTTACTACCAACTATTAGAAAACCTAAATTTCTAGAAATCAACATTTCAAAAAAGTTTTTTGTGGGTTTATTTCCAAAAAATCAGGTCAAATAGGATGGGTTTTACCACAAATGACATAAATTAGAGAGTACTGTAAAAAATGAACTCTAGTGAAGAAGATGGTCTCAGGAAAGAAGACGATGTGGTTTGAGTGTTGAGAAAGATGGTTTTTAGGTATTCACATCATTTCATCATGCGATACCCATCTTTAAAATTCTAAGAAGTTGAAAAATATGTTAGAGAAAGAAATTTTTAAACAATAAGTTAATTTTATTCCATAAAAAAAAAAAAAATTGAGTTAGAAATATCAATTTTACAACAAGAAAGTAGTTGGTGAGAAAAAAGAAGAAGAAAATAAAGCAGGGTCAAAGGAAAGAAGTAAAAAAAGGTGGGCATAGGGAGTGGCAGTGAAAAGTAAACCTAAGAAAGAGCTTTTTGTGGGGAATTATTATTATTTACCACCAGAGTATCATCTCCAAATAGAGAGGGGATAGATAGGTTTTGAGGTCTGAGCTGCCATTAATGCCATATACACCCATTTCATTTTATCCTTTTCCATTTTCCCATCAATCCCCCACCAACCATTTTTAATTTTTAATTTTTTTTTTTTAACTTGGTAGTAGTTTCAATTATAATCTCAAATTTTATATTAAATTGTTAAGAAATCGACAATTAAAGATGAATAGAAAACGAGAATCGACACACAGATCTACGTGGTTCACTAACAGTGTGTTAGATAAATCTAGGGGCATAGAGAGAAAACAATTTCATTAGAGACAAAAATTCAAATTATAAATCAAGAGGCATCCCTAACGTTCGAGAGTTTATAGTGCACTTCTCTATACACTATAGCCAAAATCGCAAATAACACAAATGGAACAAATACGAAAATAAATTACTTAGACGTTCATAGTTTGATCTCATAAATCAAGAAAGCGCCCACCAGAGTTTAGAGCCATTTTGAGTAGTGACCATTGTGGGGTGGCTGAAATCCAAATTTCATTCTGAAATAAAAGAGAATTTCACTCCCAAGTAAAATTAGAAATGGAAAAAAAGGGTAAAAGGGGGAAAAAGAAGAAGATATAGTTACTAAAAAGGTGAGAAGAGAGAAGAAAAGAGACAGAAAATGTAAGATAGTACATGAAAGAGGATCACTAAACTTAACAATGTTTGACTTGACCTTCTGGTGGAATTAGAATTGGAATGGAAAGGGTGCAGAAATTAGCAGAAAACATACTCCTTTTTCTTTGCTATAGAGTCCTCAATTTTCTTTTTATTACAAAAATGGTTCTGGTTTTGCTACATATTCCACCATTTAAGAATATAAAAAAGAATCTACTAAGATTTACGTGATTTTCTAGTAGTATGTTAGTTAGTCCACGGGAACTTCTATTACAGAGAACGTTACAAATTACAAAATAAATAACGCCTCTAGATTTATTTATAGAGTTTATATAGTTCACTCCTCTAAACTCTAACACCATAATCGTAAATAACCATAAATAATTAAATAATGTAAAATATGAATTTAACTTAGGTTTGAAAAGCAACGCCCTCGAACCCTACCAAGGCACCCCACCTCTAGACCCTTGACCGGTCAGCAAGACTCCCACACTAGGTTGTTCGAAGTGCTATATAACAGATTCAAGGCATTCTAATAGATATCATCAAACTTAAAAGATGTAAGTTGTAGAAATGGAGTGTTGAACAGATCAATGTTGTGTCGTGGAATAACCATTATCTGGAAAGCTAATTGCAGCACGACCGTTTCTTGGCGATTGATGTCCAATATTAATACTAACTCCTTTATCAAACGTGGACTTATCATTTACCGAGACTAGAAGTAGAAAGTGCACTGCAAAAGTAAAATGGGAAGGGAAAAAGGGAGTGAGGGGCCTCAGTTTCAGAGCAAACAGTTCTTGCTTCTCTCAGTCCTTGGGACCTCTATTGTTTCATTTGTTACCTACGCGAAGACCTGAGGCTTCAACCTCTTCTATTTTTATTTTCTTTTCTTTTCTTTTTCTTCACAGCTGAATATATTTTATCCATTTGTGTTTACCCCATTTCAATACTCTCCCATTTGCCAATTTTGAATCTCTAAATCTCTCGATTGAAAGTATACGTTTAAACGGTCAATTGAGTCTACGCTGAGAGTTGAAGTTCAAGTAGTGATTTGTAACTCTATCCACTTGATTCCATTTATAATCAACTCGAAATCACTTGAACAAAAATATTTCTCTCAAAATTCTACCACAGTGACAGGAAAACTTTATCATGTAATTCTTTTTAAATTAATTTGTATATTAGAGGAGAATTGACATATATATTTACGTGGCTCACCAATAATGTGTTAGCTATGTCCAGAGGGCAAAAGGAGAACAATTTTATTATAAAGAATGTTACAGAATACAAAATTGTGGTGTCTCTAAGGTTAGAAAGTTTATTTAGTGCACCCTTCTAAACCCTAGAGTCATATTTGTAAATAATCACAAATAATTAAATATGTCAAATACAAATTCTACTTAGGTTTGTCGTTTGAAGCACCATTCAATAGATTCAAGACATACCAACATTAATAAAACCACTTAAAAAAATAGCTACTATTCATTTGATTCTAATATTTTTCTTTAATATTATGCTAATTCCTACTTAAAGAGCATCTCATGCACATCCAAGGATTACACATCATCTATTTTAAAACGAAATATCAATGAAGTCTAAATTGATTTATTTATAATAGTTTGAGGTTTTAATTAATGGATATAATTATATGTTTGATATTTCAAGCGATACAATTTCAAAGTTTAGATATATGAATTTAATTTTTTTTTAGAATTAAATTTATTATAATCTATTTAGCTTATGCTTTAGTGTTGACTAACATACTATTAGAGTAATAGATATTGTATTTTGAATCTCTTTAATGTCATTAATTTCTTTCTTGATTAGTTAATTTAGATTCATGTACTTTTGGACCTCACAAATTTTCAAGCTTGCAAATGAGAAATTTAATTAAGTTTTTAGATTCATTAATAATTTAACAACTCAGTATCAGGGCTTAGGTTTTTTTTAGATGTTGAGTGTTACAAATTTGTAGAAAACCATTCCATACTAGTTTTAATTATATATATATATATATATAGGGGACATAAATTTGAAGAGTGTTACAAACTAACTTTTTTTTCTTTTGAAAATATGTAAATTGGAAGAATCAAATTTTAGATTTAAAAGTTAATTAAAACACTTCGAGTTTAGAAGGGGGACATAAATGAACTGAGATTACATTCGAATCAGAAAGATTCTGAGAATATAAAAGTACGGTTAAGAAAGGTTTAAAAGAATTGAAAGTAATATCTATACCAACAATGTGCACCTTCATTTTAAGTAGTTTAAGTAGAAAGTCTAAAGTTAAACGTGTTTAACTTGAAGCAATCTAATTTTTCTAGAAAAACATGTGAGTGAAGATAAAACATGTGAAAAGAATCCAATTAAAATAGACTTCACTCCTAGAAGCAGTCCAAGATAAACAAAGAAGACGTCGGAAGATAATGTCGGGATCATCAAACGTCGATTCCAGATTTCGAATATTTTAACAGATTTATGTCAACTCAAGGTAATGTGAGAAATGAGAAAAATGGTTGTTTTAAGAAAATATATATGGTTTCCAATTTCCCTTGCCTGACAATTTTCTTTTTAAACCCCATGTCAGTGTCAACGTAAATGAGAGGGAGAGGGAAAAAGAAAGTTACAGAAACAGTAAAAAAGAAAAAAAAAATGATTAAAAGGGTAATGTATAATGTATTGTATCGAATTCAACAACTACCCCCCTCCCTCCTACAGTAAAAAGTAAATAAATAAAAAGTTACTGACAAGTTCGTCACAAAGTCTTCTTTCATTTGGCAATTGATATGAAAGCACTTAAGAAGATAAGAGTAATAATATTAATAGTAATAAATAGATTTCTAAAAATACTGGAATAACGTCATAAAATATCAATCCGTGCAAATGGTAGATACTATAAAATCATCTTATACTTTCAAAAAATTACAATATTATCTTTAAATTTTTATAAATATTCAAAAATATGTTAGAGTAAAAATTTATTAAAATTTAAATGAAAATTGAGATATAAAATAATTTAATAGGTGACATATATAGAAAAAAAATTGAATTAATTGATCTTGATTTTTGTTTAAATTTCTTAAAAAGTTAAATTCTAATGATAGTTTTGAAACGTTTACAAGAATATAAAACAAAAAGTTTTCGAATTTTATTTCTCAAAACAACAAAAAGCTTTTGATTTTATTGAATTGAACCTTTTTATTGTTTTAATATTCACATTGAACTTTGAAATAAATATTGTAAATGTTTAACCTTTTTATTTAATTCTTTTTCTTTTTTTTTTTTTGAGATCTTTAAAAATGATTCTAATGTAAAAAAAACTACAGCACGTATAACTCAAATGATATTTGAACGATCAAATACTTGTTAAAGTACGTGGTTCAAATCTTTCCACGCTAATATATATATATATATATATATATATATAAACTTTTTGACCAGGTTTAATATTTGTGAAATACTTGCTTTAAAAAAAAAAAAAAGAAAAAAAAAACCGTAAGTCCAAAAGCAAAGCCAAGCCAAGGAAAGGGCATGGGTTTTTGGGCTATAAATAAAGGCTTGGGGTTGGCCTAGTTTTGCCACCAAAAGCTCAAAGCAAAAGAAATGAGAGAGAGAGAGAGAGAGTGTCTTTGTGGGAAAGTGAAGGAAGGGTTTCATCAAGAATTAGTATGGGAGAACCTGTAAAGCTCAGGAGGGATAGCGCCGTTAATATATCGATATGAATAATATTACAAATATTCATTCAAAGCTCCATACTTTTCTTTGTTAATGGCGCTATCTATCCTGAGTTTCATAGCTTCTTCATGCTTTCGCTTCTATGTTATATAGCTACCTTTAATTTTACCCTTTTCCATCTTCCTCTTCTTCGATTTCAAAATATCCTTACCACGACTATTAATAAAATGCTTAAGAGATGCATGTAGATAAATGTCATTGTTTTATTTTTTTTCTAGAAACTTTTGTAATTAAAGATTACGAGTAGAATGAATGTCGAACTTTAGGTGTATAACAATCTTTAACTCTAGAGTTGTAAGTACTACGATTAGTTTCATGGTATATACAGTATTCGTCTTTTTATTATTTTTCTTTTTCATGACTTCTTTTTATGGCTAGAACGTCTAATATGATTTCATATATGTAAAAATCTACATGCTTCTTCTTCTTCTTCTTCTTCTTCTTCTTCTTCTGTTTTTTTATGCTCCAATTTATGGCTTCTTTTGTTTGTATACAATTAATGTTGAAGATATAGATTTTTAATTTTGGGTAGTTTCATGCCTTATTATTTTTCTGTGGGCCGTACCATTATTATTAATGTCTAAGATATAATTTCTTTTTTTTTAAAAAAAAAAAAAAAAAAAAAAGAAACAGAATTGAATGTGTAAGATATAGACCACATGTCGTCTCGTCATGGTCGCCTTGTCGTTCTCTTCATCTTAAAACCAGCCCATGACCTATGCAATCTCAAATCTCTTCTCTCTTGTCATCTCATTTTCTCTCTCTAGTTTCTGTTTTGTCATTCTCCACCTTTTAGAAAACCATTCAATAAAAACGTTAAACTTCTAATTTAATTACTTGTACAATTATTGCAATTATAATTTTCATGAAATTTTCTACTCTATTTTTGTTTGTATATTTAATAAATTTTAGCTAAAAATGTACCACATTAAAAAGCTACGGATCACAAACAATTTTCTTAAACTTATTCATACTGATTATTTTGAAGTTTCATTTTATCCTTTTAAACTTGTCTTTTATATATATATATATACACACACACTCAAATCTTTATTTTTAATAATAAAAAACAGGTAACACGATGATTTTGATTATATAACAAAATTATGTCAAAAACATCTCTCTAAGAGGGTTGGCTACAACTTCATAATATAATTTAATTTGGTTGTTTCTAAAATTTCTATATTCACAATGTTTATTATTATTCGTTTTGTAAATGTTTCATGAATTTTGTTACACTGTAATAAAAATGTGTTGATTGACCAATATATATTCTTTGAAAATATGAAAAATGTTGATACGTCTGTTATAATTTAGTACCATATATGAATGATAAGTGACTGTTCCAGCCAATTGGACAAGTTGTGTTATGCATATGTGTGACACGTTTAAGGTTGATAAGTAGGTAAGATAAAAGTTTGAAATGTCAATATCAACGAAAATATAGAATTCTTAATCGAACCGAAATTTCGAGATATTTCTAAAAAGTTAAAGTTAAACAAAATAAATATAATTTACTTTTTATAATTTATAAACATATTAATAAGATTGAGTTGTTTATTTGTTATGTTTCATAAATCTGTGTTAAATGGAAAAAATTTGAATAGTAGGGATAAGAGGGAAGGCCTTGAGTTTGAAGAGAGGAGAGTTGTTGTGATAATGGAAACTGAGAGAGAGAGAGAGAGAAAAAGGGGTTTTGAATTCTCTTGGAAAAAGCAGTAAGCAGAAATGTGTCAGTGTGGCAGTGCATGCTCCTCAGGGTTTTCCATAACTTTTTCACATTTTTGTTTAATTATTCTATTTCTAATTATATTTTTCTTTTTATTTACATAATATTTCTCTGTATACTTTCTCAGCTCACCTAAAACTTCTGACTATATTTCTTGTTGACTTTATTACTTTGTGTGCTTCCAATTTTCTACTAAAAACTATTCTTTCCACCTTCCTCCAAATTTTCAAGACTATTTTTATGCTTTCAAAAAAAAAAAAAAGAGAGAAAAAAAATCTCTTACGGATTAGTTTTGTATACAAATCTCGTTTTGAAAATAATTATTCAAAAATAAATCTAAAGTTTAAAAAGAATTAAGTAATATTTTTATTATTATAATTATATGAAAAGAAACCGTAATTATCTTGTTGTAAAAATACTTTTGAAGTTTCGAAACTTGCGCTGTTATTTTTTATTTTAAATAAAATAAAATAAAATAAAAATGTCATAATCATTTTTTTACACCTCCATCATTTCCTACTTATATATCGTCTCCCTCCCCTACTTCAATCTATTACCTATTACATCCTCTATTTTTCGTCTTTTTTTTTTTTTTTTGTACTTACTTCAATACCTTCTTACTCCCTTTCTTAGTTTCTCCTATCTCTTGATTATCTTCTTATTGATGATTTTGTTATTTTCATGCTGATTGTTTTACTTTTGTTTATCTAAAAAAATGCTTCATTCAAATAAGGTATGTGTACTCGAGCAAGAAGAAAAAAACATATAGAACCACCTAAAGAACTTTAGGACTTAAATGTCTTAATAAGGTTGTACGTTAGTAGTTGAGGGTGAGTTAATACGTTGTTTGAGCTTAATACATAAAAAGATAGACACATTAAGAGATAGAGACACGATAAGATTTACATCATAATTTTGAGGACCACTAGTAGGAGAGAAAAGAAAAAAAATATATGTGCATTACCAAATTTGTATTGATGAAGATTTTGTTGATTCTTTTTGGGACTCAAATTACTCCTACTTATTGTGATTCGTTAAGAAGATTTACCATGATCAAAGATCATATTCCTTTATCGGTCATTTATGTATTTGATTATTTATCGTTTTGCTTAGTTTTAAGTAGAATATTTTATTTTGGGATTTTATGAGATTTTATTGGATATGTTTTATGTTTTCACTATATTAAAAAGAGTAGTATTCTAATTTTTTTTAAAAAAAGATTAAGTGTATTAATGCAACTTTTAAAAGTTTAAAGATATTTTTGAAACAAGAATACATTAATGACATTCGTCCATATCCTAACAATAATACTATTTTTTTTAACTTTTTAAAAATGTAATGGTATTATTGAATTTTTTTAAAGGTTATGGGAATTTTTTAAACAAAATACTGACAATTTATATCCAAAACTAATGATAAGAGTATTTAATTTTTTTTTTTTAAGGTTATTATTGAAACTAGTGACAATTTATGGTGTACATTTTTTGACATAAAGTACAAAGTTTACCGACACCTTTTATAATTTAGCAAAATATATATATATATTCTCTTTCTTAGTTTTGAGTATGATTTTCATTTGGTGATTCCTAAGCTTCCAAATGCTCTACTTCTATCTTTAAATTTTAAGTTTAATTTTCATTTATGCTTCTTAGGTTTCAAATTTTCAATTTTACCGGCCTTGAGTTTTAAATTTAGTTTTCATTAGGGTCTTATATTTTAAGATTTACATTTTTAACTTTGATTCTTTATTAAGTATTCACTTTTTAGTTATTGTATCTAGACGTTGGTTAATTAATTTAAAAGAATTAAATTATTTATAATTTAAAAAATTTCACTAGGTTTTTATTACTATAAAAAATCATTGAAAATCACATCATAGTAATTTAAAATGAGCATTAATGAAAACGTGAGGGTAAAAGTGTAGAATATTGAAATTCAACAATTAAGTGAAAACGAAACTTAAGACTTAGAGGCAAAACTATAACATTTGAAATCTATGTGAACCAACTTGAAATTTAACTCAAAACTAAGAGTAAAATTGTAAGATTTTGAAACTTAGAGACAAAAAATTGAAGAAGCTAGATTCAAAATGTAAAAACCAAATGATGATTGTTTTCAACAAGTTTTTGTTAGAATTTGTAATAAAAACTTTTATTATATTATCATTTTGAAGAAGGGTAAAATTGACATTTTACCCTTTCTCTCTCCAATTCTCTTTTATTATCGATCATTTTTTAGCTCTCCCTCTCTCATTCCCTCCCACTCTCTCACTCACTTGTCCTCTAAGCTGAGTTTCCCCATTCTATACTCTTTGCTCTCTCGCTTCTCGCTCGTTTTAACAGCACTTTTTTTCTTTCTCTCTTAAAACCTTCTTGCTTTGGTTTAAGATTCTACAGCGGTATTATTGTTATTTCTTAAAACTAAAAACAATATCATTATCAATTCAAAAAAATTAAATTTTGAATTACATTAATGAAATTTAAAATGATGATCATCTCTTTTTCTAAAATCATACATCTTTTAGTTTAGGTATTAAATTGTGTTACGTATAAAATTTTTATTACTAAATAAAATAAAAATGAATAAGTATATATATATATATACACATCATAAAATTAATTATAAATATAACATAGTATTGTGGCAAGCATTCAAATTTCATTTATGTTACATAGAAAACCGAACACAACCAATGTATTTCATAACGATATAACTCATCCCATTACAAATTAGTAAAATAATCTGATTATCATTCTAACACACATCTCTTTTACAATGCAATCCAATTACGATTCACCCTAAATCTCGAACACCTAGATCTCTTTATGAGTCTTAAAAATATAAGAAATCATTCCAAACATATTCATAATAATTTTTTTCAAATACCATTTTTTCTTCTCTATTTTTTATAAAGCAATGAACTATGACAAATTTAATTTCATATGAATGACATTTTATTTCATAAAGTTTGAAGGAATGAGAGAAAATAAAAAGTATGAATGATATTTTTATGTTTTCGGAATATTAACATAATATGCTATGGCTTTTTTTTTTTTTTTTTTTTTTTTTTTCTTGCAAGGTAGTTGAGTTAACTAGTCTTTAAATATGGAAAAAAAAAAAAAAGAGTTTTCTATACAAGAAATGCATGCAAAAACAAAAATACGATATCAAGATTTTAATTTAGAGACATTATCAATAAAATATGCTATGACAGGTATTTATGTAAGTAGAATTATTTATATAAAAAAAACTACTCAAATAATTATTAAGTTATTTTTAATTTTAAATAAAAAAATAGAGATAAATTAAGCTTTAACGATGAGAAAAACTTAATCAACAAAATCCAATTAATAGAGTTGGGGTTGGATTGAGTTCAAATAAATGAAAATTTTATGGATTAGCTTAGTTCCCTAAAATAATTTAAACCATCCTTATTTTTTTTATTAATTTTAATATATATTAATTTTATTTAATTTTATGATTATTTTTTCGGATAATTTATCCTCCAACAATTCCTAAAAGGAACATTTTACCACTTTTGCAAGTAAAATTTCATAATATAAATTGAAATTGACTTGTTAATCTTAATTTAATATATAAAAATAATTACATAAATAGAAAATTGCAAAAACCACCTCTGAAGTATGGTGGTAGTTGCAATTAGACCTTTAAACTTTTAATTTTAAAAATTAAACCCTCAAAACTATATAAATGTTAAAATTAAGTCAAATTCGACCTTCAAAGTTATATAATTGTGTAAATTGTAACATTTGTAAAAATTTAAGAGTTCAAATTTTGTCATTTGCAGGTCTAATTTATACAATTATTGAAAGTTTGAGGGTCCGATTTTAACACTTGTAGAAGTTTAGGGGTCAAATTTTTACGATTGAAAGTTTGAGGGTTTAATTGCAATTGCGATCACACTTAAATAAATTATTTACATATTGTAGTTAAAATAATAATTTAAACAAATGACTTGATAAAGGGTGAATTGATCCAATCCAAAATTAAATTAGTTAGTTAATAAAGATTATTTGAGTTGAGTTGAGTGGAGAAGAGTTATGAGGGGTGGAATTAGATTTGATTGGGTGTAACAAAATGGTTGAACCCAAACTCAATGTAGCCACGAAAATTTCATGGCATCATCTTCTAAATGTTGATGTACGAATAAGGGGAAAGGGAAGTGGAAAAATGTCAGCCAGAAAAGAAAAGAAAAGAAAAGAAAAGGCAGAAGAAAAATATGAATAATATGTGGCTACCACTCTATCTCAATTCTCATCATCGTCTTCGAGAAAACAGAAGAGTTTTGGATTTTAATGGGGGAGCCAAAGTAACAGACATATGAATTTTGTTCCTCACTCATATATTCTCTACTGAAGAATCCAAACCGCAATGGCTTCACTCTGCCTCAACCTCAATTCTTTTCATCCACCTTCATCCTCAAAATCTCGCAGTCTCTTCCCTTCCTCCTTACCTTCCTCTTCTTCTCTCAATCGCAACAATTACATTAAGCCCCGCACCTTAAAACCTATTCTCATCACTGGCAATCCTCCCACCTTCGTCTCTGCTCCAGGTCGCCGAATCGTTGCTGGTTAGTTTCTCTTCTCCATCCTTCTAACTTTTCCAGCTCTGATGGTTTTCTATTCCAATTCATTTTCCTCTTCTTCTTCTTCTTCATTTGTTTCTCTTCACTCTGATTGAAGTTTTCAGGGTTTTGCATTTCCGCTTTTTGCTTATACTCCATCATTTTTCTTTTAATTTGGAACTAACTGTTTTCCCTTTTTTTTTTTTTCCCCTCCTGTTTGTGTACTGTTGGCTTGCGTAGTTGGAGATTTGCATGGAGACCTTAAACAAACTAGATTGGCGCTTGAGATGGCTGGTGTATTGGGCTCCGATAGTCGGGACTTGTGGACTGGTGGAGAAACGGTGCGCCTTCATTTCTCAACAGTAGTACTTTATCAGAAAATAATGTTCATAATAGTATAATATAACTTTGCCAACTATGGTCAGCAACAACAACAAGTTAAGAGGTTCCAATCCTCCTACTCTACATGTTGTTGAACTCAAAGTAGTATACCATAGCTCCATATCTTTATAATATTATCTACTTTGGGCCAAGGTATATATGAGTTTATTTTTTATTTCACTAGAAAGGTTTCGATCCCAATGAAGATGTTGTCCCTACTTAAACTGTTTCCGGGCTATGGAAAAAAAGGGCCTTACAGATTCTAGACATGCTCCCTTTTGATGTTTCTCGAATATTAAGGCTTTTTTTTTTTTTTTTTTTTTTTTTCTCTTAATATTTTATTTTATTTTTTATATGGTCTAGGTGTTGGTTCAACTTGGAGATATACTGGACAGGGGAGAAGATGAAATAGCTATATTGTCCTTATTGAGATCATTAGATGTCCAAGCAAGAGCACAAGGTGGCGCAGTCTTTCAGGTTTGTGCTGCAAACATCATGAGCTTCATGTAGATGTTCAAAAAAGCAATTCAAATATCAAAATAGTTCTTGAGCTCTGACTATGTTGTAGGTTGTCTTATTCTTTTCGATGTATCACTGTTCAATGTGGATATCCAGGTGAATGGGAATCACGAGACAATGAATGTGGAAGGGGATTTCAGATATGTTGATTCCGGGGCTTTTGATGAATGCCTGAATTTCTTGGAATACTTGGAAGACTATAGAGATCACTTTGAGGAAGCCTTCCTTAATTGGATCCAAGTCTCAGAAAGGTGGAAAGATCAGAGGAAATCACAAAATTTTTGGGGTCCTATGAATTTGGTGAAGGTGCATGGCTCTTCTATATGTCTTATTTTGTTAGTTTATTTAATTAGAATAACTGCTCTTGAACATAACAAATATGTTCCGATTCTCACCTTGCCCTGATGCAGGAGCAATAAGAAAGATATAGAAATTATTGCATCCAATTCATTCAATTTCTAACAACAATCATTTTTCTCTATAAGAAATGACCTTAAAGCCAGGTGATCAATTTGATCCAAAGAACTAAACTTTTTCGAAACTTAACGTTGATTTTGATCAATGTAAATGAGTGTTGATACAATCATATTCTGAAAACCCTTCGGAGGTGTTTGGGAAGTTGGTGGAGTGAGCTATTATAGTTCACCCCATGTTTGGGACACTAATTATTATAATTAGTGTTTCCAACTATTATAACTTACACTTAACTGCAATATTACTTTTTCAAATCCTTTTTTGTTATAGTGTTTACTATTTATTTCTTACTCATCCTTTATTTCTCATTATTTCTTTCTCTCTCTTTGTTACAGTGTTTACTATTTCTTACCCAGGCTAAAATAATATACACCCCTAACACTAATTATTATAACCGTTACTAAAATAGTATGCATTTTTATTACAGTGTTTATTATTTCCTACCGAGACTAAAATAATATACACCTTAACACTAATTATTATAACCCAGACTAAGATAGCCTGCATCTCAAGCACAAACTATTATAACATATAGACAACCCACGGACTATAATAACTACTGACTATAATAACCAACTCAGCACCCTAGACACCCCCTTCAAGTATATGAATGATCTTTGTTCTCCGTATAACCCTGTCCTCTCATGCTTGATTACATTTTAAGGTAGCATGATGCCAACAAGTTTGTTTTCATTCAACTTGTCATACATGGATATTCTTGATAACAACAATGCTCATATTTTTGTCAGAAGCAAAAAGGGGTGGTTGCCAGATCAATCTTGTTCAGACCTGGTGGTCATTTGGCACGTGAGTTGGCACAACACGCAGTTGTTCTTAAAGTTAATGACTGGGTCTTCTGTCATGGTGGTCTTCTTCCTCATCATGGTAAACTGAGTGCTGTCACTCTTTTTGTAATATGCTTTTTCTTTTGACAAAAATGAATTCCTTGTAGTATAAAATCAATTGTTTCTTCTTAACATGGTTTGGCAAATAGTACAACACACTCCCTCATTTCTCTCTCATCTTTTGCAAATGTGGCATCTCAACAGGTAGATGTTCTAAACGTCGAATTATATATTAAGTTAGATGATTGTTTTTGGACCATGGAGGATATATTGTTATCGATTGAAACTATAAGACCAATTTGCAAGTATCCTATATCTTATTTTCAAACTGATTCAAGATATTTTATGCGTTCAAATTTGAAATGTCTGACAGGAATATTGGTCCTTCCACAGTTGCATATGGCATAGAGAAGATGAACCGGGAAGTATCCCAGTGGATGAAGGGCCTTGGTGAAAGTAGTAATAGTCCCTTTCCTTTCATTGCAACAAGGGGCTATGATAGTGTTGTATGGAATCGTTTATACTCGAGAGATTTTGCAGATTTGGAAGACTATGAGATTAAACAGGCAAGCCTCGAAACTTGAACTCCTTGATTTTTTATTCAGTCAGCCTGCAACAGGCATGTTTTGTTAAGAGGAAACAACTATATCCCTTTCTAAGCTTTCTAATGAATTTTGTTATACTTAGGAATGTTCATTTCTGCTTTTGGATATAACTTGAATTATGTAGTTACTAATTTGGCAAAACCAAGGGAGTCCGAGAGCTCCCTCCTCTCTTCACTACTCAACAAGGGCTACAAAAAGCAAAATGCCAAAAGATGAGACTACCTCCCCTCCTCACCGACCCTTTAGAGGTTTTCTTTATTTTTACAACTAACAGATATGGACCCATAAAATCACCCACATTCAGCACCCACAGATAACGACTCTCATTCCTTACTGATAACATCATTTTTCCTATCCCTTTTCACTTTCCTATTTTTGCAAGTTTAGACCTTGTCTTGGGGGTCTATCAATATAATTTATTTTACAAATAATTCCTCTACTCTCAAATGTCAAAACCAACTGAAAGTTGGGTTACAATGTAAACCAGTTTATAGAGTCCGTTGGAAAATTAACCTACTCAACAAATACTATATAATAGACCTTGACTTGTTTATTAAAAATATATAAAAAAACGGGAAATGAACGAGAGTGCTTGTGCCTTTAACCGTATTTTCTTCAAGAAGTGAAAGAGCTGCACATTAGGTGGATGTAGACCATTGGCTGAACCACTTACATAGCTATGCAAATTCTCTCTATCCCTTTTCTTTTCTCTTTTATCTGTTCTGAAACTTCATAAGCATTCAAATCCTAAAAACCTACATTATTGTTTCTTGACAGATAAATTCAATTCTCCAAGATACATTAGAAGCAGTTGGCGCCAAGGCAATGGTGGTAGGCCACACTCCTCAAATGGCTGGAGTAAATTGGTATGATTATGAGACATGAGAGGTCTTTTGCAATTGTTCATCTGAAGATGAACTTTAGATCTTTCTTATCTTTATATGAAGGCATTCTACACTTTGTTATGGTCTTCATTGAAGAGATTACATTTACCCTTTTCAAAATGCTCTTAAAAGTTTGGTTTTTCCTTGCAGCAAATACAATTGTAGCATTTGGCGAGTTGATGTTGGGATGTCTAGTGGAGTTCTTCACTCGAGACCTGAGGTATGTGATATGCCTAATGGCTATGTCATAATTGCTTATGGATTATATACATTCATTGATTCATTTTATTCTAAACTCGTTGAAAAATATTGATCTCTGTGGCCATCCTATGCATTCTTCTTAGTTCTTTGTATGAATTACCATTCTAATATCTGGATTTTACTACATTTAACTTTTTGGTTCCTATACTTTATCTTGTTCCATTTTATTCTTTTTTACTTTCATTAGCGAACTAATTTAGTTCTCAATATTAGTTATCTTGTTTAAATATTAATGAACAATATAACGTGGTACTCTGAAGGCTAACATGATTTCTTGATGTCATATGGTTGCATATAAACTATAGGGGCCAAAATGTTGTAAGGGACGAAATATAAGATTATAATAATAGCTATACATTCTTCTTTATTGTTTATATATCCAATTTCGTACTATCCCCCTAATATTTCCAATACCTTTCTACCAGGTACTAGAAATCAGAGACGACAAAGCTAGAGTAATCAGAAGCAAGAGGGATAGATTTAGTAGTGAACTTCAAGTTGTTAACTATATATAGCAAGGTATTAATAAATCATAAATTAAATACCAACTCTTTCTCCGCCATCATATTTCTCTGCAACATTAATTGAAAGCTGCAACCTTTGAAATACCAAAAGTATTCAAAATCATATAATTTCTTAACTTCTTGGCCATTGAATAACAATATGAATTTATTTCTCATTAGAATAATCAAAAGCTTAGCAAAATGTGAAGCAAATTCAACTGTAATTTTGAATACCTTAGATTTGTGTTTGACAGAAGAAGAATCTACATCATGTTTCCTTTATGTGGGGTGGTTTAGATACACATCAGATCATCTGTTCTTAGATTGGATTCTGCTGTTTGCAAGAATTATTACTTCTCATGGAGACACAATTAGCTCCATTTATGATGTCAAGACGAGCACGTGTAGAAGCAGCAACAGAGATGCCTTCGAATGACTTCCGGTAAGAAATCGACTTCAATGCCAGCCCTGACTTCAGAGTTCAGTCAATCTGATTTTGTAAAACACTGAATTTTAACCATTGAAACCCACTTCCACGAGAGTTGTTCTTGTTCAATTCCATTGATATTGTACAGCACCCCATATTTGTAATATATCATCAGTTGCATTGATTTGATCTTTGGTATTTCTACTGCTTTTACTTGATTGTAAATTGAGACAAACTGAAATGATTTGCGGAGAAATCTGCTGTCCATGGATCAACGATGGGAGTGCAATTGGTGTCCTACATCCCCTAGACAAGAAGTTTACATATATTAGTTAGACAACCATCCTCGTCACCCCCAAGGGCGGCCCTGTTAGCAAGGGCTTGGGGTTGAGGTCCCTAAGTCATACTGGCTTTATAGGTCTCTAAGTCCGAATCTTGGGATGAGTTTAATACCAATAATCTTGAAAATTGTTTGGTAGGCTGAAATGTAATCAGGATTACTGGAAATCATAGGAGTGCTGGAATACTTGAAGAATTGAGGTCGAAACAAAAATAGAATTATGAAGCGTGAAAACATGGGAACGAAGGAACATAATGAATTTGGTATTACAAACCGGGTCCAAAACGCTCAATCCAAATATGGATTTTAGATTAATTGTAATTGTAATTGCATTCCATTATAGGTTCCCAAACAACCCATTGATATCTCTTGGGTTCAGGTGGGCAGACATAGGTGATCAAAGTTCGAGAAAAGTACAATAATTTTGAAAGAGCTCTACTTTACTCAACAATATTATTCAATGAATAGTCTCTAATCTATACACAATTCCTCGATAATAATAGTCTATCAGTATCTATCATTAATAGATAGTGACATTTTGTTATATTTGAAAATATTTCCAGCAGTTTTGTCATTTAAAACAATTATCCTTATATTAATTAAATTATTTTTAGTAATTAAATTAAAAAATTAAATTAAGTTTAATTATTGTTAAATATAAAAAATATTAATTTATTATTATTATGTTAAGTGATTATATAATCCATTAATATAACAATATATTAAAAAATACTAAATTTGGTTTGTGACTTCTCCCATTTAATTAGGTAATTATTTAATTTTAGTTTCTATATATAAAATTGGTAAGTGAACACAAATATTTAATTTTAAAATATTAGTTATCTGACTTTTAAATCTCACAAATTTAATATACGTACTCATAAAAGCATATACGTGATCTAAATGAACCATTTGAAAATAGGTAGGTTGGAATTAACTTTTCTTTATTATTATTATAATTTATATTGAAGATTGGTTAAACTTAAGTGAATGCTATATTAAAATAAATGGGTGATAATGTATACAAATTAATGTTATTAATTATTCAATTATAATAAATTAATTACAATAAGTAATCCATTAAAACCATTAAATTAATATAATTAAGTATTTTATAAAATATTAAATAATAATTAGTTTGCCAAACTGAACATAACTAAATTGTGATGTGTTAGCATCAATAAATTTGTGCTTCGAATCCCTTTACTCCCTATTGAACTAAAAAGATTATTAATTTATTAAAAAATTCTAATTAGTAATATACCAAACAACCTGTTATTAATTACTACAATAAATTTTAAGGAAACAAATAACAACAACGAATTACATAATGAGAAACAAGTAAAAGACACCACTCAAAAGTAAGATGTGTGGAGAAGAGAATAAAATTGCTCTTACAACACCGTAGGTGAAAGCGAGTGTGCCAAACATCTCCTAGCTCCCTGTGCAATATACATCGTCTCATAAATGAAAAAAAAAAGGACTTCAAAATATACATAGTGACGCCATTAAACACGGTAACAACCTCCAGAAAATCAAACTCAACCATGATATTGTGAATATCAAGAGAAAGAATACTATGAAGACCATCACAAATGATTCATGCTCTGAAAACCTTGACTTCCTTGCATCTTGGGATAAATTTATGTCAAGTAGTGCGAATGAGACTCATATGGTCTCGAAGCACCCACTCAACTCACTTGCTTGTTTGTCATGGCTCCAAGCTAAACAACATCAATATTTAGTTTCCAAGTGTTCTTCGAAAGAGGATGCCATCCAACAAAGGAAGATAGATGAAAGGCTAAATCGTTTTCCACAACTTTTGAGGTACTTTTCAATTGAAACACGGATACCGTCCAAAATGACACCCTCTAGACAACAAAAGATTAGGGGTTTGAATCTACACATAAAAAGTATAAATATTCATTATTTTAATAATTATAATTAATTTGAATTAATTTTGATTATTTTTTCTAATTATCCATAAGATAAAATTGAACTCTAAGTTTTCTATGGATAACCATTTGGTTTCTAGTTTTGTGGTTTTCAAAACCTCTATTTAGGTTCAATAAAGTTTAAGAAATGATTTTAAATACTATGATTTGAAATTCGAGAATGATTTTAATTTTTTTTTACTTCGTTTGGAGAAAAAAAAATTTTTGTATTTAAATAGTAATTGAAAAAAAAAAAATTAAGATATTTACTAATATAGATTTTTAATTATGATTTGTAAATTAAAAAATGGAATACGACTAGATTGAAATAGTAGTTTATTTTAGTAAAAGATTTTATTATTTTTGTAATGTAAAAATAGAATTTGGAAGTACTGAAGATCTCAAATAATTTTCTTTCATGTACAAACAATAAAATTCATTTGAAATTTATTTTAAAAATTAAAACCAAACCATTGACACGAGTGAAAAAGTTATTGGATGAATTTGGACCCAAGAGTTTTGACCGGGAGGATGAGAAGAATAAAAGTGTGGGACTTCTGAATGAATATTTATGTGTTTGACTTTTATGGCCAAAAATATGAATATTTGAGATTCTATGTTGGCTTTCGATTTCGATTTCGATCCGGCTCATTAACAGGCCCAAACTCCAAAGGGTCATATTTATAATCAGCTCGACACATTTGGACCATATTTTGATTTTCAAATTATATAATTTTTCATATATTATATTTTTATATATTAAAAAGTAGTTTTTCGTTTAAGTTGATTTTTATAAATTTAATTTTGTAGGAAGGGAAAATAGGTTGAAGGATATAGGCAAAATTTATACTAAAAATGCAGTTGAGCGGTTTTTATCGGTTTTTGCTGCCATCTTCCCAACGTCTCTACCCTTTGGGAACTCCGCAAAAACCTTTGGCATTTCCATTTGACCTTTAAAACCTCCGTTTCTTCTTACATGAAATCTACTCCTCTTTCCTATCCTTCCACACCTTTCTTCTTCTTCTTCTTCTTCTTCTTCTTCTTCTTCTTCTTCTTCTTCACATTCCCAATTTGAACTCCCCATTTCCACTGCCGTCATGTCCTCTTCTCTCGCTCTCCCTTCCACAATTTCCCTCAAGAAGTTGCCTCTCAATGCATCCACCCCTTTCAGGAGCTCCACCTCTTTCCTTCCCTTCAGAAATGGATCCCGAAGCTCTACTGCTCCAACCATCTCTCGATCTAGGGTTTTCATGAGCGCTTCTGTTGGATCCCAGACTTTGGTCGATGATTCCTTGTTCTTGGATTATAAGCCCACTTCTGCCTTTCTGTTTCCGGGTCAGGTGAGTTCGTACTGGATTTGGGTTTGCTTACTTGATAGCAGTTGACTTAATTTCTGAGGAGAAATTGAGATTATGTGGAGTAGTGAATGAATTGAAGCAAAAGTTTACAGTAGTGAAAAGTGGTTGAGGATTTCGTAATTTCTGATACTCACATTGACATTGAGGAGGCTAAATAAGCATTCGCCTTAATAGTTTCTTGCTTTTTAATGGGAAAAGTAGATTCGTGTTTGTTTGTTTGTTTTCTTCTTTTTGTGGGTTGGCGTGTGCAAAACTTGTTACTCATCTTTCGTAAAAGAAACACGTCATGAGCAATGATAGTAACATAAGACAGTCACTATTCTGCATCGATGGGAATTTTAAAAAAATGGCATTGCCTATCTTTTTCTTTTACTTTAACTAGTCATCTTTGGTTTTCATGAGAGTTGAAGGCTATGGAAGACGAATCTGTAAAAAGCTAGTTCTCCTTCCGTATGTCAGGGTATGAAGTTCAGTTCTTTGAAAGCAATAGCCAATGAGTTCATAAGTTGTCCTGCATTGTACAAAAATAGGCCCGTAGTAAGAGAACAAGTATTCTATGTTCTATAGTGATTCTGCTGAGTCATGTTTTATGATGGTTTCTTTTGCTGAATGTTGTTCAGGTGCCATGAATTTAATGGATTATATCTTGATAGAGAAGTAGAAGAAGCAGTCCATTGTCTTAGATTTACCTAATATTTCACCAAATTCCATAAAAACCTTGCGTATTTCATTAAGCTGGGTATTGCACAGTAGTTATGATTTTCTTTTTCTTTTATATATCTTTTTCTTTTTTTCACTCTGAGTCAGGGTGCACAAGCTGTGGGCATGGGAAAGGAATCTCAAAGTGTTCCTGCCGCAGCTGACTTGTTCAAGAGAGCAAATGATATTTTAGGGTACGTCCCCTACTAATATTCCTCCATCTTGCATTAGTCCTTGCATTGGCTTGTTCAAGGTCAACCATACATAGAGAGTTGACACTCCTCCCAGACGACCAATTAATGGAATGATTGTCCATGTGGTGTAATGATACTTAGTCTTTGTTTGCAGGTTTGATCTTCTTGATGTCTGCACTAATGGGCCAAAGGAGAAACTAGATTCAACTGTTATAAGTCAGGTGCTTTATCTTGAACTATTCATTCTCTGAGATGGCTTCTTATTTACTTATAACCATAGGATGGCAAGGCAAGCCACTATTCAATTTAATGTGAAAAAGACTTGTTTTTGAGAAGTTTATCCTTTTTCCGTGGCCGGAATGATTGATCTTCTAGGGAATCTTGTTAGACCAGTTGACCTTATGAGGTAGTGGTAGTTAATTATTCAGACCATACGTTCATAGATTTGCCATGGTACTCTTTCTGAAATACTAGATCTATGTTGCGTTTAATCTAAAAGTAGCTTTATTCCTATTTTGATCTGTTTTTGTGTCTATGCTTGTGCCTGTATATATGTCACATTTTGCATATGTATTGTGTGTGAATGTTCAGTTGACATTTTATCACTGTTCAAGATTTTCAACCTGCTGAATTGATTGTCCAATTGCAGCCAGCTATCTATGTCACTAGTCTAGCTGCAGTTGAGCTACTTCGTGCACGTGATGGAGGCCAACAAATAATTGATTCTGTTGATGTTACTTGTGGACTAAGCTTGGGAGAGTATACTGCATTAGCATTTGCAGGGGCTTTCAGGTGTCTAATCAGACTCTGTGATTCCCAAGTATACCCGCTTGCATATGTAGATTATTGGTCCAGTAAATAGCATCAAATAAGTTTATGTTCTAATGCCATTTATCTTAAATCTTTATATGCTCGTGATGATGTTTTATGTTTCCATATTGACATGTTTCCTAATAGTTTTGGTTACGTTTTTTAGCTTTGAGGATGGGCTCAGGCTGGTCAAACTGAGAGGGGAGGCAATGCAGGTAAACATAAATAGTTGGGTAAAGGATGTTTTGATTTCATCTTGCGGCATGCATGTTGTTGTAGTCACTGAAACCGACTTCTCTCATAACTCCGTTCAGGCAGCTGCTGATGGTGCAAAAAGTGCTATGGTCAGTGTCATAGGGTTAGACTCAGAGAAGGTTCAACAACTGTGTGATGCAGCTAATCAAGAAGTTGATGAAGCCGATAAAGTTCAGATAGCAAATTTCCTATGTCCTGTAAGGTTCTTTTAAAAAATACTCTTCAGCTCAATAAAAGCTGTATGTTTTAAATTTTATTAGCACAGTTACACTGTCCTTCTCATGCAATGCATTGCTACTGTCACAGGGCAATTACGCAGTATCAGGAGGTCTTAAAGGAGTAGAAATAGTAGAAGCCAAGGCAAAGTCGTTCAAAGCTCGAATGACGGTATTCATCCTATGCATACAATATAGTGAAACTTGAATTCTGAGGTTAAATATTTCAGTCTGGTTAGAACTCAATGGCAATGGGCTGCACCATTACGTTGTAGGTACGTCTAGCTGTGGCAGGTGCATTCCACACTAGTTTCATGGAACCTGCTGTTTCAAGATTAGAAGCTGCACTTGCAGCAACAGAGATCAAAACTCCCCGAATACCAGTCATCTCCAATGTCGACGCACAGCCACATGCAGATCCTAACACAATCAAGAAAATCTTGGCACGCCAGGTACAAAATTAACTCATAACATTCAGAATGAAGACTACATCATATAGCATCTTGCGTAAAACGACCAGCCTATTAGTTTTCACCATTAAGTAGTCGAGGGAACAAACGATTGACACATGAATCACTTTGTTTAGGGGTCAGGGTCAGCGTAGTTTCTTCTGTATGGCAATGAATGCTGACGTTGTTCATTATTCCCATTTCAAAACTACAGGTGACTTCTCCTGTTCAGTGGGAAACAACAGTAAAAACTCTACTCTCCAAGGGGCTTAAGAAGAGTTATGAATTGGGCCCTGGAAAGGTATGAAACTCTACATCAATTGTAACTCACCTTTTTTTTCATGTTAGGTAATATATTTTGGGTTGTTCTCACATATGTTTCCTATTTTGGGTAAACAGGTTATAGCTGGGATTGTTAAGAGAGTGGACAAAAGTGCAGATATTGAGAATATTGCAGCTTGATGAAGTCTAGATTGAAGCAAACAACTCACTCATGGCTGCAGAGTTCTCTTCTATCTGCTGCTCTATCTCCCCATCATTGCCAACAACATCAAACAGAAATTAGTGCAATGCTCGTTGTTCATCCAGATGTTACAATTAGTTCTAGAGCTGCAAGTTTCTAAACAAAATGCAGAATAATCTTTACGTATTAGTTACTAGGACAATTCATCATAGTTGGAATCTTTCCTTGAGGAATAATATGCATAATGAGTTAAATTTTGAATTGAACCAACATTTGTTTTATAACTCGTTCGGATTGACTTAGTTTAGTGTTTTCAAAAAAAACTTATTTTTATTTAAACTCCTTGGATAAAATTTGTTTAAAATACACTTCAAAATCTATTTTGAGTAGTTGCCAAACATTTCAATTTTTTTCAAAATGACTTATTTTTAAAATTAAACACTTAAAAATGTATTTTAAACACACTTTTAGTTTTTCGATTTTGATTTATTTGAATATTGTTTTGCTTCATTTGTAATTGTTTCCTCTCAAATATGCCTTTTTCTAATGATCACCCATGTGAATAATAGTAACTTATGGGCATAATACCTCAACTTTGCACTTTATTGAAGTACTCCCACAGTTACCAAGTTAAATATAATTTATTAATGGTAGTTATAAAAGGTCGTAGTTAATTATTGTTTAGAAATTGTAATATATCCTGGAGTCTGCCTTCGAATTTATAATTAATTTGATTATAAAAATTATAAATTTGCTACATTTATTATTAACTTGATCTTTACCGTTATCCGATAATAGTAAAATGTGTTCATAATTAGATCAAGGCAATCCAATAACATTTGTGATTCAAGCCTACTAATATTGATCTATCAATAAAATCTTGTTATGATTACACCAATTTTATATTAGTTATAAAAAAAAATCATCAAATCTTATAAATAGAAAAATTTTAGAATTTAGATAAAAATTAGAACAAAGTGGCTATTCAAAATTTTCATTAGACATTTAACTGAGCTTCCATCAATATAACAGATTGGGAGCAAGAACTAAACAAAACAAAGAGGGGAGGGGAAAGAGTTTGAATCTAACATCACCAATTCAAATAGCTTGGTAATGGTAACTCTATTCTCTATTTTGAGCTTATATTGGGAATCATTTCATCAGGTTCTAGCCGGGTTTGACAAGAGGTTGCACAAATCAGCAGAAATCAGTAGATTGTGGCTTCAAGAAGCTTAGCTTAGCTTGAAGCAAGCAGCTCATTGAAGTTCATGGCTTCGGATTTCTTTCAAGATTAACATAGCAGGAAACCAGAAGTTTGAATTATAAAAAGCATACTAAGCATATGTTGAATGACATTCAATTATGAACTGGAGGAACTGTTCGCGAACCAAAATCCAGAAGGATCTTTATTCAAGGATAATCGGAGAGTCATATGATAATTCTTCAACAAACCAAAGGAAGAAGAAGAAGAAGAAGAAGAAGAAGAAGAAGAAGAAGAAGAAGAAGAAGAAGACTGAGATCTGTTTTTGAAATGATAAAAGTTCCATCTCTCAGTTCCCGTAATTATTGGAAACGCTTGGCATTTGCCTAAGCCTTCGAAGTTGATCAATCCAACGATCCTCGGAAACAATTCGAGTCCAATCTGGAGCAGAGCCGCCAAACGAGATGCCGCGCATGGCCTCCATGATCCTCGTTGCATTCTCCGGCGACAGCGGAGCATTCCGCCGACTCTCATCCTCTCTAAACGCCATTCTTATCGCCGAATCAGAAGCCTCTCTCATCCTCTCCTCCTCTTCGTCATCACTACACCTTCTCTCCACATCGTCGTTCAAGCTAAGAGAGGAAACTGCATTCTCTAAACGGCATCCGTTAGGTATATGGTAGAAATGAGGATCGGAGCTGTAGGTTTCGTCCTCTGATCCAGCTTCATCGGATTCTTCACCATCAATGGCCGAGATCGGCTCGTAGTAATCTGATCCTTCAGCAGAATTCGTATCCGAATCACTTCCGTCGGCTATGCTTGCAAGAAACATCATCACCAAAGAACCTCAACAAAATTGAATCACATGAAAGATCAGAAAACACAAAAAACATCTCTGTGTGTACCTTCAGAGAAAACAATTCCAGAATTCAACGTTGCGTTCATTCTCTAATCGAAACGGGCACCGACGATGGTTAATTAGGGCTTCTGCGCCAAAGCATCCGACCATGGATCTAAAGTAAACCAACCAATAGAAAAACAAATTTCTTTTAAAATATATAATTTTGTTATGAAATTGAAAAACAATTGAAGAAAAAAACATGCACCAGCCGGGAATCGAACCCGGGTCTGTACCGTGGCAGGGTACTATTCTACCACTAGACCACTGGTGCTTGTTGAAGCATGAGTGAACTAAAAAGAACATGAATGAAATACATTTTGATTGAGGACAAAATTTTGCTCTTGTTCTTGTGAGAGGCGATACGCGAGAAAGGTGGAAGCGGGAAATGGCGGCACTTGCTCTCCATGCCTCGGTTCCTCAGTCTCAACCACTCATTCGTGTCCCTTCCTTTTCTCTTTCAAGATTCTCTCAATGGTCGAAGAGAAGGAATTTGCTCTTCTGTGCTCCACCAGAACTCGACCATGTCCGGTATGTTTATTTCTTTTTTCCCTACTGGAATTTATTTCTTTCCGAATTGAAGCTTCAATCCTTTTTCTCCCTTAATTGTTGCCTTGTTGAGTAAATTGAGATTTTCATGGATGTATTACGAATTGCTCTACCAGTTGATTAATTACTATGACGCACTTTTTTTAGCTTGTAACTAATTTCCAAGTCCTAATGCCAATTCCTGATCAATTTCTGTTAATATTCTTGATTTTAGATCAGAGATGTCGTTATGCGTTGGAACTCATCTCATTCCACACCCCAACAAGGTGAGTGCAGGCTTCAGCACCCTTCCTTTAACCATCTTCAGCCAAATAGAATGCTCACTCCGACTTTCTTATCTTTCTCGTGTGCTTGAACTTGAAGGCACTCACAGGAGGGGAGGATGCTTTTTTTGTCAGCGGCTACTCTGGAGGAGTTATTGCTGTTGCTGATGGTGTCTCTGGGTATGGGTTGAGAATCTGGGATTGAGAAATCTATTTTATTGATTAATTCATCTTTTTTTTTATCTTCATGTACTGGAGATTAGTATATTCCAATTAATATCTTGTTCAATTATGGTTGTTCTTATATCTTTTTCTTGCCTAGTTGGGCTGAAGAAAATGTGGATCCTTCTCTGTTTCCTCGAGAGTTCATGGCTAACGCCTCACAGTTGGTGGGGAATGACGATGAGGTTGTATCATCTTAATCATCTTTAACTTGATTGCTTGTACGGTTTATAAGTTCTTGATAATTTAGACCATGGAAAGTGTTTGATTACCACTGTAGTTTCTTCTTGTTGGACAATGCGGTGTTTTCTTTCTATCTTTATTTTTCAGTAATTGACAAGTCTATGATGTGCTAATTAAGCAGGTTAATAACGACCCCCAAATTCTTTTGAGAAAGGCTCATGCTGCTACCTCTGCAACTGGTTCAGCTACCGTGTAAACCTTCTAATCTCTTTAAAATTATGAAAAAGTTTAATTTGAAACATGCATGCACCTGCAATGTTTAAGCTTTATGATTTACCTTAGCTTTCCTTTAACCGGGATAGGCAGAATTGTTGCAATGATGGAGAGGAATGGCATGCTCAAAATTGCTAATGTTGGAGATTGTGGATTAAAGATCATTCGTAAAGGTAGAACTACTAATGTTTAATTTTATTTCCATTCAGCTTCAACTGTTCGGTTCTGAATCTTCATTTCTTTATATAAACATAAACTTGATTCCCTTAGGCCAAATTATATTTTCCACGTCTCCACAAGAGCATTATTTTGACTGCCCGTATCAACTTAGCTCAGAACGAATTGGCCAGACATTCCTTGATGCCATGGTATGATGATTTTCTGTATCTATATTGATTTAGTTGAAGTATAATCGCAAAGATGTTTACATTTATGATGCCCCTGTTTTTGCATTTATTTTTCTGTCAACTTCTACATAACTCCGTTGCCCCACCTGCAAAGTCCTTCGTAAAAGGGAAAAGGAGACGTGAAAAAGTTCTTATGAAGTAACAATTCGAAAGAAGCGTTTCCTATCTTTTACATAACATAGTACAGTCAGAAGGTTCTACTTTTTCTGATCAATGACCAATGATCTTCCCCACCCAAAAGACTTGGTATTCCCTAATTTACGTCAACAAATCATGAATTAGGGAGTATGCCATGAGATTTGGTGTTACGCGGTTATCTTTTAGTCCTCGAAATTTGGTCACTTTACCCCTTCTTTAACCATATAAAATCTTTAATTGCACCATGATCATTGAAATCGACAGAATATATCATATTTAGTATTGCAAACAGGTTAGCACTGTGGAGCTAACAGAGGGAGATATTTTAGTTATGGGCTCGGATGGTCTTTTTGATAATGTTTTTGACCATGAGATCGTTGCAACGGCAACCAAATACATTGATGTTGGTGAGGCTGGTAAGTGGTATCTGTTTCACTATCTGTTGGAAGGCTAGTCTCAATCATTCAATCAGCCTGACCATGTTTAATTTGTTTCTTATTGCTAGCTAAGGCACTGGCTAACCTAGCAAGTAGTCATTCAGCGGATAAAGCCTTTGAATCACCGTATTCATTGGAGGCTAGATCTAAGGTAAAATCCTCTGTTAGCAAAATACTACGATGTGTAAGGTTGCACTCTCTTTAATCTAAAAAAGGTTTGCACTTCTCCATTGGCTTCCTTTCAATGGATGTCTTATGTTTTTTCATAATAAATCCTCACAGGGTTATGATGTTCCTTTCTGGAAAAAGATACTGGGAATGAAACTTACAGGCAAGGATTTAACTCATATAATGTAAGCTAAATTCCCATTAACTTACATTGGTAGTTAACTTAGACCTTTTTTTTTTCTCTCTCTGAACAGGGGGAAAGCTTGATGATATCACTGTGGTCGTCGGTCAGGTAGTGAGCACATGATCTCATCATTTTCTTAAGGAAGGTTACAATGAAATGCAACACAGTATATAATCTGGTTCCACAACTCATTCTTGTAAACTAATTATTTATTCTACAGCATAATTCTTACATCAAAGATTTTCCATATTAAATAAATTACACCCGCATTATTCGACAAGATGGTGCCAACACTTAACAGTGAAGAAAAAGGCCAGTTGCTTCAACACATTATCATACAGTCAGAACGTTATGGGATGTTTGGGTTGAGAATCCCAAGTATTAGACAGAATAGACTATATGAAATCCATCCTATTTGGTGTCACCTTCTGAAATGCTCCTTATAAATTCATCCAGGTTGTGGCGAGACGAACCACCTTCCAATGTTGCTCTGTGACAAATATCTTTTAGCTTTTTGGCTCTATCCCTCATTTGCTTTCCCTCAGAGCTGCTAAGATCCATAAACCTTCGGACAATCTCTGATATTTCTTCTTTTACTATTAATGTTTCAGTTCCAACCTTGGTTCTTTGAACCCTGCACCCAATCTTCCAGTCTTCAACAATGTGGGTACTGTTGGGATTTTGATCCAAAAATAGAGGAAAAGTGAGCATAGGGATCCCTGCAAAAACAGCTTCCAGAGTTGAATTCCAGCCACAATGACTCCAGAACCCACCTACTGAGGAATGACACAAGACCTTCAATTGTTCACACCATGGCACTACTAACCCCTTTTCGCCGCATTGCTCCTTCAACCGAGGAGCGTCCCCTCGGGCCACCCATAAAAACCGAACACCACTATTTCGCAGCCCAGAAGCTATTTCATCCATTTGGGAAGCCGAGACCGAAAGGAAACTTCCCAATGAAATGTACAACACAGAGTCGGCAGGTTGGCAATCCAACCATTGTTGATAATTGCAGCCATCGTTATTAGCAACTTGCGGTACGTTTTCAAGTTCAAAATAGGGTATAGCAGGACCAATTGTGTAGATAGGAAATGGTAATTCCAGTTTCAAAATTTCCACCATTTCGGGTTCAAATTCGTAGAAAGAAGTGAATAGTAAGCAGTCTGCTTTTGGCACCCTCGATATGCAATCCAAGATAATCTCCATAACTCTACTATCATTCTCTTCAAACACTTTTCCAAGATCTGCTTTATGTGTCGAAGAAAGTCCAGAAATTTGATCCACTTCATCACCATGGCCTGCATTTACATGGCAAACCTATCAACTGATGTGTTCCAAGAATTCTATTCCCGAACAACTTATCTCTCATGACTCATGAAAGACAACTCAATAGATCAAATTAAGTTGGTTTAAGGTTCGATTCAAATTCTCCTACCCCATTAACATTTTGTCGAAGAGAAAGAAAGAACTTCTCTCTTTTAAGCTATCAAAGGCTACTCATGATAATAGGTTCCCTTTTCTTTTAGAATATGAACTAATCCAAAATTTGGGTAACTTTTGGATATTCCTTATGGATGACAAGTTTGAAGTATTCTGAAAGCAACTTTTGGATACTTCTTTTTTAAGGTGCCAAAGGCTATTCATGATAATAGGTTTCCTTTTCTTTTAGAACATGAATTAATCCAGAATTTGGGTAATTTTGGATATTTCCATGTAAGTATTCCGAGTTATTATAGCTTGTATCTTTCATGACTAGAATTGGTTAGAAGATTCAATTTCAACTTGCCAAGTTGCCCAAATTCAAAAAAAGAGATTTTTTTTGCCCCCTAAACACAAAGATTGAAATGAAATAAATGCCATAATATTAGTATAAAATATTATACCAAACCAATTAGTAGGCAGTCGCCGGACTCGGGCGGAAATATCGGCTCTGTAAAGCATTGAGAAGAAGGTCGCCGACATCGTCCAGAGCGAGGCCACAAAAATATTCCTCCGACGTCCGACAGCGATCGGCCAACGGAGTTCCAAATCCCCGATGATGGCAGTCACCGGCGGCTGGAGCCGGTCGAGGAGTTGTTCGAATGGAGCTTCCATCTTTGTGACGACGGCTTCACTGAAGCCTCGGAAGTCGGCGGCCTTAAGCCTCTCGGACGGGATGACGTTAGGGATGGTGGCGAACCGGAGATTTGGAGGCGTGGGATCGGCGCCGATGTAGCCGAGCCACTCTTCGGTGACGACGAAGGTGATGAGAATATTAGGTTTTGTTAACGCGAGCAACTTGCAGAGGTTCATCGTAGGGTTGATATGGCCGCGGCCGGGGAAAGGCATCGCCAAGACGTGGATTCCGGCCATCGGAAAGTGACTGCAGAGGTGAAGATAAATTAGGGTAAATCACACATAGTGGAGGTTTTACAACGTTTGGTTTGTCGTTTATGAGTGTGGGAATAAGGTTGTCTGCTCACCGCATAGTTGACTTGTCGTTGCGATCTCGCCGTGGTAGAAAACCTGCAACGACTATGGGTTCCGAAGTTCACAGTATTTGGAAATGCAATACCAAAAAGTGAGGTGGGTAAGCTTCAATTTTTACCTTTTTTTTTTTCCTTTTAATTTTAATTTGAACATTTTGTTTGGATTGGTGTGCAATATCAATTCTTAAATTATGTTGAACAGAATGAAAATATCCCTTAAACGATGGCTTGGTTTCAATTATGTTAAGTTTTTAAAAGTTTCAACCTTTCATGTGTTTCAAAACAACCCTTCCGCTTTTGCATTAGATTCATAGATGAAAAAGATTGTGCTTGTTTATTTAAACAAATTTAAGTATATACATAAAATCATGTCTGTTGTCATCTCCTCACATTTCCAATTGCCCACTGGAGGGCCTACGTCCAAAGTGTATATTGCAATCTTAAATTTCTTTTAGTAATTAAAAAAAAAAAATATTGACCATTGACTAAAATGTTACTAAAATCAATTATCAAGGCTTAAAATAATATCTAGTGCGAACAAAAGTTGGTAGCATATACTGGCAGCCAAATGTGCAATTTTTTCCTTTTGTTTTGTTTTGTTTTCTTTTTAAAGGTTTTAGTATGGTTTATATTTAGTTTTTGAATTGGAACTAACTATAGAGATATTATTGAGGCAAGACAAGGACAAAGATGACTTTTGCATGTTCATAACTACCCGAAAACTAAAGGGGGAACAAAAATAATTTATAATGTAAGGCAGTGAATTGTACTATTGACATAAAGGAGGTAGATTTTTCAAGTCAGCAATATTTTGAAGATATGTGGAATCTCTAGTTGGAGTTGGACCTAAATCATGAATAAAGATCTTTCTCTAATTTTTAGATCAGTCACAATTGGAAAATCCTGGTTAATCGTACCAGTCTTGATTGTCATTATCCATGACGCTAACATTCCATTGGATAAATTAGTTGTCTCATAATAATTTGATTAAAAATCTAGGTGTCCTTTGATAGCCACTAAATATAAATTTAAGTAATTCTCTCCTATACGTCCAAAAGGTGAAAAATTGTAATTGTCAAGCACAGTCTAACAAAATTATTTCTTGTTCCATTAAGACCTATTGTTTAGGAAGTTGCTACATGTCATGAAAGACAACTAGAGGAGTATAAAGCAACCAATAACCTTTTTTTAAGGAGAAGTCTGATATTAGAGAAACTGCATAGAATGGCCACAACCAGACACTCAATTGGAAAAATAGCCGTCTTTTTTATTTATTTATTTATTTTTAATTTTATGATTTATAGCCAAATCGCGATGTGTAGGGCCTTATTTCCCTACCCAATTTTCCAATTTGTCCCCCAAATTCAACAATTTTTAAATTTCAGGGAGAGTCCAACCCTTTTGGGCAGTGTATTTTAATACTTTATTTTGCCATTGGAGTCTTTTGGCCAGTTTTATAAATGCAAAATCTGTTGGCCATTTTTAAAAAAGGAATAATTGAATAGTGGCTTCATGTAAGGGCCTTGCTATTAATTACCACAATTAATTAGGGATCATATCACATCCCTAGTTAATGGTTAGTTAAATCAACTATAAAGGACATGATAATTAACATAACAAAAAATTTTGAGGAAGTGAGATATTCTTTCGATGTCATTCACTTCTTCCAAGATAACTTCAATTGGCTGATTAATCGACTAACAAGTAGATGTAAACATAGATAATATAGTTTGGAAAGCTAAATAATAAAAACTATCAATAGAATTTTATCAAATTAGAAGGATAATAATCATTAATTAAATTATAATGGTTAATTATAATCAACCACTATAATTTAGTTGGTGATGGTTATGATTATAGTTAGGAATGTTCTTTCCTTTTGTTATTTGATTTTGTTTTTCCATAATATGGAGTGAAGAAACCTTATTTAGGAGAGGAATGAGGAGGAAGCATGGAAAAAAATTAAGACAAAGGAGAGAATGTTCATAATTTTTTCGTCTTTACCCAAATACTTTTTTACTTTCGTACATACATATCCAAAATCATTTTGATGCGGTCCAATTATTTCTTTTAGTTTTTGAATTTTCATATTTTTTAAACTCATATTCTTATACTTTTAAATATCTTGTTTAATTTTTAAACTAATAGATTAACTGGTTTAATTCCTAATTCCATGCCCACACACACACACACACACAAAAAAAAAAAAAAAAAAAAAAAAAAAAAAAAAAAAAATCTCTAGTTTGTTGGGAAACTCAAATATCTAATCCACTATATATGGTTTCAAAGGGCTTGTACATGTACACATTCATATACTCATTCCTTCAAAAGAACAAAAATACATAATTATTTCAACTTTTGCTAAATGATTTATGAAAAATCAATGTTAATGACTAAACTTCATAATCACAATATTATAAGCAAAAATAAATGTTTATGCTTAGTGTCTAAAAAACCAAATATCTTACCTCTAATTGCCTCATGTGTCTTCGTGTATATTGTCCATTTGTTTTATAACTTTATATGCTTAGTGTCCAAGCAGTTCCACATTTTAGTTGCCAAATTATGTGTATGTGTATATATATAGTGACTTTAGAGATGCAATTTAGTGAGAAAATTCAAACAGAAATACCTGAATTTCATCCACTTTTAATTTCCAAAATTTTATTTATTTATTTTCAAAGTATTATAATTTTTCAATATTCTTGTTCTTGCGGTGCCTCAGTTTATCCTCAATTTTACAAACAACATAAGGTTTAAATATTTGAAGATTCTTAAATTGTATTTAAATATTTGGTTCATGGGAGGAAACTTGGGGAAGTTCATATTTAATTTGAGTGGCTAAGTTCAAAATGTATGAATTTGCGTATTATGAGAGATGAGATTTATTCGTTGAAACTCCAAAAGTTTTATTCTTATAATGGTTGGTACAATATATTTTTTGGACGATGAATTTTGTCTAAGTCTTTCAATAACCCTTAATTCTAATTCTAAGAAAATATTTTTATGAAAATTATTTTAAATGACAAAATTGCTGAAAATATTTATAATTAAAATACACCATTTATCTGCGATAGAGTGCGATAGACAGTGAAATTTTGCTATATTTATAAATATTTTGGTTCCTTTTGCTATATTTGAAAAGAGCTCATATTTCTATTATATTGATGAACAATATATTCATGGAGCGAGGGGGGAGGCAGGAAAATGACAATCTTTCCCATTCCCTATTTACATTTTCTATCTCTCCAAAATTTTTCATTCAATAATTTCTTCGAAACAATGGATACTTTTATATTTTAGAAATTAAGGGTCTGTTTAGTAGAGAATCTAAAAATATAATTTTGAAAATAAGGGATTAAATGAAAACAGAGTTACATTTCATGTTTTTCATATATGTGTTTGGTAGCATAATTCAAAAATTAGATTCTAATTTAAACAATTGTAAACTAGTTGTAGTTACCCACTAAATATTCGTTGACAATAAACTGTTATTAATTTATTTTTTAACATGGTTTTATGTTACAAAAATTGCATATTTATTATTTTGTAATATTATATAATTTATGGGATAAATTGAAGTTTTTGTCCCTATGGTTTGGAGGAAGTTAAAATTTAAGGTTTTAGGGTTTATAGATAGAATTTAGCTCCTACAGATTGATAAAAGCTTCATAAATAATCCCTATGACATGGATTATTTAGAGGATTTAACAAACCATAAGTATAATATATGAAGTTGTATCAAATCATAGGAACTAAATTCTAAATTTTAAAACCATATGAACTAACTTGTAATTTTATCCAACCTAGAGACCAAATTTGGAATTCAACCTAACTTATAATAATTACATAATATATATTCTAATTAAAAAAATTGAATTGAGTTTATAATATGACATACTATATTTCTAAATGTTTTTATCTTTATTTAATATAATTTTGCATTTTAAATTTTAGATGCAATGAAAACATAAAAATGTTGTTTTCAAAATTTAAATTGTTTGAATCACAGAATTCAAAAATAGTTTTCAGGAACAAAATTCAGGTTGTCTGCCAAATGCATATTCGCTAACTCAACGAATCTCAAAACATAGAACAGAATCTGGATTGCGAACCAAACAAGCCCTAAGTTGTTTATGAGAGATGGAGGAAAAAAAAAAAGAAAAGAAACCCACTCCATAGCATATATTAAATAAAAACTCTTTTGTCAAAAATTAGTATAATTCACTTAATATAAAATTTATACCAAGTCATATATTCAACTTTTGCCCACAAATTATCGAAAAAGGAAGTAAGAATTCTTTCTTGGCCGAAGAGTTGAATAGGTTTAGGGATTTTTGCTATTGAAGGTTTTTTTTTTTTTTTTTTTTTCTAGATTTCATTGTCAGTAATTGAAATTTGAAGTTTGTGTTTTTAGTGTATAATAAAATCCTAAACTTTAAACTTTGTTTAGATCAAATAGACTAGTAAATTTTAAAATATTCAAAAGTTGAAAGACTAATGTGAAATTTAACCAAATTTTAACTTAGAATGATCTCTAGAGACACAAATCTTCAACTATTTGAATTATTTCTAAAATAGAGTTAAAAAAGTTTAAAAAAAAAAAAATTAAGTAGTTAGTAGTGAGTAGTGAGAAGAGAAGTAAAGTAAAGCAATGAACTTTTTCCATGTGATTGAAAGGGAAATGTAAGATATTTTCGAAGTTGTTTTGATTGCAACCCTTTTTATTTATTTATTTTCCATTCATTTTGGTATTCCAACTTTTGGTGGGTCCTACAAAAATTGCCAGAAGTGAAGAGCTATAATGATTTTTGTTCACATTGATGAGATTCAGGGGCAAGAAAATGTTCACAATTATCATATGCTTTTAATTTTTGGGTCCTCAAAGATATGGAGATTTAGGGAGGGACGTTCTCATTTTTTTTTTTAAATTTCGTCAATTCTATACTATAATTATAATTTTCACATTCTTTAAAACTCGGAGACTAAAAAATTCAAACCCGACCCAGAAAGGGTTTAAAGGTGATGGCTGGGAAGTCCTATTGTTGTCATTTATACTTTCTTGAGGGAGTGATGTGCAAATGGGACATAAACTATATATGGTCAATTCAGAGTGTAATCTTTAATGGCAAGTTGGGGTTTATGGGAGAGCCCACACCCACCATAATGAAACCCACACAAAAAGTTCTGAGTATCACAAATGTGAAAAAAAATAAAAAGTGCATAAAATTTTAGATATTTTCATGAAGAAGAGAATGAAGAAAATATATCCACAAAGAGAAAAAGGAAAAGTTGGAGACTCCTTTCATTCAACAGTCTTCACAAAACGCCCCTGTCAAACACAAAAACACCTTCTTCACCTCCAAACTTCAAACTAATCCCGTTGATAATCGTTTCGTTTTTAATTATACTTTGTTGGATAACTATTTACACTTCGTTTTGTACCTACTTTATTTGCAATAATTAAGCTTATTATTCACAATTTTTTTATACTTTTCTTACTTCTTTACCCTATTTGAATTTTTTAAGTGTGATTTCAAAATCTAAGTAAAATTTTGAAAAATTAAAAAAAAAAAAAAAAAAAACTTTTGAGAAAACTTAGATTTTATTTTTGGAATTTTGCTTATTTAGAATTTTTAAAAATTAAGACGTTGAAAACTTATCAAATAATTGTGTGGAAATTAAGAACAAAATGATTATCAAAAGGGGTCTTGGTTTAGGTTTTTTAGTTTTTGAAAATTAATTTTATAAAACACAACTCCCCCATGTAAGTTTTTTTTAATCCACTTTTGACCTAGGTTTTCAAAAAATTAAGTCAAGTTTTGAAAACTAAAAAATTAATTTAAAAAAAGTAATTTTTATTTTTATAATTTGACTAAGAATTCAAGTGATTTTTTGATTTTTGAAAGAACATGTGAAAATCATAGTATAGAATTGATGAGAAAGGAAACATAAATTTCAAAAACTAAAAACTAAAAAAAAAAAATTGTTGTAAAATAATATATATATTGAAAATCAAGTTTATATAGCTACATGTTCTCTTTTATCATCTACTTTTTAAAAATATCTTCAACAACCGAGCTAAAATTAAAAAACTTAAAAAAGAAAATAATAAATATAAAATAGTTGTGTTTTTAAACATAAAAAAATAACACAATTTATTTAGAAATACAACAAAATGTTATTGTCTATTAGTAATAGACATACAATGGATAGACGGATAGATAGTGATAGATGATAATAGTGTTTTATTACTGTCTATCGTTGTCTATCACGAATAAACGGTGACATTTTGTTATATTTAAAAATATTTCAATCAATTTTATCATTTAAATCAATTACCCAAGTTAAAACGGGTATCAAACAAAGATTAAAAAAATAATAAATAAATAAAACTGTAGGTATTGTTTAAATGAAAGGGTTGATATATTTATTATTCACCTTTATTCTAGGCCTTTTCTCTGCATTGAGCTTACGAACTTGGTATCTTATCTTCTTGGAGAATAATCTGGTGTGACGCTTTTCCTTGTACCTCAGCACCCTTCTTGTTCTTTCTTCCTCCATTCTTGGAACCTCTCCCATCTACTTAACAACATTATTACACAAACTAATTTTAAATATAGCTATCAAACTGATGTTAATAATTAGGAAATAACTTACATAGGAGTCCTGAGTTGGGTCGTTGGAATTAACACAAGACGCGGCTGCCCAAAGAGAACCACGGCCGGACCATGCTTCCAAAACCTCTTCATAGTTAAGATTTAAGTTCAAACAAACCTTGTTATTCTTGTTTTCCATAACGCCGCCCTGGCCGTGGTGGTGGAAATGATAATCTGGCTGCTGCACCGGCGGTGGGTTATCTTCATCCCTGACCTCAAAAAAAGCTTTAAAATCGTCCTCCCAAATGGAATTAGGAACTTCTTGTTCATCTTCTTTCTTTGGGCTCTTCACTAACCAACTAAAACCCATTTCTCTCTCCTTTTTTCCTACTTGGGACTACTTATATATACACGGGTGATAGGGCCACCTGTCCTTATTTAAATGCTTTATTTTTTTCTCCTTTAAAAGTCTTCATTAGGGGTGTTTAAATGACCCGACAACTTGAACAATTCGAACTACCCAATCCAAATTATAAGAGTTGTGTTGGGTTAGATTAAATTTTTTGTATTTTTCAAGTTGAGTTGTGTCTCAGGTTGGAATTTTGAAAAATTCGGGTTCACCAAACCGAACCCAAATTTTTAATGGTTGGGTTAGGTACCCTATTCAGGTTATTTATGTATCCAACCCGACCAACCTGAATTTCTGAATTGGTTCAAAAAAAGTCCCCAATCCAACCCGTGTACACCCTTAGTGTTCATATCCTTTAATGTTATATAAAAGCCCAATTTTCCATTTAGTTATGACCTATAGTCCAAAATGTATTTCATTACCCCCACTCCCCACCTATGTTTATTCATCTGTGTTTTGTTGGGCTTTCTATCTATGTAGTCTAAAAAAATAGGTCTAATTATACAATTGTCTAAATTTTTTATTTTTTTTAATGTGAATAGCCTAATAGTCTGTTATTTCATGCAAAAGTCTAGCCCAATAGCCTTCCTTACCATTTAGTTCTTTTTAATATATACACATATATATACCAAAAGACATAGATAAGAAAAGTTTGATAAATAACAAAAACAAAGTCAAAATTAAAAAATGTTGATAATAAGAACATATTCAAATATTTGCAAAATTTTGAAATAATAGTAAACATGTTAAATTGGTCCAAAATTAAAGTTAAAAGCTCTTAACAAGATAATTCAAAATCTAGGACATTATCATATATATGCATATATTGTGTACAAAAGACTAGGTGTGAAGCCTAATATTGGCAATTTTTGAAGCTTGTCAAGGGATATGAACCCAGTTTTTATCCATGTACCATACACACAAAATTTGGTCATTTTTGCAGTGTTTTTTTATTATTTTTTTTATAAAAGAAAAAAATAATAGTTTGAGCAAAATGATTGATTTTGCAAAATTTCATGAAATTTGGGGCGAATTTATTTGACAGTCATATTTCAAGTAGCATTCATAAAGCATAAGTTCAAATTACTAAACATTATACTTCTTTTTCTTTTCAACTACCATTCAAACACAAATTTTAATATCACAAGGTTTAATATTGTTGACAACATTTTAACATCACAAGATTTAAAATCATTATTATGAACTTCTTGATCTCATACAGATGGTGAAATTACTAAAAAGTATCAAAGACATGTTTGGTGAAATTACTAAAAAGTGTTGCATGTTGGGTTCAAAAAATAAGAATTGGGGGCACGTCACTCTTTTTTTTGGCCAAATGAGGAGGTTCCACGACTAAGAAAAATCAATTCTGATAAATCAACTTCTTACTTTGTAGATCTAATGACTTAACATCGTTTTAAACTAAACAATTTCAGAAGTGGTTTTGTGTGAAAGGAATTATATATAGATGAAAAACAAATTTCTATAGATTAACTTCTATAAATTGTAGCTTTTAAGTAGCATCTACATGATCTTGAGAAGCTCAAATTTGTCAAATAGTGCTTAAAACATTTGAAACCTAACTGTCCAAAATTTATAATTTGTTAGACCTTAGTTAATCTCAGAAAATGGTACTACAAAGGAAAATGTAATACCACATGGTTTTCTTTCTTAGTAGATTATGTGTTTCTCCTATTACATTGTTGTGGCCCTCTCATTTTGGTCTTTTTTTTTTAGTTTCTCACATATAAGAGAGACAACTCTAATTCACTATTTGCTGAACATACACAATCCCACATAACTCAGCAGAATGATGGTTGGTTAAAAGAAGAAAGCAAATGTATCCATCAATCAAACAATGTGTTTGCTTTGTTGAATTCAACAAATAGAATGAAGGCATTTCATTTTTCTCCTTGACATAATAGTGTTTTGAGATGGAAACATTTAAGGTCCATTTGGATTTACCAGAGAAAAAAATTCATTTTTATTTAAACTCTTTTGATAAAAAGAAGAAAAAAAAATCTGTTTAAAATATACTTTGAAATTGTTTGCAAAACTATTTTGAGTGGTTTCCAAACAATTTAATTTTTCTCAAAATGACTTATTCTCAAAATTAAAAGTTAAATAAAACCCACCCAAAAACACTACAATAGATGCTTTTATTATTCATGAGACAATTTCGTCATTATTGCAGATAAAACCAACAGCATTATCTTCTTCTCCGACGCATATTGAGCTTTCCTTTTAAATGGCACTAAGGGATTTAGCTCTACAACCGGTTGGCACGGAAGAACCTTTATACGCCGCACAGATATAACTAACAAAGTTTTCATAATCCTGCAGAAAGATGAAATTAAGTCAATCCTTAGAAGCTTCAGGTGTAAGGTTGAGTTAATAATCAAAACGCTTAGGCTATGTATTGTATATAAATTAATGACCAATCACTGTGTGGATCAACATGCCCATGATCGATTATAGACATTAGGCAACTTTTGAGTGTGTTTGGATGTGTAAAACTCTAAAGTGTGAATATATTGAGAAAAAGAAAAACAAACCTCATAAAGTGGTTGACCATCAACAACAACCCAAGGAACGTATTTATGAGGAGGCTGAAGATTGTTGGTTTCAGCTGCATATCGTAGTTCAAGCTGCATAGAAATGATAATTCTTGCTAGTTTATTCAGTTGCCATTTAACGCTCCAAGAATAAGAATATTGTATTTTTCACAAAGGGACTTGAGCGAACAACAAAGTACCTCCCTTACTTGAGTTGATTTTAGTTTAGTAACTCACTCACCTCTTTCCCAAGCCCAGAAGAATAGCAATCATAAATAGGCTTAGAATTCAAGCCCAATTTCTCGAAGCAAGTCTCCCATTGGGTAAACTTCCGCTCGTACACCGCAGCCTCGATGCAGTAAATAAAAGGAAAATGCCCCGTCTACATCCACAAATTTGTATCAAAATTTAGAATTCCAACTGATCGATCAAGTTTCTTAACATTGTGGTTCATTTGTCCAAAGAGTGAAAGTGCTACACTAAATAATTCAAAAAATGGAGGAGCTAACATGCCATTTATATCACCATGTTCATGAATCATGAGTTTTAGAATCTCAGGTTTTGAAATAGTTACTGGACTACCAATTTACTAAAGGGAAAACTATCACCAACCACATTAAACTTATTGAATATGAAGAAACAAATGATAAGAAGCCACGATACTTTTCCAGAAAGATCCATGCAGATTGTACAACTTTTTCACTCTCAACTCAATCAAAGTAATGTGAATATAAGTAGTTGCATGGCTGAATGCCGCATAAGGTTTATCGATTGAATTAAATGAGAAAAGAAAAAACAGGCAACGAATGCCGGAAGCAATCTAACTGACCAAAAAGGTTGAATAACCAGCTGACCATTTAGCTCTCATCATGAGACTTACCAACTCAGGCCAGGCATAAATAGCACAGGCTTCCACAGTGTTCAGTAGACATTCTTTAGGCCCATGCTGAAAAGTGAAATCAACAACACAAAATGCAAGTACGTCAGCTCGCGTATATGGTGCGCAAGTAATTTCATACATGTCAACTTGAAATGGAACAGAAAACCATGATAGACCAGCTAAGGATCAATGTAATTCATAAACGATAGAACTAAGAACATGAAGAAATCTCTACGAAGAAATTTCCATTCACAAATAGAACATGAAGCAATGGAAAAGGAAATGCAAGGCAGATTTCTCACAATGAATAAAATTTGTTAATTCAAATAAGGCCATTCCCAAAGAGCTTAAATGGATAATTGATGATGAAATTGGCCCTGTACATGCAAAGACAAAGTAATATAATTCCAAAGAGACTTTCTCAGAATCGGTTGGGTGAAAATAAAGGCACAGGAGTTGAACTATATATGATCAAAGCAAAAAGAAAAAAGATTAGTTCGGTGAAAGGCAACACCAATGAAGGATGCTTTCTGCAGCAATGGGAAATCGAATCTAGATCAAGAAATTTATATGTCTAGGCGTTCATATCAACCAAAAGCCACAAGTAATACCAGGTCTTCACTTCAATCAAACATCCAGATAAATTTTTCAATCAAGTTCTTTTCATTCCAAAAGACAACAATCTAAAGGAGGACCTGACAAGTGATGGAACTGTTTCGACCGAGCCTTGCATTGCCGTAGGGAATGAATCTCAGATCAACTATGGAGACGAGCCCACCCTCAAACAACTCAATTAGATTGTCCACTATAAATTTCACACTGTCTGGACAGAGCGATTCATAGTAAACATCCAGAGACACTTTCGCACTCCCATAATTAGGGCTTGCTGAAGCTGAAACCAGAGAGCATAGCAAGAGTAGGAGGTGAAAGAGGCAAACGAATGAGGGAATTCTAGACCAAGAATCCATGGATACGGATACAATAAAACGGTAATTTGATTTGCGAAGCAAAATTGCAATTGAAGAGGCTACTCCTTTAGAAATTCCATAGCTGAAGGTTTGATTCTGATCCTCTAACGCATGTCAGCGGATTTCCGTGAAAGATTCAACCTCGATTGAATTTTAGTTATAGTTCCGAGAACAAAAACCTGATCTTTGAGTTTCAGTCAGCATTCTTGGGCATCCCATGAAAATGAATTAATCTTATGAAGGAAGGAAGGATAACGACGAACATGGAGAACTTATAAACATTGATTTCAATTTAAGGTTAAATTATATATAATAGTAAAATACCCAACAACTATATATTGGTTTCAATTGTGGGGAATAATGCGAACTTGCAAAAGAAATAGAATTTAAGAGTGAAATACTAGTCTTTTGTGGAGCTATTATAATTTATTTAACCTAACTTGTCTTTAATAAAATTTTAAAGTTACATTAGGGTAGTTCATCACGTTAGGACATGTCTATCGAGACCTAGCACATTGGCTTGGACTATAACCCAAGCAAAGTCCCTTCCTAACCCATTTTTGTCCTAGATTATTATTTTTGTTTAAATTTTGTTGTTTTTTTAGCTTTATCGCTTCTACTCATATTTGATGTAGATTATGTTTTTCGGCTCAAAATCACTCATAATATTAGACTCACTCCCAAGTTGGGAATTGTGGTTCAACTATTTGTCATTATGAGTTGGACTTTAATATCCCAACTTGGGAGTATAAACTCTATTTTTCATTATGCTTTTGCATGTGCTCGATTTTAATTAATCATTATCCACACCTTAGGACCTGAAAGATTCATCTCGAACTTTGGAATCATTGAGACTAACGAGCTTAAACACCTTCTTTGGAACCTAAACAATCAATCGAGTGTGCTTCCTACACCTAAGCATTGCATGAATTTTATGTCGTACTCACTTTTTTGTATGAATGTAAGCATAGCAAACTTGACCTTTATCTGTTTGGGATAATCTCCAAGCATATGTCATGTCGAGAGTCTCGAGTCATTTCTTTTTTTTTTTTGGCGTATATCCACCACAATTCAAACAGAGTTAACCACAATGTTTATATTGTACTTTTCTCTTTTTATGGCTGGTATAGACATACTAACTTAATTCTTCATGATAAATTGGAGTGTGCCCCTGCTCATGAGCTTAATCGAGGAATATTGATGAAATCGTCAATCTATTTAACCAATTCATAAATTTTGATCACATTTGAGCTTTGTCAATTGTCCAACTGTGAAAGTCTCGTTTGTTTTCGAGGTCCTCCCATTTTATGTTTAACAATTACAGTTAATATGTTACCTTTAATCTTTACCATACTCTAATAAGAATGATTACCAACATAATGAATTAAACCAATATAAATTATCCACAATATACTAATAAATTAATACTTTTGAAACAAATGAACAAAAATTCACAACAGTTGCACGAGTATACATTGACTAACAAATTTAGTGTATTAATGATTTAGTAAACTGTTTGGTTCTATCTTCTATTACAATCAAGAATTAAAATGTTTGAGATTTTAATTTCACGAAAAGGCAAATATTTCTTAAAAAAATTATAATAAAAAAAAAAAATTTTAAAAGTATTTAAATTAATAAATAAACATTTTATCCATTTAAATAAGTTATTTTACTAATTGCTCATGTTATACTCACAATAGTGACTTTTTTTTTCTTGTCAAAGCGAGCATAGCTCAACTGGCATACAGATGTGTTAGCAACTAAGAGATCTACGATTCAAATCTTCTTTTGTTGTTCTAGAAAAAAACATATTTTTTATGATATAATAAAAATGTTAATTCACCTATTCTGTTAATGTAGAATCCATGAACATGTAGAAATATCAATAAAAATGTCGACATGTCGACAAAATACATTGAATGAAAGTAACCAATAAAGATCTTCTTAAAGTACAATTTTTTCAAAAAAACAAAAACAAAAACTAATCTAGAGATTAATCTAAAGATCTAGCCAATCTGCGTCCGTCTGGAAATGGTTCTTTTGTCAGTCTATGTTGTAAGACTCTCTAGTTAGAAGAGAATTATGAGAAAAAATAAAGTTGATTTCAAACAGATCGAGTGCAAGCATGTTCTTCGATCTTGATTTATTTATTAAACTGAATTCAATTCAAGAGTATGAGGTATGTACGATGAGATATAGTTCAAACAGTGTATGATAATATTATCACCTCGACCGCTTTCTTGCGTATTAAATCAACAACACTATCACCATCTCTCGTCTCTATCAGCTTGAAGTATCTGGGAGGCTAGACTATGCTTTTTATCTTCAAATGGCACTAATGGATGAAGATTTACAAGCACTTGGCAGAACAGGTCCTTTATACGCCTCACAGATGTAATTTATGAAGTTTTCATAATCCTACAGCAAGAGAAAATTATGAAAATCCTTATCAGTTTCAACTTATGGAAGTTTACCATACTTGATGATGAAGAGTTGATATCACTGCACCAAATCTAAGCGATTCGTTAAAACCAATGGGTAAGAATCCGTTCTTTCATAACAATTTCACATTTGAAATTTGTGTTTGTTTCCCACTATTTCTTTACTAGAATTTTCACATTTCTTTTGGAAGGGTTTGAATCCTTGGCCAGATTCTAAAAATAAACACAAATTTTTTAAATACCTTTTTGACTTGGCCTTTGAAAAAATTTTATATGCAGATAATAAAGAAAAGAAAACTTAATTTTTAAAAACCAAATGGTTATCTGATTGATAGATAATCTATAAATAAATAGACTGTCTCCATGTTAGTATAACCCAAGTCTAGACCTTTATGCAGTTAATTAGTGCGTGAGGAAGATGAGTGCGTGTAACAGAAAGAAGGAAACAAACCTCATACAGTGGTTGCCCATCTACAACAACCCAAGGCACGTATTTGTGAGGAGGCTGAAGATTATCGGTCTCGGCTGCATATTCCAGTTCAAGCTGCAGAAAGATGATAAGAGTCCAATTACAAGAACACTCCAAGTTGATTTTCTCTATGTTTGTATACCCAACCATAAACTAGAGACAGTGAACTGACTACGGATGGAAGTATTTCAGTCAACAAAATCTATCAAAATCTTCAGACTGAAGAAAACCAAGGTCAGCTAGAGATGTCACCATCTAGGAATCTATCGTCATGGGTTTGTGCAAGTTTAGTTGAGCAGATGCCAAGATTACATTTCGATGGAACTCGAATGACCACAAAAATATGAACTGAGTTAATCAAAGAAACTCACCTTTTTCCCAAGCTCAGTATTGTAGCAATCACTGATGGGCTTGGGATTCAACCCCAACTTGTCAAAACATGACTCCCACTGGGTGTACTTCCGTTTGTACACCAGATACTCAATGCAGTAAATGAAAGGAAAATGCTCGTCCTGCAAAACTCATCAGTATAAGTGAAGAAATTTATCAGCCAAATCCAACTATGTACCTTAGTAATTAATGATATGACTCCGCAAGGAGTTGAAGGTAACATATGTTGATAAAAATGTGATGCTAATTTTGACTTTCAACATTTCAATCCCAATATGGCAAAAAGAGAAACATACATATATAAAGAGACTATGTACACCCAACTACATCAGAACAGTCGATAGCAAAACAATATTAATAAGAAAAACTTTTGTACCAATCGAAGCAAATTGAAGATACTAATATCAACGATCATCAAACAAGTAGTAACCCAAGTAACCACATACAGGTAACAAATGATGCAATTAAAATGAAACAAAGAAAATGGAGTTATATGCAGCAATGTAGAATAAACAAGGAAATGTTCTAAAGCAGCTGACCAGTGTCATGCTCCCATGAGAAAGTCTTACCAGCTCAGGCCAGGCGTTAATGGCACAGGCTTCCACAGTGTTCAAGAGGCATTCATTAGGGCCATGCTGAAATTATAACACACAGTACAACAAGTTTATTAGCCAGAAACAATGAACACCAACTAAAAACGGAATTCATTAAGGTCATGCTGAAGTCTCTTAAACTGTCTCTTTAGATCTGTCAAGAAAGAGTATAAAACAGTGAACAGCAACTTAAAACGTAACAGAAAAGAAGACTCTAAAAGACACATCAAACAGTTAAAGCGAAATAGAGAAAAAATTGAATATGAAATCCCCCTATCGGGTACATATAGAGATTTCCTGATGATAAAATTGGAACTGCAAGAGTAAACAAAGAACAAGATGGAGAAAGGATCCGAACAATTAGCAATTGTTCATCCCTAAAGAAACCACAACGGAAACCCTAATATCAAATCAAGCAGAGAAGAAACGGAACACGCAATTCATGTGCACTCAATCAAAGCAGAAATGTAATGAATTAAAGAGAGGACCTGACAAGTGATGGAATCATTGCGGCCAACTCTTGCGTTGCCATAAGGGACGAGTCTGAGATCAACTATGGAGATGAGATCGTCATCGAAAAGCTTAACCAGATAGTTGACGATGAAATTGGCGCTGTAAGGACAAAGAGACTCATAATAGAGTTTGAGCGAGACTTTGTGGCTGCCATAACTGGAGGTTGAGGATATGGAAGGTGAAGCAGATGAAAGAGGAAGGGAAAAAGAGCAGAGAAAGAGAATGAGACAAGAGATGTAAAGGAAGGAACAGAGTTTAGGTGGAGACTCCATGGATTTCATTACAGAGATTCTTTACTAACCTTTTCATGGGAATCTCTACACATGAACTCTTTTTTTCACTTTTGCTCTATCTTCTCTTCCTCATTTTCCACCTTTGCTCATCTGTTGCGATATTTTTACACGTAATTTCTTTTTTATTCTTATTTTTCTAAAAAAAAAAAAAAACAAACAAACAAACAAAATGATTAGCCATAATAAAATTAGCAACAAAATGCAGATAATTGATATGAAGCATTATATTTGTTTAAAAATATAAAATATTTCTTCATAAATTTAGTAATATTTCTTTGAATTTTTGTTTTTATAATCTTTTCAAAAATATCCTTCACACTCATTTCATGAGTGTGAATATTAAATACATGCAATTTAACTGTATATGATAATTAATGTTTATGTTTAAATATGTAGGAAAATAAAATTTTCAAAATTAAAATATCTGATTTTTATTTATCAATTTTGTATTTACCAAAAATAATTAATTAATTGATTAAATGGAAGTGTAATCATAAATTAAATTTAGCATCATCTAATCTATCATTGTATAAATTAATTATTTACTAATTCATAACAAACATAAATCAATAGTTTATATTAAACATTAATTGAACTTAAATAAAGTAATTAAATAAATATAAATTAGGAAAATTATTATAAATAGAACAATATTAAACTAAATATAAAAATATTTATTATCTGTCAGTGATAAACCATGATACACTTCTCGCTAATAGATAGTGATTTGTTTCTATATTTGTAAATATTTTGACTCATTTTGTTATATTTAAACCAAATAAACCAGACAATTTTCGCTAATATGTTTTTAAATATAGGAAAATAAACTAAAATATTTACAAATATAGCAAAATTTCACTATCTATTTGCGATAAACTACTATCTGTATTTATCTGGGTCAGGATAGACACATAGTAGTCTATCATGATCTGTCACGTTATATCACAAATAGACTATGATATTTTATTATTATGTGTAAATATTTTCAGTAATTTTGTCATTTAAAATAATTTTCTATATATAGTTAAAATATTATTTTACTCTCTATACTTTCAAGTTTGTTCAACTTTAGTCCCCATACTTTTCAATTGTCCATTAACTAAAACAAAATTGTATCCATAGAGATATGACCAAAATAAAATTGCAGCGAGAAATTAGCAATCGCACAACCAAAGTCAATAAACTCACACATGAGGTCAACAATCGCGCGTTTTTTTTATTGTGAGGACATTAATTTTATTTTAATCATATTTTAATCAATATAACTTTGTTTTAGCTAAATGACCACATATTTTCATACGTTTTTATCGTGTTCTTTCCTACTATGTTTGATCCTATAATCCCACGACTAAGAAACATCAATTCTGACCAATTAACTTCTAAATTTGCGGATCTCATGACTAAAATACTCCCTAGACTTAATATCTCTTTAAACAAAACAATTTCATTCCTTACTCCTCCTATAGACTACCATAAGAGTAGAGGTAAATCCAAAATTATGATGGTATTGTTCAAAAGTGGTTCTGTGCAATGTACTATATATATATAGATGAAAAATAAATTTCTATTAGGTGTGTGCAACAATCGGTCGAAGGCAATTTTTCGACCAAATTGCCACCATACCGTCTATAGTCCATGTTCAAACCAATTTTGACCGTCGAGGAGTGCAAACCGGTCGTCGGGCAATGAGTTGAAACGGTTTTATTCTTTAAATTTTTTTAAAATGTCGGTTTAGATTTTCTAAAACCGTTGCTGACTGAGTCCCTCTTCTTCTCCGACTACCTTCAATTCGGTCAATTCAATTTTTTGTGATCTATCATGCTCACCCCTAATTTTGCTTTTATGTAGCATCTACGTGATCTTAAGAAGCTCAAATTTGTCAAATAGTGCTTAAAACATTAAAACATTTGGTGCCTAACTGTCCAAAATTTACAATTTGTTAGACCTTGATTTATTCCAGAAAAGGGTATAAAGGAAAATGTAGTCCCAAATGGTTTTCTTTCTTTAGTTTCTCCTGTTATATTATTGTGACCCTCTCATTTTGGTCCTTTTTTGAGTTTCTCATAGATAAGAGACAACTCTAATTCACTAATTACTAGACATACACAAAATCCCACATAACTCAGAAGAATGATGGTTGGGAAAAAGAAGAAAGAAAATATATCAATCAATCAACAATGTCTTTGCTTTGTTGAATTGAATAAATGGAATGAAGGCATTTCTTTTTTCTCCTTGACATAATGGAACATTTAATCTACAAAACAAAAACTCTAAAACACATAAAAGAATGAGATTCCTTGCTGTTCAAGGACAATAGTAGAAAAATAAGTACAGTATATTAATTAATTAATGCACCCAACTAGACTTTACAAAATGAAGAAAAATACAACAAAGACCTTTTGACTTTGAGCAGAAACAACAAAGGGAGCAACTCTGATATCTGCTCCAAAAATAATATCCCCTTCTTCCCCTTCCTTTCTATATTTATCTATATACCAACCATTATTATTCCTTCATATTATATCAACCAATTAATGTTATGCAGCCCTTCCTATTCATAAAGCACTTGACTTCCTCCATGTCACCAATGACTTTAGAAACTCCATAACCTGCATTTCCATATCATCCAACTCAACTCTCATCAGATATACAGTCAACATCATCATCATCATCCAAATTTTTTCAAAGCACAGACTCAAAAATGTAATCAGATGGACGATCCTGACTCATAGTGATCATTCATGTTATTGACATTTGAAAACCATATCATTCCGAACACTTAGAGAGTAGAGACAGGTTTTCTTAGAGACAATGTCATTGATGGCATAATCAAAGAACAATTTTTTTTTCTAAATTCTTTCTAAGATTAAACTAGTTTAGACTGAACTTGATGATGTTTTGTTTCCAGGGTATGAAAGAGTTTGTACCTCAGATGGGTCTCTCAAAGAGTAAGCTGCACTGCTTTCCTTGGTCACTGAAGAGACTAATATGCCAAAACCGCAATTTCTTTCTTTCAAAACCTGTAATTCAAGTCTTTTCATTTCTAAGTTTCAACTTCCCAGAGGAAAGATCAAGAATATTGGAATTAATGGGATGATAAACTTACCCTGAAGGCATCTTCATCTGTGCAATCATCTCCAACGTAGATCGGGAGCACTTCATCACAATTGCCAAGTCCTGGAGTACAGTTTTAAGATTTCGACCATGCTAAAGTCAAAGATAGACATTGCTAATAATTAAACCTGTACAATTCTTAAATGGAAACCGGGGTTATGACTACTGGCTTTCTTACCAAGAGATTCAAGCAAGAATGTAACAGCTTTGCCCTTGTCCCAACTAATCACAGGTCGTACTTCTAAAACCTATGAATTCAAAACAAGGCGATCAGAAAAATACAAGAAAACTGATAATAGTCTTTGGAATAGTTAGTATCTAATGACAATTTGATTGAAGCTCCATTAATGATATTGAAGTACCTTACGGCCATGGCTGACGCGCAGGCGAGGGTAGTCTTCCAAAAGGTTATAAACACAATTCGCAAGAGCATTCCAGTTCTGAACAGACAAAAGCAATTGGAAGAAATTTGTTCAATATTCAAATTCCCTATTCATTGGCAATCGTCTACAAATTGATTTTTTGAGAGTGGTACCTTATCATCCACATTTCTATAATGTACGGAGACACAGAACTTGTTGTTTTCAACTTTTGCTCCATCAATCCCCTTGGTGATTTCAATCAGGGATTTGTAAACCTGCCCAAACAAGATAATTTTTTTCATTCAAATGCTAAATCATGATACAAATTAAAAGTTGTAGCCAAACGTAAGAAATAAGTTACAACACCAAAAAGTCAGCACGCACCTCGTCTATCAAAGGTAAAAATTCACTAGCAGGTTGGAACATAACTTCCTTGCCCTAAGTAATGAAAGAAATCTATGTAAGAGCACTGTCAAAATAACATCCAAAAGGAGAAAAATTTAGGCATCAACTGTTAAAACGACAACAACTTCCATTCCCTTACCTGATTGTTAGCTGAGTGTCTATCAGAGACCATAATGTCCATTCCATGACTCCCAGCATAGTAGAGTTCTCTTAGTCCAACAAATTCGTAAACCTGAACAAACAAAAACAACGGTGCTCAAAACTTACAACCAAAGAAACTAGTTGAATTCATTAGAAAATATTCAAGTAACAGATGAAGCATAGCATCATACCTTGTCGCGACTTCTTCCGCTAATTATAGCAGTTGGGAAATATTCTGCAGCCTCTTTTACTGCTGCACGCATCTAAGAAATTTGCAAAATGGTTGGTTAGTCATACTTAGCAGCAAGGGTGAAGTTTTCTAAACAACTTACTTACAGGCAATTACAGATCCTTACAGCATCAGACATGAAAGCGCAGTCAGGGTTATCTACAATTGGTGAAAGAGTCCCATCATAGTCCAAAAACAATGCTATTCTCTTGCCTTTTGCATAAGTTACGATCTGATTGAATGAGGCAACTGCTGAGGGATATTTAATCTGGAACAAAGGGGCATATTGTACAACTCATCCAGGGCACTCAATAAAATCCTTCCTACATCAGAAGGCAATTGTAAAAGAAATAGTACCATCCAACTGCGATACAGAAAATCTGGATCAACTGACGGAAGCTCATTGACAACGTCCTTGGAAATCCTATTAGGAGGAGGAGATGAAGATTTCATAGCATCAAGCCAGCTGCTTGCTCGAACATCATCAAGCACGCCAGTTTTTTTCCATGGTATTAGAAGCACATTTGGAGAGAAGCCAACTCCTGGAGCAGCTGCATATGCCAACATATTTGAATGTACGCCGAGCCTAGTATTGCTGATAGGTGCAGGGTCGGTGAGTATGGGAGAGTTGTGATTTGATTTAAGATCCATATGATCCAGTTTTGGTGGTTGATTCAAATGTATAGAAACTGTAGTTTTACTTGCAACTCACAAAAATTAAATGCACTTATGTCCTCTTTAACCAACTCTTTTATCAATAAAAAACCACTTTTTCGATGTTTTCTTGTCACTACCACTTGGCACACGATCCATCAAGCACAAAACATCTGAAAAAATCATCATAAAAGAAGACTTTAGAAGTTTGTTGCTATAAACATCAATAAGCATTCAGATCGAGAAACGGTTAACAGAGCCAATCTTATTTCTGCCAGTACCTTGTCATCTTCCAACCAATCTGAAAAAAAATCGTGAAGATGACCAACCTGAAAAGTGTGGTTCGTACAGTTAAGAAAAAAGCTTTGGGACAATAAATATAATTATAAAAGCAAAATCACATATCTCGTGGTTGAATGATAGAGCGTCAATTTCAACATCTACACAAGAACTCTGCTCCTATTTTATTACAGAGGAAGCAATAAAACTTCAGGTGGCCGTACAGAACATACAACAAACAAAACAGCTACCACAAAAAGACATGCAAGGTTTTAAATATCATAAAGCTCTGACACTATCTAATAAGCAATATTTTTCTGGAAATAAAGTTCATCTCGAAAGAAAATCTCAAGTAACCGACTAACAGAAACGGTGATGATAAGTTTACATAAAAAAAAACCCTTAAGGAAGTAAAGAATACATAATGTACGTAGCAGCAAGATAGCAAAACAGATCTAAAACTGGAGAAAACTAACCAATCCTTTTGCAATGTAGAATATTAAAAGAGTGTTAAAACAGAGTTGCTGAAGAGCAGGAAGTAGTAGAAGAGCTTAAAAAAAAGTATGCAAAATCTACCACAGAGTAAAGAGGAAACACTACCATATGTTATATAGAAGCAATTGAAGAAATAAACAAATGGACAAAGAAATGAAGATTCACTTTCCCGAAGGGCATAGATGCAGTAAAATACTAAAAACAAGACTTTGGTTGCTATTTCAATGGAAGGGCAATAAATGCAACCAAACATAAAAAAGAAACATGACTTTTACAGTTGGGGCTACAATAAACAGTTGATAATCGATGAACCCAATTGAAAGAAGGTGACAAATGGAGCTCAATTATTATATAAAATATCAAAAAGTGGCAATAAAGAAGTGAATGTCCCACCAATTTAATAAGAAGAAACTCAAGAGACAAATCAATCGGGAACAGTGTAAATGAAATCTGATTTTGCAAATGGGAAAAATGAAACTGAACCAATCAATCAAATTAAGAAAGAAAGAGGACAAACATAAGAGCTGTCATTCAACCTTATATGAAATGAACTCCACAATAAAATCAGGGAAATTTTGTAGAGAACCCAAATTGCATATAAACCCCAAAGATTAAAAACGTATTTCAATTCCATAAACTCAAATCGCTACGGGACAAAGTCATACCAGAATTAATTCAGGCACCTAAAAGCCTAGAATCCATCCAATCCAAACATGTAAAATAGACGTATCAATTGATTAAGACCCGTAAATTACGCAAGCATTTTTAAAACCGAATGTTTGGTTACTAACAAATCTTGCGTCGTGAAAAAGTTAAAACCCCAATGAACAGAAGAAATTTAAAAATAAATACAAGGAAGTAACCTACGCAAGAGAGCTATAATGGGAAAAATTCAAAACAAAACCGAAATATAAGCAGGTGCCGGGAAAATGCAGATTCAACATCAATAAACAACAAAAGAGAATTCACCTAGCAATTATCCACTTTCAAAAAGCCAGAGAAAAAACGATTAAAAGGGGGGAAAAGTTGAAGACCCAGATGGGAAAAACACAGAAGTGAAAAACCCCCCAACAAGAGTTATGAGTTGAAGGGCCAGATTATGAGTCGGCGGGGATTAGAAACAGAAAGCGAGTGGAAAAAAAAGGAAAGAAGGTCAAAGAAGGGAAACAGAGAGAAAGGAAGAACTTGAGAGAGATAGAGAAAGGTCGCGAATGCAGAAAACAAGAACCCGAATCGCGAAGAACAAGAATGAAAATGGAGCGAAAAATAGGAAGGAAAAAATCTTGATGTCGAAGAAGCGAGGAGAGGAAATTGAATTGAATTTTGGATATTTATAGAGAACTTCTGTTTCCGATGGTGTAAGCATGGTCGTTGAATCCGGAAGTGACCCATTTAATATATAAAATTTTATTAAGTTTAAGAATAAATTTAAAAGTTGTTAAAATATGAATAAATAAATAACAAATGGGCAATTTTTTCTATGGGAACCCGATCCTTGCTAATTTTTTATACGAAATTCCCACTCCGATCACTAAGAAAAATTTTGCAAGGACGGAAAAGGCTTCTTTATCTCCGCCCCACTCCGTGGACATTAGCATGGAGCAAAACCTCATTTAACATTTACTATAATCCTAATTTAGTTTTAAATTTATTTTGTTTTGATCTCTAATTTTAAAAAGAAAAATATATATGTGGGTTAGTATTTTTATTTTCTTTTGATAAATTTGGAGTATTTGTTAAAACTTTAAAGAGAATAGTTGAATTAGGGAAGATTTAAAAGGGACACAAATCAATGGAAGGAACACAAACAGTTTGGACTTAGAAAGACAAATAGTAATGTGATAATTGCTTAACTAATTAAAATTTATAATGTATATTTATGTTGGGAATTATTTTCATCCTTAGCTTCAAAGGGCAGTGCCAATCTATGGCAGTTGCATTTAAAGAGAGAAAATCAAATTAAATATCCATACATACGTCAAAGCCACCGAATTTCGGTTGGTTGTTTTTACATATTAATTTGGTTTTTCTTAATCAAACTAAAATAACGGAAAAAAACCAGAAACTGGGAAATTTTTATTTATTTATTTATTTATTTATTATTATTATTATTATTATTATTATTATTATTATTTTATACAAAGGAAGAAAAAAGATCAAAAGTCATCACGCGTGGGGCCGTTGCAGAGAGAGGGTAAGGTACGTGGTTTACAGTTATTGCATACAAATCACGTGACAACACGTGTGGTCGTGTCGAAGCTAACCAGGCTACGTTGTCGCTTATAGGGCTCTCCACGTAAGTGTTGGACATGTGTGAATGTGTCATCCCTTTCGGCTTACAAATGGCTAGTCATTTTCATATCCAATTGCAAATGTAGAATTTTATGATGTGGCAATGTTGGGACCACTTTCATTTTTTTTTTTTATTATTATTATTGGTTAGAATGTTAATTTAGGTATGTGCATACTTTCTCCTATATACATGGATTTCATAATTTCTCCTTATTGGTGTTATGGGTAGATTTATTGAGGTAGACAAAGGACCCATGGAGAGAGTTTAGTGTAGCTAAGAGGACACATGAGGAAGTCTGGTAGAACTCAGATTACCCATGGGGAGCTTAGAGTGACCTCAGAAGACTTATGAAGGGAGACTAATGAATCTCGGAGGACCTATGAAAGAGCCTAGAGTGAGCTCATAAAATCCATGGGGAAAGCCTAGAGTGAGCTTAAAGGGAGCTCAAATGACCTATGGAAAAAACCTAATAAGCTTAGAGGGAGCTCAGAAGACCTATGAGGAGAGCTCAATGAAACTAAAAGGATCAATGGGAAGAGCCTAAAGGGAGCTTAAAATCAGCTCATAGGACCTATTGCAAAGCGTAGAATGAGCTTAAAGGGAGCTCAGATGACCCATGGAGAGAGCTTAAAGTGAGCTCAGAGGACCGATGTAGAGCTTATGAGTCACATGAGGGACCTTGGATGACCCTTGGAAGACCACTTTGAGAACCGTGGGAATCCTCATGATGAACGGTTGAGAGTTTCACCCTAGGAGGGAATGACAAAAGGACAACGCATCCGAACATAAGGAAGCAACTAACTATCAACCGTCAATCTAGAATGCAAACTATATGGGCCAACAATTGTACGAAAAACATAGGCTGAAGATCACGAGTCCCCCACGAGTAATCTGGAGCCCAAAATGTTGGTCGATCAGAACGGTCTAACTTGAACACAAATATGCAAGAGCTCATTAACCAGAAGCGAAAAATACAACCCATGGGAGATGAAGAGGTTGATAATCGGTCGTGGGTAGTTGAGTTGCAAAAGATCCAGAACCATCTGGGGGTTATGAAGCAAATGCAAGATCATAAGGGGTTGAACTTGGAAAATCTGCTAGATCAAGTAGATCCATCATTTATCGACAAAATTATGCAAGAAGAGGTACCTCTGAAGTTTAAGTTGCCATTAATGAAAGCCTATAACAGTTCGAAAGACTAGTGGAGCATTTAGACAATTTGAAATCATGGATGGAGCTTTATATAGTCTGAGAAGCATTCAAGTGCTGAATTTTCTTGTTCATACTTGTTGGACCTATGCAAAAATGGTTCCACAAGCTTAAGCAAAAGTCAGTTGGCTCATGCTTTCATTACCCAATTCCTCAGTGGTCAAAATTAGAAAAAGCTAAGAGAATATGTCTCGTGATTCAATAGTGAAACACTCCAAATTGTGGTCTACACTGATGAAGTTGTCTTGATTGTCATAGTTGTTGGGCATAGGGATGAGCAATTTCTATGGTGACTCGGTATCAATAAGAAAGTTGCTATTGTCGTAATGTCATCTTGATATGAAGCGACCGACATTCTACCCTAGGAGTCTCTTTCGAGGTGAGAGGTTTGAAGTGATGCAATCAATCATGTTTAGGATGTGATTGGTCACCTTTTTAAAATATAAACGATTTTTTAAACTAGATTTAAAGTTCGAGAGTCGATTAAGTGTAGGAAAAGTGTTAGCACCCCTACAACACTCATTTCCAGAAACAAATACCACATTTTATTTTAAAATTATCTTATTATTCCTTTGTCTTAAAAGACAATATTTTCGTGTTTTATTTTTTGATGTCTCAATAATATTAATTCACATCTAGTAACAAATATGAATTAATAACTATGAGTGGCTCGAGACCATTAAAAAAACTTTGGAACTTACCTTGGATGGAAGATAATTTCCTCACTCAAGAAAATTAGAAAAGTATATTTCATAATATTCCATCATCGAATTTGTAGAGAAATTTCATATACTTCTAGTATTATTATCTCAAAAAGAGAATACTACTAAATTGATACAATTTCCAAAGTTTAGAGATATAAATTGATATTTGTCCATATTTTTATTTGAATTTTGACAATAAAATTTAAAATAAAATAAGTTCTTGTTTTTTTCTTTTCTATTTAAAATTTGCTGACGCACCCAAACCGACCGACTGCATGTCGGTCGGCCGGCACCGCCCACCTCCAAAAACAAGCCGCAACCAATCGACCAAAATTGATATGTCGGTGGTTGGAACCGATTTTAGCTCAAAATTGACTTCGACTGACCGACGATCTCCTTTGATAGAAATCAAATTGATATTCACGTTGCAATTACGAATCCAAATAAACAAACACTTCCAAACTAAAATAAAATTAAATTGAGAGTTTTAGGATTTGCAAAGTAACAAAAATGGGACCAGCTTGTGTACCTTTCGTTTCGTTTGCTTCTTCTTCTCTCCTTCACAAGACCAGCCCTCTATAATTTGAATAGCTGTCGTCTTCGCCGCCGTGAAGCACCGGGATATAGCGCGGCGGTGGGTCGGTGTCGACCAGATCTGCAACTCCGGCTGATTTCCGTCGGTGGGTAGAGATCTGTGGGAGCGTAGATGGTCGGCAATGCCTCACCGGATCTGTGATTTGGGTCGATTTTCTATCCACGTTAGATTTGAAATGGTTATTCCTCTAAATGGGTTGATTGAAGTCGCCGGAACTTTACAACGGATTATAGATTTATCCAACTTATGCTCCTCTCTCCAAATGGGTTGATTAAACTTTCCCTCCCCCTTTCCTTTCAATCCTTCCTCTATTTATACTAAAAATCAGAAATAAGAGGATAGTGGGGGACAACTTTTGGGAACATAGAAGAAAATTGAGTAATAAATTGGGAGAAGAGGAGGAATGAGAAAATTGAGGAAGAAGAAAAACAAATAATAATGATAATAATAATAATAACAAAGGGGGAATTAAATACCATAAAGAAAGGTAGCTTTTTCCTTGGTCAAAAATAGATTTCTAAAAGGAAATACCATGGACACTTGCAACTCCATTCCACACACAAAATCCCTTTACAATTATTTTACCCATTCACCCTTTCCAAAATAAATTAGTTTCAAACCTTAAATTACATTTCATTCCTTAATTTCAAAACGTTACTCATTTAGTCCTTAAATTTCGAGTATAGTTTTAATTTGGTGATTCTTAAATTTCGATATGTTCATATTTTACTTTTGAGATTTGAGTTTTGTTTCAATTTGGTCATCAAATTTCAAAATTTACACTTTTAGCCTTAGTGTTAATATTTCTTAATTAATTTAAATTTTTAAAAATAATTATGATTAATTAAGCTTCACCATTAAAAATGTTTTCATAACTATTTTAAACTAATTAATAGATATTAACGTAAAAAATTGAAAGTGTGCATTTATTGAAAATTCGAGGTTAAAAATATAAATTTTGAGACTTTGTGACCAAATTGAAACAAAACTCAAATCTCATAGGATAAAGCTGTAACATTTTGAAACTTAAGGACTAAATTGAAATCAAACTCAAAACTTAAAAGACTAAAAATGTGCAACATTTTGAAACCTATGGATTAAACGGAAACTAAACTCAAAACTTAAAGACCAAAAATTTGTTTTTCTTAAAACAAAATATCATCTTGATCTTTTACTTTAGGCTTTATTTTGTTCTAGTTCAATTATAGTCTATACGCTTTTAATATATCTTAAACTTAGTTTTTTAAAGTCAACTTTTATTGAGGTTCAATAAAAAATAATAATTATTAGGTAAGAAAAGCCACTATGTGAATATATTTTTAAATTTTATAAAAAAGAATATTGGAGTAATTTTTGGATTTATTGAAAATATGAACTAAAATGAAAGGAAATGTAAAGTATATGAACCAAATAAAGTAAAGAAATAAATAGAGCCATTGATTTTTCATTTTCCCACTATTTTTGTGCATTCAATGAATTGGCAATAAATAGAGAAATGGGTTAATAGAAATAATTACATTATAAGTGAAGACATAATTAAAAAGGGAAGTGGAGTATATAATTAGAGTAGAATAAATAAAATAAAAAGGTGAGATTTAGTGGGTCCCAATGATTCCTGGTTTTATTCCTAATTATAGAGAGACAAGAGGCATGAAATTTAGTTAGTCAAAGATGCTGACAATGCCAAAAGTAAAGAAATACAATGGAAGGAAGAAACTACAAAAAGTACAATAACCAACAATCTTACATATACACACACACATTAATGTTGATTTGTTAATGAAGAAGCAAGGAAACTCCCTTTGGCTTTTGGCTTTTGGCTTTCTAAGTGGGCCCTTTCATTAACCTTTTTTTTTTTTTTTTTACCTGTAATTTCTTCTAATTTTACTCTTAAATTCCTTCTAAGTCCTCTCTCTCTCTTTTAAGTCTTGGTTTTAGAGGTTTGAATTCAAGATTAAAAAATAAAATAAAATAAAATAATCTGTGTAGTAGACAATCTGAAAATAGAATTTTCAAAATGAAAGATTAAGTAATATGTGTTTGGTAGCAAATTCAGTAATTAAATCCATATTTAAACTATTTTTTCAAAATATGTTTGATAATATACTTGTAAACTATAAACTAATTATAGTTACTTACTAAATATTAGGTTGAATATAAACTATTACTAATTATTTTATGAACTTGTTTTGTGTTAAATTTTTGTATAATGATTATTTGATAATATCATGTTATAAAATATATTATATGATACATGTTTTAATTTGACAAAAAATAATTGAATTTATAGTATGAATTACTATACTTCTTGTTTTTATCATTTCTAATATAATTTTGCATTTCATAATTTTATTAAGAATCTAGATACACAAAAAACCTAAAAATGTTTTTTTTAGAATTTGTATTGATTGGATCGCAGAATCTGAAAACAATTTTCAAAAATAGAATTTAAATTGCCTACCAAATGCAGATTCACTGAATTCAGCGAATTTGAAAACATAAAACAGAATCTAAATCGTCTACCAAACATACGCTTAGGTTCTATTTGATAACTAGGTGTTAAGAATGATTTTTCCTATAAAGAAATTTTTTTTGATTTATTAGTCAAATTCTTTTTTATTTTTATTTTATTTAGTTTTCAAAACATTTGTTGAAAGTAGATAACAAACGAAAAGAAATGTATAGATACAAGTAGTGTTTTAAAACTTAATATTCAAAAGTTAAATGGTTATGAAATGATGTCTTAAAATTTCAAATTCCAAGTTATTTTAACTAATTTGAATTTCTATAGCGTAAGGTTGAAAAGTCTATAGTTGATGTACCAAACAAAAGTCTAGAAAAAAAAAATTATGTAGGTTGACGATGGGTTTCTAAAGAAAGAGTTTTGGGTAACTTGTAATGTTAGCAAATTTGAAAAGTATGATATATATATATATATATATAGGCTTGATGTCCATATCTTCATAATTGATGCATTGATCTCATTTATGAATTAATTAAATTATGGATTCCCAAAAATTGGAGGCCTACCAAAGGAAATGACTTTTTAACGTAGAGATTCTTCACATTTGAGGCATTGTTTGAATTGTTTACTCCATTTAAAATTCTAACTTTCTAAGTCTATTATTATTTTTTATTTTTATTTTTTTTCCTTTTTAGACATTAAGCAACAAGTTGTTTGATAGGTTAACAATTTTATATTAAATGACTGGGGATTATTTCATTTAATTAACTATATAGATTTCTTAGGTTAAAAATGTAAATTTGGCCTTTATAGTTTAGAGAAAGTTAGAATTTAGTCTCTATTAGTTATAATTAGAATTTGATCCTTATAGTTTGATAAAATTCTCATAAATCAAAGACTATTTTTGAAAATCTTATCAAACCATAGGTATTATTTATGAAATTTTATCAAACCACAATGACAAAATTCTATCTTTCAATATTTTTATATCTAGCATTCGAACCTTCACTTCACATTTTTGGACTCGTAAATTAAATTTGGATGATTGTAGTAGTAATTACGTATGAAGTGTGTCTTTATTATTATTATTATTATTATTATTATTATATATATATATATATATATATATATATATATATATATTTTGTAATAAAGCAAATATATCTATGAAGTATTTGTGTTATTATGTATTTTCCTTGTCATGTTGTTCTCTCACTTTTCTTTTCCGTTAGTCATTACCCTTCATTCTCTTCGCAAAGAAAAGAATATTAGTTAGCAAAACCGAAGGATTTAAAATAATAATAAATAACTTGATATTTACACTTAATCTAGAATTAGCTTGAAAGGGTTTGATTAAGGGAAAGTCATTTGATTGATTCTTTTTTATATAATAAACCTTTCGTTGATTCCTTCTTCTAGGTACAAATGATGTGGCCCCTATGTTAAATCAATAAATTAATATGAAAATATATATTTAAAAAAAATAATAATATACAAGAACTAAATAGGTTTCTATTTGTATTCTTAATGGGAAGTGCTATGTGTATATATGTTATAATTTTTGCTCATTAGCAAATATCATATAAAAAAAATTATATGAAAACTGTTTATGGTTAGATAAATTTCATTCTAAAATGTGAGATCTTATACTGTGATGTTGCTTAGAGAGGGTTTTCAAGCATATTTCTACAAATTTTTGCATTATACATACAACTTGATTTGTAAACAACAACACTTAAAAATGTTAATGTGAAAGATCAAACTATTAACATTTAAAAATGGTAGGTTAATATTTAAATTAGTTTTAATAAATCCATGTTAACTCGATTTTAACACATTAATTGTGAAATATGATTATCTAGTTAAATATTCAAGAAGAAGAAATTTTAAATATTAATGAATATTGTATGGAGGTTTGAAAACCATTGAACATTGATGATTTATGAATCACCTAAGAGTGAGACTAATGGGTTTCCCTTTCATCACACATTCAATAATTGAGAAATTTCTCTTTGATTGGTGGCCTCAAGAATCATTAACAAGTCTTCCTTATATTTCCAATTGTAATTTTAAATTAAAGTGCAAAATTTGACCCATCGACATTCATCCACTTAGGCATAAATGACAAGTGATGTACTTCATTTGTCCATAGCTAACATTGTCGCTTTAGCAGGTCAAGTAGAACCAAATTTCTTAAATTGACTTTGTATGGTGGGAGTGGTGACAAATATTTTGTCATTTTTTTTTTTTTTACTTCATTTTAATAATTATAAATTTTTTAAAATTGTTAAATAATGTACTAATCAGTCCATAATGGACCCATTCAAAAAGTTGGCTTAACATAATAAGCATTTTTCTGTTGAAGGCATTTTAATTTGACAAATTCCAACTATTTTATTTATGTTTAGGCTTCATGCTTACAACATGAATGATTTATATTTGTTCAAGAGAAAAGTTGGCCCTTCAACCACTCTTACATCATTTACAAGTTAAGATCTTTCAACTAATTCACAGGCTTTTATTAGGCTTTTTGGAAGGAAATTTACTGAGTAGTGTTTTTCGATCAGCTCATAAGTACTTAAATTTGTAAAATTGCCTCAATTCCTTCCACATATAGTCATCTACAAGCCGGGCGGGTTCGAGATGACTTTCCTGTCCCTGTTCCTACTCTCATCTCATTATCCATCCCGGCAAAACCATCCATTTAATTTCATCGAGATCAAGGCGGGGACCAAGTTTTCACAGAAAATTTTTCCTGTTTTGTTTCTTTTTTAAATATCTACATATTATTGAAAATTTTGAAAATTAAATAGTTAAAGCCTCATTTAGTAACCATTTTGTTTTTTATTTTTGCTTTTTAAAATTAAGTCTATTTCTTCCTCATTTCTTATATTGATTTGCATCTCTCTTAAGAACAATAGTTGAAATCTTTGCCAAATTCCAAAAACAAAAACAAGTTTAAAAGCTATTTTTTTTAATTTTCAAATTTTGGCTTAGATTTTTAAACCATTCATAAAAAGTAGATAACAAATGAATAAATTTGGGGGTGAAAATAGTGTCTATGGGCTTAATTTTAAAAAACAAAAACAAAAAACGAAATGGTTATAAGACGAGTCTAAATTTCACGTTAATTTTTTTTTTACGATTAATTTTATATGAAAATTTTGAACTTAAAAGAGACAATACTCAAATTTCCTATTAGAATAAAATAATTAACTTTCAAATTATTCAAATATATAATCTAAAATTATTTTAAATGACAAAACTGCTGAAAATATTTTTAAATATAGTAAAATGTTGCTGTTTATCAGTGATAAACCCTGACAGACTACCATCATCTGCTGTCTATTAGTGATATGTCTATCGTTGTCTATCACTGATAGACAATGATAGTTTGTCATATTTGTAAATATTTTGACTCATTTTGTTATATTTAAAAATAACCTTAAAATACTATCAAAATTAGTAAAGAAAAAGTCAAATATTCCTTTTATTTTAATGTAACTTGCCTAATAATAATGGGATTGTTTTCAAATATAGGAAAATTAATCAAAATATTTACAAATATAGCAAAATATTATTATCTATAGAGTTTATTATTATATATCACTAATAGATAGTCACAATATTTTAAAATATTTTCAACAGTTTTGTCATTTAAAAAATATAGAATCCTAAAATCATATAATATTAGCAACTTAGTTTTGTGCGAACAAACAATGATATATATCTATAAGAGATTACTTTTATATATTTGTTTCTCGTCTTTCACATAAATTTATGGTTTAGAGGTTTGACAACGTAAAATGTAGACAACTATATTTTATTATATAAACCAAGTTAATATTTTATATGTGAATCATGTGAGAAAGTCTTTTTTTTTTTTTTTATCCATGAGTGTCTGGACCAGTTTACACACCTTGTCTAAGACAAAGTTAAAACAAAAGTTTAATATGACAGTATGTAAAATTCAACTAATTCACACAAACTAAATTAAACTTTTAAAATCATACGCAGGAAACTTAAACAAGATAAACCAAAAATATGATAATTTGATAATATATATATACACTAATATTTTTTTAAAACAACAATGGCAAGAATAAAAAATATCAAATTTTTAACTTTTTAAGGAGAGAGTACATGTCATGCTTTTAAAAATTTGGTAAACATTTACCGGGACACGTGTGGGAAAACTCCAATTAAATATTTTAATTATTACATACAGGAGGAGAGGTAGGCATGTTCTCTCTATGCCCCTTAATTGAAAGTAGCCTAACTTTCCACTTCATTAAGTTAAAAAATTGTATACATAATTTAGACTTTTTTTCCCAATAAAAAATAATTTAGGGAGCTTTATTTGAATAATAGAATTTGATAAGTGCACGTGAAGTAGTGCATCTTGGAGGAGATTGATGTAGACACAACCACTATAAACAAAGATAAAATGACAATGAGGGTTATTGTGTGAGGTTGTCAAGGAACTACAAAGCTTGCAGCAAAATGTTTTTGGAAAATTACTGGATCAGTTGTATTTGCTGCAGCAATGACATAGAGTGAATTGATTTTCTAATTCTATAGAAACTAGCCTTGGAACATGACCAATATGTCAATGAGACACAATTGATAATTGATATGATCCTCCACAAAGCAAAAATCAAGTTTTGTTCATAGTTTTATATTTACGTTACATGATGTTGATCTCACAACTCATGAGCTCCCTTCCCATGAGCGACATTTCTAACCGCCGCTTTGGATCACTTGCACCATCACCACTGATTTTCCCCTTTTTTTAGTTTCTTCACACACACACACATTCTTTCTTTCTATTCATTTTCAACTTTAACAGAATTTTCAACTCATAAATGATGAATCCTAGGTATATCTCATATTTTGGTCTGTACTAGGGGGGGCCACACACAAGCACTTCTTGGTAGGAATGGTGCACTTTAAAAGGCAATGCATTGGCCCACATTTTGGTGGAAAAAAAAACAAAGCAGCTATAGAAAGGCACTTGTATGTTCAGGCCATATCCTCTTACTGTCTAAAGGAAGCACTAGGTAGAAACAAAAGAAATGCATAAGAGAAATTCGGAATTTGAAGTGCCCGATCTCTTATGAGAAAAAAGCTTAATCCATCCATCGAGAGGGTTCATTGTCAGCTTGATACTAGCTCTTCGATCCTTTAATGGCTTTTCTCTCCTCTCTACGGTCACACTAGCTCTTCAATCCTTTAATGGCTTCTCACCTCTCAACTGTCACACTTTCTTTTGTTTTCATAGAAGATGATTTGGATTGGTTGTTGTTTCGTTTTGGGGATGTGCTTCAGTTTGATGTTCCTTAGATTGATGTTTTGTTTGGTCTCTCCATTTTTTGTGGGCTTCTTGCAGCAACAATCCAGTTAACATCTTTCTATTTTTACCTCCTTTTTGTCATCCCCTTCACCTTTGGAATCATTGTATTTTTTTCTTCATTAGATTCGGTTGACTTAATTGCTTGAATAAATGGCTTATGATCTAACAAGAAAATTTAGAAAATAAAATAAAATTTAAATTCATCCCCAAGTACTTAACTTTATTTTGAAGTGAAACCATCAAGGATGGTTCAAAGATTCAGTGAAGGAATTTATTTCCTAATCTGAGGGCATAGATGGTCGATCCTTATTTATATGATTAAAAATGTTCATTCATCGACATTTTCATGAAATTCAGACTGCCCACATCAACAGAACATTGTATAACAATACAAAGGTCTCATAGTCACAGGGATATGACTAGCTAACTGAAAGGAGAACTTACAGGTGGCCATATGATTTTATGTTCAGGAAATATATCCCTTCTTTTTTAGATCCTCAACGGCTTCCTTGAGAATTTGTTCCATTGGGATGAATTCCAGCCCCAGGTTCATCAACTTCTTGGCTCCATCTTTTGCTCTCACCAAATCAGGCTGTGTATCTTCTACCGATCTGAAAGGGGAAGTGAAAGAGATCAGAAGCTCAAAACTGAGGAGATTATTACAACCTCTTAAAATAGAACCAAACAAAGACTAAATAGACCCAAGCCTTAAATAGTTTAGAGTACTTTAGAAACTTTTTTAGATTATAGGGCCTAAAAGGCACGATAAAGTTCAATAACCAAATTAAGATTCAACTTTGTTGTTCATTTGTTGTTTCATGATATTAAAAATAAAAATAAAAATAAAAATAAAAAATAAAAATAAAAGTAAAAATACAAAAAACTCCAATCCAAGTTAATGAAATAAATGTTGTGATAAAAGAAAGAGCACCAACAAGAGGCCATATTATGTATAAGATCAAAAAAAAGCATTAAGAGAAATCTCTTTTATCTTTGAAAATCCTAGGCTTTCTTGTTGGTTATGTAGAATACTTGGCAGTCTACTTAGTTGTGGGTAGGATCACATGAATTCCCCTTACCTGGGCACATTATACTGAGGGAAGAGTTCAGCAGCCTTCGCTACATAGTCAGAGTAACGAGCTATGGCCTCAGCACAAAAGTGCCTTCCTGTAGCTGATTTGTTTTCATAGACCAAAATGTGTGCTAATGCAACATCTTTAAAGTGCACTACTCCGATAAAAACGTCCTCGAATGTCTCACTGCACCCTGCCGAAGAACGAAAAGGCCATGATTTGTGTGGATTTCAAGGAAACTTCATAGATGAATTGTTATGTGAATTCTTTTTCATACCAATCTGACGGAAAACTGAAACTTTCAAGACACAAAGATTTAGGCTCCATTTGATAACTACTTAGTTTTTAACTTTTGACTTTAGAAAATTAAACACTACTTCCACTCCTAAGTTTTAGTGTAACCATACTTTTTTGTTTTTAAAATTTGACTAGGAATCTAATGTTAAAAGAAGAAAACCATAATTGAAAATTTGAGAAAGAAACAAAACATAAATCTAAAAACAAAATCGTACGAAGTCTGCAATTTGAATCCATCAAATGGGGCCTTAGGAAGAGTGACTTTAAAGTTCAATGAGAAAGGAAATTGTTACTATTCAAGAACCACCCTGCTGCAAATCAGTGTCTTCATATACTGGATTTTTTAGCTGCAGTTTGTTAAAATCAAAATCGAACTGCAAGTCTGCAATTTCTTTGTACTAAAAATGGTGCCATCGTGAAGAGAGTATGCTAGAAATGAAGAAGAGAAATTACCCTGAAGAAGTTTTAAAAGCATTTGCATGCTGGCATTAATTCTGGGAGGAAACACAGGGCCCATCACTGTGCCTGGATTAATCACCACCACATCCAATCCTTTCTCCTTAGCAAAATCCCAAGCAGCCTTTTCTGCTAGAGTTTTTGAAATTGAATACCACAGCTACAAGAAGAGGGGAAAATCCCAAAAATTAGAAAATCTGGCCACAAAAGAATACGAGCTTCAGGTTGATTGGCAGAAAGTAAAGATGCACTTTCAATGGTATGGCATTGGAAGAAGAACTGCCATTATAACCAACAGCAAAGGATTAAACTAGATTAGCCTCAGAATCAGGAATTATTGGCCTTTCAAATCTGCTTTTATCGCTATACTTTCTTCATTATCCAAAGCAGGGAAAGATTCAAAGCAGGTAAATCACTCACCCCCTTTTTCTTGCAGTAATCAATATCGGTCCAACATTCTTCATTCCTTACAACATTCGCCGGCCAGTTAGGGTTCGGAATCATGGCTGAGATAGAAGAAGTCACCACTACGCGTTGTACCCCAGCCTCCTTGGCCGCCGTCAGGACATTGATGGTTCCTTTGATAGCCGGATCCAATAAATCCCTCTACAAATACAATGCGAGAGTTAATTTCTACAAATTATGACCTCAAAGCATGAAACAGAACTTGTATTCCATGGTTTGTAGAGCTCGTGAGATAATATCACACCTCAGGATCTTGTACAGGATCAACGATGCAAGGAGACGCGACGTGGAAGACGCCAGCACAACCAGTGACGGCGGGGACAATGGAGTCATAATCGAGGAGGTCGATTTGGAAGAGACGAAGACGAGCCTCTGCTCCCTCTAAATCTTCCAGATGCTTGGTTTCGCTCTCGTCCTCTGCATTCGTCGATCAAACATGCAAAGCATCCATTAATGAAAATGCGGAAATCAAATAGTAAATGTAACCGGAAGATAGGGAAGAAAGTGGGAGGGTAACTGAGATTTTGGAGGGTGGCGTGAACGGAGTAGCCGCGGAGGAGGAGGAGGTGAACGAGCCAGGATCCGATACAGCCACTGGCGCCGGTGACGCAGACCAGTTGGGGGTCGTGGGTGGTCGACATGTGTGTGGTGAAGAAGAGATTTGGGTGTGCAATGGCGAGATGGACTTAGCTTTCACTTCTTCACTCTTCTTGAGTTGTTGAGTTGACAGTTTGGTTTGGTGAGATATTGGATATTGGATTGGTTGTGGAAGAAGAAGAAGGAATATCTGATTTATTTGCTCACCTCAGGAAATCAACGGTGAGCAGAATGAATCCTTCACCCAGGGACCCGCTGCCACCCATTTTTCCTTTCTCTTTCTTCAATTTCAAATCTAACCTTTTCTTTCGCTTTTATTAATTCTACTTATTTTCTTTAATCCATACTACTTTTTCTAAGATAAAATTTCTTCATACATCTCAGGCCCACCCAAGTTTTTTTTTTTTTTTTTTTTTTTTTAAGCAAAGTTACCTTTTTAATCTTGAGCAACATTTTGCGTGTTTGGTCCTTCCGAGATTCTTTTAGTCTTTGAGCTTTTAATGATTGGTTTAATAGGTTCCTCAACAATAATAAATTGTTCCATGGAAATGGATTTGAGTACATTTAAAAATTGACCCATCGTTATTTTTAAACTAAATCAAATTTAAGAAAATATGTAACGCCTCAAATTCAAATTTAGGGGAGGATATGAATGACTTAGATCACATCCAAACTAGAAGGATTTTAAGCATATAAAAATATGGTTAAGAAAAACTTAAAAATTATTAACTATACCAATAAGCTACACCTTTCTTTCAGTAGCTGAAAATGTCAGGATCATCAAATGTTGAATTTGGATTTTGAATTCTGGTCGAAATCCTAGACTCGTGACTTTAGAAAGTTAAACCCTATAATCCATTAAACCCACTTATTTTCTTTCTCAAATCTCAAAAGTTTCAACCCTCGTCCTCTTGTAATAACATTTGAGTACTCTTCTTACTTGCTTTATCAATGGTTTAGCAAATTGCAAAATCTCACAATGACGAAACTTCATCTTCAACGATAAGTACATCATTGCCTCTTTCTCTTCAAGATTTTCTTTCTCCATGGTCAAAATTAACCCCACCTCCTTTAGTGATGGTTTTTTTTTTTTTTCTATTTTCTTTTTTGCTTTTAAACTGGTAGGAAATTGAAACTTGAGGGTTTTTTTTTTCTTTTTTGGCAAAAAATTGCATAAAGTTGAAAATGAAGGGTGTTGTTTTTAGAGCTAGAGCTTTGATACCTCTGGGTTTGTTCCTACTAGGCCTAGATTTATCCCTCATAATGTTTCTAATTGCTCTATGATTGTTTCTCCCAATATTTCTATATCTGATTCTAGCAATAGTCATCACAATAGACTCAAGTTGGGTTTTGAGATCATCGAACTGACCTTCTTTTATGATTTGTTAGACCATTTTATTTGTAATGACTTGAACGTGTTTTTATGGTGCAACGATGTGGCTTCATCAACATCTCTTCTTCTCTATTCTTTTTATCTACCAAGAGGCCTTCAAATCTTAAGCAAAGGTTCCAATATGGTTCTTGGCCATAATGGGGACCATTGACTAGTTTGATGAAGTAGGAGTAAATGTTTATTAATGTCTTCTTATATACAAACTCCTCAATTTTTATGTAATAGATACTTTATATTGCATGAACACGAGGTATGCCCATTAAATCTCACGATCTACAACTACAAGTTTTTTCATTCAAGTCTACCTTGTATGGGGAAACACCCCTTCCTACCTCAATATTCATGTTCCCTGCAATGTTGGTGTGCAATTTCTAGACCGAGTCTTACACTTTTTTGTGCACTCTAGGCCCTAACTCTCCTTCCAAACCATTATAAAACTCATACTTCTTTGACATAACAAGTTTTCAAATATTCTCATGCTTTTCGATTATTGGTGTATCAATTGCTTGCAAAATATAGGCATTAAAGCATTTGGGTATGTTGTTCAACATAAGAACACATTTAACTTGTGTTGAAAATGTATGCTTAGACTAATACCTCGTTAATATACCATTTAAATACTGGTAAGTATGCACATCCAACTTAAGGTAATCAATCACTGCCTATCAATGATATACACTGATAGATAGACATTAATAGGGTGTGTATCACTAGTAATTATTGATAGATAGTGATAGATGATAATAGTTTATCATTGTCTATCGGTTTGAAAAACTTTTCTTTTTTGACATATTTGAAAATTTCAATAGTTTTTCCATTTAAAACAATTACCCAAAAATAAAATCCTTATATAATTAATAATAAATTCATAAATGATATAATTTTATTTTAAAATATTATGAAATTGAAAGATGAGAGAGAATCTGTCAAAATATCAAAAATATCCCAAAATGCTACTGAAATCTAGTTATGAAATATTACTAAATTTTAGAAAATTTGTGAAATATTAGTTATGCAGTAGGCCAATTCCCTAAATCTTTCTAAATTTGTAAGGGAAAATTTTAGTTTATCATTAAGCCCAATCCAAGCTCAACTCAAGGTCAACGATTGACCCAACCCTTTCATAAATTGGATTAAATATAAATTTTAACTTGTTTGAGTTTATTCATATTGGCTTATTGGGTCGACCCAAAAGCCGAATTCAATATAATAATACATATAATTATTAATAGTAATTAATAAATAATAATAATTTTAAAATTAAGAAAATAATTCAACAACCCACTAATTTTCAACTACAAATGCATGGGATTAAAAAAAGTTAAATGGGAGGGGTAATTAAATGAAGGATGGGTGAGAGTTGAAAAGTGAAAACCATTAAAGATTCCCTTTTATTCTTGTCTCACAATGAAAATTTTGATGATTACATACTCTACAGATAAGCCTTCAAGGCTATTTTAATTCTAAAATTAACATAAAAAGTAATAATTCATTAGGGTGGCTAATTCTATACTGATCTAAAGGGTCAATTCAAGCCTAATCCAATTTCGGTCCATTGAGTAAGACCCATGTATTGGGCTATGGAACTCTGTTGGCCCAATCAGTTTCTGACGCCCGTAGGGCTTAGGCCTTTGACTCTTTGAGCTAGGTCGACCCGACTTGCCCCAATGATGAGGTTGGGAAAAAAAATGTATATCTACTAGTGCACACAAATCTAAACACATTTATTGTCATCTTCCTCCTATAAACTCCATGCCTCTAATTATTTGTTCCTTTTTTTCTTATGATTTTTTTGGATAACCTTTAATCCTTAACCCTCAAATATACATCCCATATATGATTAGATTTGATTACTTAAGCAACACATAAGTAAACATAGACCTTTATCAATGAATTTGACAGCAAAAGCTTTCCACGGTTATTTTAGAAAAAACTTTGATGATTATTTTAGACAACTTCAAATTTCTAGAATATAATTGAACCCAACCTCATGAATAGGGTATAATTCAAACCACCCCATATTTCATGAGTTTTTTTTTTTTTGGATAAATTAACCATTAATATAGAGATTACCTGAATGACATCTGAGATTCAAACCAAATGGCTTAATTTCCTCTCTCTATGAATATATAAATATCTTCCAAACCAAACGGACTTGTGAATAATGTTACTAAAACAATGGGGACAATATTCTGAAGTCATCCCAAATAAAAATAAAATAAAATAAAAAGAAGAAGAAGAAGAAGGTTCATATTTTTATGATGAAAAGAATGGTTACACTGCAGGCTAACTATTATTTCTGTACCATTGATTTGCTTTTACTACAAGAAAATTGTGAGCACAAACGCAGCTCAACTGTGTCTGTCCAAAAATTTCTCTATCAAGACTGAGAATGCAGCAAAACCTGCACAACCAGCGCAAGCTGCCTTTGGGCCACCTGAGATGAAAAAGAGAGGCGCATTATTATCGACGTTGTTAAATAAAGATAATCTCAGTTAACATAGCCATTTATGTTATTCTGCCAATCATTCATTCTTCAAACATTGCTCAATAGATAAAAGAATGGTAAGAGGCTAAAGAGATTGTCACTAAGTTTGATGCAGAATAACTATCCAAAGTTAAAGCAGAAACTATAGTCCAGATTTCAACAGAAGGTAAAAAAATAAATAAAATAAAATAAAGTAAAAAAAAATCAGGCAGCCATCCCTCAACGTTAATTAAGTTATTCTTTATTAGTTTAAATATCATTTTGGTCTCTATGCTACTCCAGCTCTATACTTCCAGATGGTCTAAATTTACTTAATCCCTACATTTTCAATAATAAATCTTAAAAAGTCTTACTATTTAATTTTTACATAAAACGCTTGGAGGGAATCATCATTCTTCCCTCCATATTTTTAGAAGCATATTTACATCGTGACATTTTTTGAAAAAAAATTATTATTACTACGTTACCAAGTTTGATAAAAAGTAATGATTTCAAATTAATAATGACTAATTTTAATCATTATGAAAGTACAGCGACAAAATTGGGCATTCAAAAGTACAAAAACTAAAATAAAATGAGATCCAAGATAAAGGGATTAAAATAGAATTTTAACCATCTCTTACGATCCAAAAACCAGTGGAGGTCCCTCCCTCATTTATTCCAACTGAAAACTACTGCTCAAATCTGCAGTTAACCGAGGGATTAGAAACCCCAGACTACTTGATTGAATTGTTAATTAAAACAGTGGAACAGGACAAAAAGAGAAAAATCAACAATAGCGAACATCTGCATTTTGAGATTTTGTACTTAGATTCTCCCCCTTCAACTTGTCACCTCGTCACCTCATTCTGCCTCAAGGCTTACTTGCACTTCAAAGTGCCTTCAGCCTTAGTGTTTTTTTGATGAAAAACCATGAACTACTTGGTCTACAAGAAAGGAGTGGTCTCATCTAATTTCTAACAATGCTATATTCCATCTCAGTGGCAGCTCGTCAGCAGCTGCCCAACAAAATAGCTCTTCAATAAGCTTGGCTTTGCTCTCGCTAACAGTGAAGAGGAACCGAGGAGTGTTGGATACAGCTGCTTCTACTTAACATTTTTTGTTCTTTTTAAATGTGAAACAGCTTTCACTGAGTAAATCATATTAAACGAGTTGATGATGTTTCTACATCAAATCATTTAAAATCAGGGAATACGTTTTATTATCAAGGGTTCAACAAAAGCATGACCGAGCAAGTTAGTCAACAAGTACTATACATCATTGCCTAAGTGATGTTCAAGACGGCGTGCATATATCATGCTAAAGAGAATTTTTATGAGATTGCTCCTAAAGCTTTACCAAAACTCTCCTTGTCCTGTTCAATAATTTTCTCCACATTAAAAATGTACATGTCTTTGGCTGTATGAGCCAATGCAAGAATGGCATGCAAAAAAACTGGACACCTACTACCAGTCAAAGAGGAAGCAACTGTGAACCAACCGAAGACCTCCCCCCTTCTTGTGGTAATTGCTAGGCGGTTCTTTGTTGCATGTTTCACCTATGTTCTTGTATGATCTTTCCCCCTAAGTTCTATTAATCATTGCTTTTCTAGAAGTTAAGATTTCCTTAAACGGGTTGGCAGAGGAAAATATGTTAAATTTTTAAAGATATTTGAATCATGGACCGAACACTGTCAAATACCATTCAGAGGCTGTATGATCTAACTAGTAGCCAACTCGTATCTCTAAGGCAGTCTGGGTGGCATCACCAACATAGCTCTCTGTGCTTTAATTTGCATGGAAATTTAAAAGACGGGGAGATTTAGGAATGGAAAATCCTTCGTCTGATGCTGAAAAACTGTAATGTTAGCAGTGAGAATTGGGAAAGACAGGTTAATCAGGACAAGAAAAGACGAGTATCCAATAAAGGTAAAAGTTTCACTGTGGACTTCACTTAGAGGCTTACACAAACGAAGATTAACTTCTTAGGAAAAGACACATATATCCAATGAAGGTAAAAGTTTCACTTTGGACTTTACTTGGAGGCTTAAACTGGCTTAAACAAACGACAAGACAAAGAAAGGAATCTGCACAGGTTTATTTCTCAAATTGCTATTTATTATGCAAGAATATACTGAGAATGCCAGACCTTTTTTTCTCTCGTCCTTTACCTTTCTGTTCTTGTGGAGAAATTTTTGTGCTTCTGAGATGAGCTGGGCGAAGCCCTTCTCAACCAAGGGCACTCTCCTTGGTGATTCTATAAGCTAACAGTATAGCTAGAGTGCTTGGACTAAATGCTTCTAAAATTATTCTAAGTGAGGTTCGGCTAAACAGAAGTAGGAGAAATCTTCAAGGATCCCCCAACACTTTGGGAGATCAACGCCTTTATTGCTTCTCTTTGCAGATTCTATTCAAAACAATTTTGTAACTACTCCCCTCCCATATATAAACCAATTCAGAGCGTCTATTAGCGAACTCCTTAAATTTTTTAATTTTGCAAAATGTACACATCAATTTCATTGTTTCTAATATAAAAATATATAAATTTAACCAACAAGGCTACTAGATACAAAAGAATTTTCAAGCATATTAGCGAATAGCAAAACATAAAAGAAAAAGAATGGGACAAGCTAATGCAGACACAGCAGTGTTATTAATGCCAACCATGAAAAATAAACAGGTTATTCTCTGGCAACTTAAAAGATGAGATATCAACAAAATGCGATCAGAAAATATGGAAATGCAATGAATTAGCAAGATAGTTGAACTACTTATGCACACACATTGCTACCATTCTGATACCTATAAATTTCTTTGTAATGCGACCTTAAAAACAAGAGGTTATGATACTATTCTTAAATTCAAGGAGACAGATGCATAGCCAATAGAACGTGTTCGGTAAGATTATGGAAATAATTTCTTCTGAACACAATTCAACATAAGATGCACGACCCTTCAGATATTTTAGTTTCAACTAGAGTACTGAATCACCAGATTTTTTCCATAAAAGAACTTTACATGGTTAGCTGAAAATTCATTTGTATGCAACACTTGACTGGAAAAATAAGGCAAGTACATAGAAGGGTAAGAAGGCCAACCTTTAGCTGATATTGAACCACCGGTTACACAACCAGCAACTACTGTATTCGTCATATCATGTTTGGCTCGAGCCTAAGCACATCGATATGGAATTAGATCCCATAAAATAACAGGCACGTACTGAGAGGGGTAAATATAAAATAAACAACCATGTGCATAAGACACGAACTTGATACCTTTTCTACAACACATTCTGCAGCTGAGAAAATAAAGCCCATGACTGCAAACGCCTTTGCAGAACCCCAACTACGCCGTCCCATCTGTTTTGCAGTGTAAACAAATTGTTGTTTAGCAGTCATCTCGTCTTGCATCAATGGATTATCCAATGCCCCCAAAAATAATCCCATGAACAATCCAAGCCCACCACCTGCATATATTTCAGAACAGAAGTGGCCAATCGCCCATAAGTAAGTATCTAATAGTGAAGGAGAAAAGTAATAAACTAATAATAACTCAAAATTTATGATTAAAGCAGCATACACAACCTGCATACAGTGGCTGTAATAATTTTTATTTAAACTCTTTTTTGATAAAAAAAAAAACGTTTAAAATACATTTCAAAATCTATTTTAAGTGATTGCAAACCCTCCAAATTTTTTCTTAAAATGATTTATTTTTTAAATTAAACGTTGAAAATGTATTCCAAACCCACCACCTACTTCACTTGGCAAAAAAATATACTGCCCAGGCCCAAACTACATAAACGCATCTCATTTAAAAACCAAAATAGGAGCGATTCAACGTAACACTAGAGCATCATATTGAGAGATAGAGAGAGAGAGAGAGAGAGTTATCAGTACTGCAATCGATCAAAACAAAGAAGATTCGTTTGGCTAATGGCGAGAGAAACTAGAGCAGAGTACATGAGTGAGAATGCTGAAAAGAATTTATAAAAAAGCAACAAGAAAATCGGCTGACCTACCCATGACTCCACTAACAACACTGCGAACTGCACAGTTGTTCCAAATATCTTGGCCGCGAATCTCTTCAACTGTAGGCATCCTTATAGGCTCAATTGGAGGCTTCTCGGAGTCGTTGGAGGTGGGTGGATCGAGAGAAGATCTATCTCCAGAAGTGGAAGCCATTGAAGTGGAAGGAAGAAGAAAAGGTTGAAGGACAGAGAGAATGATAAAGCAAGAAAAACGGGGAATCTGAGCGAGAGAGAGAAAACTGGAGAAAGGTGAGGGCCTGCTGAGAGTGGGAGGGAAGAAAGGCCAGCGAGGGAAAGAGGGTTTTCCTTTTAGTTTATAAATTTATAGAGCCTATAACGGGTCGGGTTTTGGGGCCCGCCCCTTACGTTTCAAACGGGTCAAAATAAAATGGTAATAGCAGCGTGAGGGGTTGTTTGTGGCACCGACTTAAGTTAATATGTATGTGCAATTTATATGGTTATGTTTTGCGCGTTTGGAGAGGATTAAGTTCAAATTTCAAGGATATTTGGTGTAATTTTTTTTATAAATAATTTGTGTTTATGATAATTATTTTTGTTTGAATTTTTTTATTCAATATTTTTACATATATATTGTTTTAAATAAAATATACATTTTACTTTACTTTATTATTTTCTAAGCACACATGTATTGTTGGATTTTTTGGAAAATAAAGTTTGAGATTTAATTTTGAATCATGCATTTTAATATTTTTTTTAAACTTATTTTATAAATTTGTGCATGTGACATTTGTAACTAAGTCATTTTTATTTTAACACTTCTATAAGAGTTTTTTAAAATAAAAATACTCATGTGTCTTGATAATTTTTCAAAAAAGTATTTTCACATGCAAGTTTGTTTGATTTCCTATATGATAAAGGTGATTTTATTAATGTTAAATTACTATAAATAACAACTATAAAATACTATGAACAAATAAAAAAAATGAGAATCCAACGTCTTGACAAAACTTACATATTTTTGTGTCGATAAAGGTGTTTTTATTGATAATTTGATGCGTCAACTTAAATATAAACACTTATTAACATTTTGTATGTATTTTTAAATTAGTAGTTATTTTTAAGCTTTAAATTAAGGTTTTATTGACAGTTTTATGTCGTGCGTGTTAACAAAACAAAAAACTTGTGTGTTAACAAAGCTCAAATTTACAATAGTCGAAATTTAAAATAATAGTCATCAAAGTTAGTGGAATGGCTACTGTTGGAGGTCACCAAAGTTGGCCATCGTGGTGGTTGGATGTTGATAGAGTTGGTCACATGCGGTGGTTGCTAGAGTTTGTCGTCGAAGTTGGACATCGACTAAATTTGGCTGTGGAAGGTAGTTGTTGGAGTTGGCAATTGGATGCGGTTGTCAAAGTTGAGTAATGTGGCATTAATGGTGACGAGGGATGAGTGTACTATTAATAGATATGGTCTAAAATGTTATGACATACGAAGTTGGTCTCCCAAATAATGAGTTGAGTTCATATCTCAACCCATCTCATCTCCTCACCCCAAACATTCCCTCAAGGTTATATGGTTTATCCCTTGGCTTTGACTAACGAACCTGGGTATAAACTACAACAACGATGAAACAATAGTTGAACTCAAAGAAAATGACTAAGGGGTTAAATTTATCATTAACCACGACATATGGTTTACATAATCGTTTTAACAATGACACAATTGATAATGACTCAATGAGTCTAAGAGACTCACAAGTATTGATTACTGAGTTTTTATACTTCGTATAAACTAAGCCATGTATATTAAATGGAGAATAACTTGTCAAAGGTATCTTTAAAAACTTTTAATGTATTTTGTTAACCCATTTACAAAATGGACTATAACTTGAGTGTCATAGTATACGTGGTTTAACACCACAATGATGTTCAATTTTGATTGTTTTACACAATATTGATATGTCTTTCATCAATAGTACAAATACCATTGATAGATTCATCGGTGTCAACATAACATTCTAAAATATTTAAGCCATCAAGCCTCTAATAATGGACATTACAACAAAAAAAAAAAAAAGAAAAAAAAAGAGAGACTAAATAACAAATATAACAAAATTGAAGCCAAGAGACATGTAGAAGGGGTACTTTAAAAAAAAAAAAAAATTGAAGCACCAACTCTCTAGTTTTCACGGTCTAATTGAAGGTTGATTATCTGTTGGGTATTTTTTGGAAATACGTGAAGTTGATGTGTGGATTGGGAGTTTAGCGAGGGTTGTGACTCATCCGAGTTCTAGGTTGCCTCCTCATGGTTTAAATGGTGGAGTTGAGTGTGGACTCGAAATAGTCTCTCTGTCGGTAGGTTGTCACCCATAAATTTTGGCATGGGAATGGGAGCGATTATCAGAGATGGAAGGGGGGAGATGGTGGGTGCTCAACCGATGTACCATTTAGGAGTATGTTGGTCGAGGTAGAGGATGCTTTGTCTTTGTCTTTCTTCTCGAGGTTTAAACTCGTAGAGTAGTTGGGTTTGTGAGGCTTTGTGGACTTGAATATGATAATGAAGTGGTAGTAAAAAAGTTGCTTTCAATGTGTTTTGCCATTTCTCCTGCTTGCCGAGATTTATAACTGTGTGGCCCATAACTTGGCCACTCATGCTTTTAATTCTTCATCCACTTGTGTTTGGCCCCTTGAATTTATTGAATGGCTATCGATCTTGTTGGGGTTGTGAAGGAATGCTCATAACAAGAATGTATTTGGTGGATTTTTGAACTTCCATTTTTTTTTTAGCTTATTCACGCGTTGAACGACACGTAATCAACTATTTTTTTTACTTTATTAAATATTTGGGTAAAATACCATTTTAGTACATCTACTTTGAGTTCCATTTTATTTTAGTCCATGTACTTCTAATTAATCTTAAATTTTACTTGTTTCAATAAGAAAATACAATGTTGTAGGCGATGTTACATAGTAATCTCATCAAGATAATAATTAAAATATTATTATTTTTAAAATAAAACATAAGTGTCACATCATGAATTAAACTATTAGTATGCCAACAAAAGCAAACTCGAGCAACAAAATTGTTGATTTTGAAATCACATCTCAAAATGTAATCCAATCCAAGCATAAGAGACCACTGTATTAATTTTTTAAATAAAAAAATTAGGATTTTAATATAAAAAATTATTTTAAAAGACAAAACTGTTTAAAGTATTTATAAATAATAGTAAAATATGATAGTTTATCTCCGATAAATTATAATTTGATTGCTATTTGTATCTATCTCTATCACGATCTATGCGATAGACATACAAATTTTGATGTATTTATAAATATTTTAGTTTATTTTCTAAAACATACCCTTTTAATTTCATTGATTTAAAAATATTTAAAATTAAACTTTTGTAAAAATTAAAATGGGCCGGCCCAAGTCAATGGAATCGAAACTTTTATCCTCAAGTCGCGTAGGATCTATACACCTGCACAAATTATTCAACCCTAATCCATCTTCCTCTCTCACGTCTCTCTCTCAAGTTAGCCCTAAAAAAAGCTAATGTCTGGTATGTACGATCAAGGAGGAGACGCTGCTCCGTCTTACGGAGCCCCTGGAGGCGGTGGAGGCTACGGTGGTGGAGGTGGAGGCTACGGAGGCGGTGGTGGTGCAGGCTATGGTGGAAAGGGCGGTGACGGTGGATATGGCGGTGGAGGCCGGGGCGGCGGTAGAGGCTACGGAGGACGAGGCGGCGGCGGAGGCGGAGGCGGAGGCTACGGTGGTCGAGGTTTCTCCAGATTTGTTATTATTATTGCTATTATTTTATCTTAATCGTTCAGTGGCGAGAATCTTTGGGGGGAAGGAAGTCTATTGTTTAGAAAAAATTTAGGATTTTTATCCTTTATTTTTAATTATTGGGGAGACTTTCTTTCTGATTTGTTGGTTCGACGATGTTATTGCTATGTTTTGTTTTGGAAAGGTTAATTTATTGCTATTGGGTGGGGTGTGTGACTTGTATTTGGTAAGTTAATTTCCCGCTATCGGATCCAACTGCGAAGTTAAAGTGAATTGTTTTTGTTTCCCACTAAAGAGTTACATGTTCTTCATCGCCTCAGTTTCTTTATGTGCCTTTTGTTTTGATCCAAACTAGGCGGTGGAGGCGGATATCAAGGAGGAGATCGAGGGGGGCGAGGTGCTGGACGTGGTGGCGGAGGTGGTCGTGGCGGAAGTGGCAGAGATGGGGATTGGGTCTGCCCTAATCCTGGGTAGGGTTTTCTCTTCTTCGTCTATTACTGAGTTCTTTTGTTTTATTTCATTTGCATGGGTACACTGAACGGCTTCCCATCCCTAAATGCATAAATTGTAGACATTTATATGGGGAACTTGTCTTATGTTTGTTAGCTAAGTTTATGATTGAAACTGATGTTTTGTATTGTTTTGTTTTGTTTTGTTTTTGCCATATAGCTGTGGAAATTTGAACTTTGCTAGAAGAGTGGAGTGTAACAAGTGTGGTGCACCCTCACCTGGGGGTGCTAGTGATCGAAGTGGTGGAGGTGGCGGCGGCGGAGGTGGCGGCTATAATAGAGGTGGGTCTGATGGGGGTTATGGCGTCAATCGTAATGGCAGAGGCGGTAGTTTCCATGGTGGTAGAAGTGGAACTCATGATGGAGGTCGAAATGAAGGAGGGAACAGAGGTGGTAATTCTTATGGTGGTCACCAAGGAGGAGAAGATAGTGGGTACAGTCAGGTTCCCCCATCCTCGGCACCCTCATCTGGTGGTCTTGGTGGCTCTTATCCACCATCTTACCATGCTGGAAGTGCAGACTATGGGACTGATGCAGTTCCTCCTCCTGCAAGCTACAGTGGAACTACATATCCTCCAACCTATGGTGGTCCTACTGGTGGCTATGGTGGTGATAATCTAGGTGATGGGCGTGGTGCTGCTGGTCGGAGTGGGCCATCATCTGGATATGATGGTGGCTACAATGCGGGTGGTAGAGGTGGCTATAATGCTGGTGGTAGAGGAGGAGGAAGCTATAATGCCAGTGGTGGTAGAGGTGGTGGTTATGGAAGTACACCAGCAGCAGAGCCTGCACAGGTTAAACAGTGTGATGATAATTGTGATGATTCGTGCGATAATTCTAGAATCTATGTATCTAATTTGCCACCAGATGTGACCATTGATGAATTGAGAGAATTATTTGGCGGAATTGGTCAAGTAAGTAACCTTCTCTTAGGCTATATTCTGTTGCTTGTGGTATTCGATCCTTGTTGGAGTGAGTACCATGTGATCGTGAATTCTTTTTTAGACAGTGTATAAACTTTCAAACTATATTTCCATGTTTAGAAAGTTGACTTTTGATTACTAGGCAATTGTTTGTGATATATGAAGCTCTTATAGAGCTAGTTCTATGCCGCTTGCCAATGTGTCTGCAATTGATATCCTGTCTTCTCTAAAATGTGTCAGTATATGGTATTCCTGATTGTTAGTTCATCCTTTTTAAATAATGAGTATACTTTCATCTGTTTTCTAAATGAACGATCTTTTCATGTTCAGAAGTTATGTTATGAATTCTGTTTGAGACATTTGTTTATGATTTGGAGGTTATGTAGGTAGAGTTCTATTCTTATTGGCAATAAAATAAAGTGGATTTTGTTTCTCTAGTTCTGAAGATTCTTTTTTCAGCATTGACTTTTGCATATAAAAAATTGAACTGTTTAATTGAAGCCTTTTTTGCATTTTCAATTTGAAGATTGGAAGAATCAAGCAGAAGAGGGGCTACAAGGATCAGTGGCCTTGGAACATAAAAATATATACAGATGAGATGGGAAATAACAAAGGCGATGCATGTGTATCATATGAAGATCCCTCTGCAGCGCATTCTGCTGGCGGTTTCTATAACAGTAACTACTGTGCTTCTATAGTATTATAATAACAATATTAGATATTATGGTTTTAATTTTAGTTTGAATCTCTCTATGATATCATCTTTCAATGATCATATTTTTGTATCCGCAGATTATGATTTGAGAGGCTATAGCATTAATGTTGCAATGGCTGAGAAGTCTGCACCAAGGGCTCCACCTACATACAACCATGGGTACTTGCTTCACCATTATTCTTTCAAAACAAATTGAGAAATCCGAGTACAAAGTTTAGGCATGCATATATCTTAAAATATGTACTTATTAGTTCTTTCTTGGTGTTTGCTGATAAGGCTGAGAAATTTGCAATTGTAATTACCTCTTTCTTATACACACACAGAGGCAGAAAAAGATTTTTGTTGGCAGAATTAGGACAGGACAAGTTACAGTTTTGTCCAATATTTGATACTGTTTGATATCCCGAGTTAATATTATCCAGGAACTATCAACGATATTACTTTGTTTTTATTTTTGACTCTGAGATCCAAACATGTTTGAGAATTAGGCTTTGAATTAAATTAGCCTGTCATACTCATTTTAGTAGAAATGTTATGTCTTAGTCTTTTTACTGTTTAGAATGCTATTAGTCTTTTAGTAGGTTACCCACCCATTTCCTTGTTCTTGATTGTGGGGGTGGATATTTTTATCTTCTCCATTTGTGCCAATACTCTTATACTAAGATATTTTAACTGATTCATTTATATTATTATATAATGAAGAATACTTGGGTGTATCATGGACTGCACCCATCTTTTCGCAGCCCACTTCAACCACAATAGAAAAAATTAAAAAATGTTGAGAAAAAGAGGAAAGAAGAGTTGCTAACATGTAGCAAACTGTGATTTGACAATTGGGTTCAACCACAATAGAAAAAATTAAAAAATGTTGAGAAAAAGAGGAAAGAAGAGTTGCTAACATGTAGCAAACTGTGATTTGACAATTGGGTTGGATGAGTATAGATGGGTGTAGCTTAGGATGCACCCAACCTTTTCATTTCATATAAATTATTATGCTTTAGAATTTTTTGTCTTGCACTGCATAAACTGTCCTTTCATGTTGCAGTGGTGGTGGTAGAGGTGGATATGGAGGTGGTGGAGACAAGCGCAGAGATAGCTATAGGGACGGAGGCTCTGGACCTGATAGACATCAGCATGGTGGAAATCGATCCCGTCCTTACTGAGAGATTCGGCATTGAGCATTTTATGTAATGGGAATTGTGATCTTAGTGTTTTAGTTTTGTTCCATGGCTGGATTCTTGAATTGGAGACCAAAGAGGTAGGTTGTTCACTTTCTATGGGCAAGAGACCTCTTTGCTCCTTTTTATCTATAGTGGTACCTGGAGGATTATAATCTTGCTGGGGCTTGAGATTAATCTAGTTGTGTGAATGTTTTTTTTTATAGAGGCAGGCGGATAATCTCCAAACTGCTTGTTGCTAAGGTAGGTGTTGATGTTTTCAGGTGAGTGCTTCTCTTTCCATAACCATTCTTAGAAATTATGCACTGGGTGCTCTGATGTATAAGCTCCACCTGATCTCAGCTACATCCTTGTTGGATATGATGCAAGCATATCTTAGCTTAGCCTTCGATCATAATTTCTGCATTCATATTTTAATTATTAAATGTTCTTTACTCTTTAACATCGTTTATTATTATCTATTTGTTAGGGATGATCGGAAAATTTGTCTTATTCCTTAATTCATCTCGCACATGTGTTCAAGGCTGCTTGTGACACTTGATTAAATTTGTTATTTTCCCAAAAGACCATCATATTAGTATGTCATCCTAGGCTACATGTTGGTGGGAAGTTAAGTCCAATTGTCAACTGTTTCACCCCTTAGAATTTTGTTACTGTTTATTTTTTTGGGATTGGGGTTTTTATGCTGGGTCGGGCCGGGCAAGTTGGGGGTTGGGATAGTTCATATCCAAGATAAGGAGCTTCAAATTAATGAGTTTATCTTTGTCAATTGAGCCTATTAGTGTGAAGTATTGGAATGTAGGGTTTTTTTTGCGGGGGGGGGGGGGGGGGGGGGGTGTTTTAATGGGACGGGGCGATTTGGGTTTTAGGCTTTTGGCAATGATGCTTATTGTTTGCAATAATGTCTGACGCTCCAAATGTTTAAAAGACTCATTTTAGTTAGGTCTTAAGGCAAACACTAACCTCATGAATTGTGATGCCGTGGCGCCGCCATTTACATTCTGCACATTCGTTTGCTGCGTTAGGCTTCATTGGAGCTCTGCCGAGGAAATATTCAGCAATAGCTTCGGAATTGTCTTAGGAGTCTGGTTTTTGACCTTGTGTACTTGTTTTTCTCCCCCCTCCAATGGTGGAGGGATTGTTTCATTGTTGTCTGGTTTTTGACCTTGTGCATAAACTAGTTTGTTTGAGCAATGAATGGTAATTATCTTTATGTTTATTGTTTTCATATATTTCTTCCGCAACCATTGATGGAATCTAGTTTTTGAAACGTGACCGTCTCAAATGTATATGTGTTGTGAACAGAGGAGCTCTTGTGTAAGTAATGATATTGTGAGATCTTCAAATGAATGGTTTTGTGAAAGGAGGGAAATGAAGAAAACACTTGAACGCATATTCGAAATTTTGAACGTCTTCATCAAAACTTTTGAATTTGAACTTGCTTGGACAAGCAGTCATTTAGGACATTGCTGGTAATTGATCGAAATAGAAATTTCAATTTATCAAGTAATGATGTGAAATTTTATTTGATAGACTCGTACTATAACCAAGTGCATCTAAAACTTTTGCCGTTTTGAAACGGGTTAATTGGTGTGTTTGTTTGGATATCCAAGGAAACAAGTGTTCCGAAGAATGGGTTGGATTTCTTATGTTCATATGGCTTGAATAATATGTGAATGTTTTGTGATTGTGGAAGGGATTTTGGGAACAGATGCGATGAGACAGCCAAAAAAATGAAAAAGAGAGCACGATGTGAGGGAACATAAGTAACAATAACAATGGAGAAACAGTCTTAATTTAAATAATAATGGAGAGAAATGTGTGGGCTATCATTTGATAATTATTAGGATGCTTGACTTTTTGTTTTTGATTCTGTTTTTGGAGTTATTACAAGACATACAATATATGTTTGATGATTGTTTTTTATTCTGTTTTTTCATGTAGAATAGGTCTCATTTGGTAATCATTCAATGAAGTCACTTTCTTATGGTGAATTCTTAGTTGAATTTTTTTTAAAAAAAAGGTTTTAAAAACTATTTTTTCTTTTTAGTTTTTAATATTTGGATTGGTTTTTTAAACCATTGGTAAAAAAAAGATAAGAAAGAAAGAAATTTGGAGGTAAGCTGTATTTATAGACTTAATTTTAAAAAACAAACAATAAAAAAACCAAATGACTATCAAACAAATTTGTAATTGTTGGTTTTTCATTTTTTAAAAATTGTATGTAAAAATTGTGTGATTACTGTTTTGTGTTTCACGTTTTAAAATTATCAAAATGAGTTATATATATATATATATATATATATATATATATAAAATCAAACTACTTTTACACTAATTTTGTTTAAATGTTGGACATAAAAAATGTATGATATAGGCAGCTATAAAACTATATCTTTATTTTCAATTTTTTTAAAAAGTTGTATTGATAAGACAATACTAATATTATTGCACTAGTTAGTAACAAGTCAAATGAGGAAAAACAACAAAAATAAATGTATCGATAAAACACATTTTTGTGAGAGCAAACTATAGGAGTATAAAGAATCAATGAAAATAATTATATGGAGAATCAATGAAAATAATTATACGTTTGAGATGTTACAAACAATTATCGCAAGATAAGACAAATTCCTAACATGTGAATGTAGAACCTAATATATTGACCACAATGCCATATGTACTATTATACACCTAAAAATTTGTTCCAAGCAATATACGAGCAGATCGAGGAAGAAACTACAGGTGCATGGGCAAACAAAGAAAATATTTTTCGAACTTGTATTTCGTGAACACTGAATCGTAGTCATGATTGATTTGAATAGAGGTCAAATATTGCTATATGACTCCATGCCGTCATTCATCAAAAGATATATTGGTCCAGGAGAAGATGGCAGACTTTAGGCTTCAATATCTAACTATGGGATAATAGATTCTTTTGCTAGATTTTGTATATTGTAGTCGTATTTTGTTAGGTAAATTCTGGTTTTTTTTTTTTTTTTTTTTTTTTTTTTTTTTTTTTTTTAAGCCAGTTTTTTTTTGCTATATATATGGTACCAACTGTGAATATAGTTGACTGAAGCAAATATTGTTATTATACTTTGTTCAACTACTATATACTAAACACTCAAACTTTGATGATACAAAGTGAACAGACTGTCAACTTGTCTATTATATGAATATAAATAACAGTCCAAACGAGAGGAAGAGATGAGAAGAAGAAACGACATGAAGAAACAAGATTTTAACAGAAAATAATATGTTTATTTACAACATCATATCTTACAAAATTACAGTATTAGTTCTCAATAAATGAAAGCAACTATTTTGTAGGTGTCTGTTGTGCTTGTAAGTTGGCTTGAGCTATATTGGGAGTGACTTATTATAAGATTGTTGATTGTGTCCCACAATGCTACATCGTTTGCATTTTTTTTTTGGCTAGAAGATGTTCTCCAGACACGTCAGTGACCGATACGAACAACCCACATCGTCCTCTCTGTTTCTTCCACCTCGCCTCTCTCTCATAGTCATAATAGCACCTCACACTCAAACTATCGTTTTATATTGGTTACGTGACATGCAACTCATACAAAGTAAACCCATGAGAAACAACACAATGAAGATGTTTACCTACTTACAGTGTGAAACTGCTTGTATATATGATGTTTACCTTAAGAGAACTGGTTTATTTATAAAATCCCAATTTGTTATGTTGAGTTATTGTGAATTGCTTGTAAAAGACTTTGTTAGGTTGCGAAGCACTTTTCCTTAAATTGATTTGAAAGAATTGTGGCTTTGTCAAATTCTTTTTTTTTGCAAAATATTAAGAAATTCGTATAATAGGTGCTAATTATCTCAAAACTGACATGAAATTGATGTCTAGAAAAGGAGAAGAATGAGCAACAGCAATGAAGGCCTAGAGGAATGAGTGAGTATAAATTTCATTTAAAACAGTCAATTTTGTGTCTGTGCACTAGAGAAAGAAGCCCGAAGCGAGATGAATGAGCAAGAAATCATGGTTGTGTCCCTCTTGCATGAATTTTGGGGTCAAATTAGTACTTTCACATGCAGTTATTGTAAGAATGCCAAATTTTTACTATTTTTGAATCAATTTGACCCCTCAAAAAGGGCCTTCCCTACGATTTTCCCAATTTTAATTTTAATAACTTGTAAACTTGTAAGATTAGTTAAAAAATATGATCAGAAATTATTAAGAGTTCTCAAAAGATTAAAAAAAAAGGGGACGATACAACCTAACAAATAAACAAAATATAAATGCTAATTCGTGCTTTCAATTATATCCTTGACTAATTAAGAGACTAGAGATCCAAATTCTTCTTCCCTTTCATAATCGATGAAATGGAAAAGATGTAAAGAAATGCAAAAATGTACTACTAGCTTGTTTGTTCCATATTTTATCATAAGACGTTTCAAATGCTATGTTCTCACTTTCTAATTAGGATAAGATGTTTGCAATATCATTTTGCAGGGTAAAGAAAAAAAGAAAAAATCAGTGAATCAAAAGAGATGTCAAAACTTAGCCCAACTATGATATTGAACACCTTTCAGAATTGCAAAGGGTCACAGCAAGTTAAATATACATAAAAGTGGGCGGCCAAACCTCCCCTGTGACCCTGGATGAAAGGGATTTCCGATGGAAAAACCGAGCTTCCGCGTCAGTATTACAGTGCCTTTCCACTCTCGTGAAATCTAAGACTCTGGCACCGATCTCCTTGTCAAGCACAAAACATGTTCATACATCATTCTGCCCATTCATTGCATATGCGGTGGCGGCGCTGGTTGTACATTGTAATGTGCTCCATGTGACGGTGGTGCACGTGCATACTGCGAAACAATATCGACGCCAGCTCCTCCCTGAACCTGAAACAGATCCTCATCCTATATTATGGTGGTTTGAAGGAGCTTTTATAACTATTGAGAATAGATTTAAACGACGATTTCATTTCTGCAACACAAATAGACATAATGGAATTCGTACAGTATCAACATGAGTATGACGCCACTTCTTTTCTTTGAGGTAGAGCTTAAAACCCCACCTTTATATTGGTTCAAGTCAAGAAAAATAAACCACATATGCAACTCTCTAAGCTTCAAGGGCTGTCATAATAGTTGTAACCCAAAATTCCACCTGTTTTAAGTTGCAAGGAAATAAGGGCATGTTTCTCTCCTATAAAAACAACACCTTCACAGTCTGAGTCACCTAGACAGAATTTTATTACAATTTTAATTTCCATTAAAAGGAGCAATTTTGTTGCTTGGTTTGTAGCTTTGGTCATATAAAAGTATGTCTGCAAATGCTTCTAGCTTCAGTTACAATCCCTTCATTAAAGCGTTTGATAACCAATTCTTTAGATGCTCGATCCTATTCTCTTAAAAGTACATTTGAGTGCTTTCTAGTCAAACACTGTGGCAGAAAGCATTCTATAAGTACTGCAAAGAACACTTCAAGGTGCTTTTGCATAACTACTTTTATATTATTGTCAGACACGATCTTTTGCGTTCCAATGACCTTAAATGGTGTTCACCAAGAAATCAAGGCAGTACCAGCCCTACACTAAATAGTTTAGTTGGGCCATGGAACTAATACAGACATAGAGGACATACCTGATGCATGCCATAAGGGTCAGAGGGATATGAGCTCCCGCCGTATCTTATGTCTGGATGGCCATAAGTTGCAGCATAACCGGGAACTGTATGAAATTACAATATAAAGAGAGTCGGCGACAGAAACAGGATGATGCATAAGTTAACAAGGACGAAAGGCAGGCTTACAAGGACTCGTTACAGCTGCTGCAGCCCTTGCTCTCTTCTCAGCATTGGCCAGTTCAGCATGCAATTTTTCAACTTCCTGAGACATGGAAACCATACCCTTTTCCATTGCCTCACCTTGCTCAAGATTACTAGCGTGTGTCCTTTTCTCGTATTCAATAGCAGCCCTGTCCAAATCAACAACAAATAGGAAGAGGTAATTTCCAAACCTCAATTATGCTCCTCAAGTAAATAGGATACTGCAGTGGATTTCTTCTGCATAAAAGGAATGATCCTACCAATTCTTTTGTCCACTCTGTTACATAATATCAAGTTGTTTTGTTTTACAATCAACAAATAAGAAGAAACATTGAAGTTAACTATAGAAAACGATGAAACTTTAACATGCCCATAATCCTCAAAATATATAACTTATATTTTCATTCCAATAAATTTTCTGATTCTATTAATTTTTTTTTGTTAAAAGAATATATATATATATATATATATATATATATATATATATATATGTATATGTATGTATGTATTTTTATTCCAATGGATCAAGTAACTTCACGATATTTAATACAATATTTGTGCGAAGAGAATTGTGCCAGCTCTAGTACTAGACAAGACATATTGTTCGTGCAGTAAGATCATATAGGATCTAATATTCAAGAAGAGGTAGTTCTGCATAGGATTGTTTCCTTGAATAAGCATAATTCTTTTCTGTTTAGGATGAGATAGTTTTGGTATATAATGTTCTTGAACCATGCCTTTCAAAAGTAGCCTCACATGTAAACATAAATCAATTTGGGACTTGAAAGCAACCACTATGAATAGCAATAATATCAACAACAAAATCAACCAGACCAAATGAACAAACTTTAGAGTTTTTGAATGGTTCAAATTTCAAGTAGGTATCAATGTTAAAAAAATTGAAACAGAAGGCTTAGCATTTGATTTGATAATTTAATATCCTCTTTGCGGCAGAAACATACAGCTATAGAACAATTATAATGGAGTGTGTCAACAATTAAGCTAATACAAATTTTATATCAAGACAATCAAACTCAGGATTAATAGATGAGAAAAACCTTACCAGCCAACTCAACGTAAATTGATGCTTTAAATTGAAAAGGCAATTTCGAAATATAGTGAAGAAAAAAAAGATAACCAGGACAACATCCTAAAGGAAAAGCATCAAAGGAGCAATAAAAAATTTACCTTCCTCTTTGAATTTCATGGTGCATTCTATCAATTTCAGCTTTAATAGACGGCAATGGCTGTGACTCCGAGGAGGCTTTAGCAAGGTCGTCGCGAATTGCTTGCAACTCGGCAGTTAACTCTTGCTTGACGGTACTCAGCTTCTGTATATCCGCCCGCACTTGAACGAGCTCCGCCATCATAGCGTCCATCGTACGAACCTCAGCGTCCATCTTCAGCGATTTCTCATAAACCTCCCTCACCTCAGCGTCTCTCTCGGCCTTGATTTTAGCCGCAGTGGCCGATAGGTGTCGGAGCTCTTGCTCAGCCGACGCCAGCTCTTGCTTGAGCGCCACGTGAGTGGCTGCAAGCCGTTGGTTATCGGAGAGGAGAGTTTGAATCTCTCGGTGTTGGGCAGATATACGATCTTCGAGGAGGATTGCTTGGTGAGCCCTGGAAGAACCGCCGACGGAAGATGAGTGAGAAAGACGATGATGGGCTCGACGATCATCAGGCGGGCTTCGGCTCAACGGAACTTCGCGTCGTTTCAAGGCATTCGGCTGATGGCTTCGTCCGGACATGCCTGTGGATAGTGCGTTCCCCCTCCTTCGATGCTCTTCGGTATTCACACACAAGCAGCTGAGATTCGAGGCCAAAACGAGTTGAGAGATGGAATTTTGGCGACGGCACTTTTCGTTTCGGTTCCTTATTTGGAAGGGTTCCGTCCGCCCGTGGTTTGGTTGGCCGGTTACCGGATGGCAATCGGCGGCGAGATTGTTTACTAATGGGCTTTACTTTCAGGCCCATTTTATTTATTTAACGGTTATGAGCCCAACTTGCAATATGGGTCCTTTACATTTCACCATCAAACTAAGCTGCCCCACATTTGAAATTAATTAAACTTCACACTATGTCGTGTAGTTAGGTTCTTTAGTACTATTATTTAAATTATAGACCTCTACATGGCTAACTAACACTTATTATCGGTTGATAATTCTAACTTCTTAGATCAATTAACTATATATATATATATATATATATATATATATATATATATATATATATATATATATATTTTAATTTGTGGTGGGAGAATCGAAATTCAAAATGTGAAGTTGATAGTATAAATAAGTTGAAGAACCACGTTTACTCTAGTGTAATAAATCAATGGTAATATAAAAAGTGGGTCCCATTTGATTACTTTTGCCGTTGTTTACTTATGTTATGCATCCGCACTAACACCTGGGGCCCATTTCAAAATTTATAGTAAAAAATGCAAACTGATTGATGGGTGGAGGATGCTTAATCCAATTGTGTATGGAAATTATTTTGTATTATTACCGTTACCATACTTGTTATTGTTCAAAAGAAAAAATTATGAATTTTGTCATCTGTACTATTATCGTTATTGTTTGACACTTAGAAGTAAAGATAACAACTAACGATAAAATCAAATGTGACAAAATTCATAATTATAAGTAAAAGCGACAAAATTCATAATTATAAGTAAAAGCGATAAAATGTAACTGCATGGCAATAGATCAATTAATAGAAAGAATTTTATTGGGATTACACCAATATTGCGTATATTTAGCCATAAGGTTGAAAAACCACGCTTAATTTAGCAAAAGTCCTTAGAAAATTAGGTATAGTTATCATTTCATATAAAAAGCTCAACACCAATTTCGGACTGTGAAGAGCTAATCTTTCCCGCCAATTAATTGATGTCTTGTTCAGTTGTGGAGCAATACTCTCTATTTCGTTCGCGGCTCAGAAGCCGAAGGTTTGGCTATTCACTCTCAATTCTCATCTAACTCATTCGATCAAATTTTCCATCGATAATCTCCATTTATCATCAACTGTTAATTTTTCTCTGATGCTTTACCGCCCAAGATCTCCACAGATTCGATGATTCTACTTTGCGAATTCTGGAATTCTTTCCCGCTTCCAAAGACGCGATGTCGTTGATGGATGCCAAATCCAGCTTAAAAGAATTTCTCAGATTTGAATCTCTATCTATCATTCGTGAAACCGCTGAGAAAACTGATGATCAAAAGCTTCTAGTCATCGAATTTCTTGTTCGAGCTTTTGCCCTTATTGGAGACATTGAGGCGAGTATTCATTTGCATAACTCTATGTGATTCTTCAGCATATCAGTAATTTCGCTAATAGCTTCATCCTTATTTTTTTTGTTATTTTGTTTATTCTATAAATATGTTCTGTCGTGTTAATAAAATCGTGGCTATATTCACTTTTGCTTGCGGTATTAAGATTTGGTGCTTTTGAAGTTTTCATTGTGCGGAGCATCGCAACATTCTTTTTCTTTTTTCCTTGAATCGCCTAGTTTGGTATCTGTACTCTATGCTAAATGATGCATTTGTTAGCAGATGTGAATGTTTCTCTAATGTCCTACTTATACTTTCATGCTTCTAGAGTTGCTTAGCTTTGAGATATGAGGCCTTGAATTTTCGGGTACTGAAGTCTTTTAATCAACCATGGCTTCAAGTTTCACATACCGAATGGTTAAACTTCGCCGAGCATTCATTGCATGCTGGCTTTTTTTCAATTGCCATAAAGGTAAAAGGTAATTTCTCCTATTCATGTAACTGCTTAAGATTTTTCTTTTAACACTTCGGTAGAGGATCCTGTCCAACAAATGTTCTACATGTTATGTGCTGTATTGGGCCACTTATGTAGCTAATTATTATGAGAATGTGAGACATGAAGTGAGATTAAATACTTAATCAAGATTCAAAATGCATTTGTCTTTTGGAAAATTAAGAATGGAGCGGTTCGATTCTGGCTGTTTGCGGTATGCTGGTGCTATGAATAATAGATCAAGGAAAAGCTTTGTCTGAAGAATTCTTAAATAGGAAACAATAGATCACTTAAACAGTGGCCAAGTTTTGCTGGTGCTATGCATATAGTGTGTAAGTTTGAAGAAAGAGATAGAAAATATCATGAAACTGAACAAATGTAAGGCTGGTTAATTAAGAAAACGATGGGTGAAGAGAGGCTTTGTCAGAATATCTGTGGGTTAGTCTTCAAATGGTTTGAATTGAAGAATATGCTCATGAAAAAAATGAAGGGCATGTTTATTTATTAGACACTCATGAACAAAATGACTGTAGATCTCAATGAGTTTGGGATGAACACTAATATCATCACAAAGTAAAATCAATGATGAGAAAGGAGAAAAACTCGATGTAGGTTGCACAGCTTCTACCCATTAGTGCAACAGGATTAGTGAGTCCATGATATTGGCTTACCTAGTGTGATGACATTTCTGTTTGAACACTTGATACACTAATGTGATGACATTTCTGTTTGAATGAGCACTATTGGGAGATAATTAGAACAAGAAAAATGCCATTGTTGCCAATAATCTTTCTACCATCTGCGCAACTAGCTCAGTCTAAATTGGTGTAAGAAAGGAGAGACAGAGTGATGTATTTTGTTGGGAGCTTCTTTTCGAGAGTGTTCTTTTAAGTTGTGTTCTGTTTTAATTCTTTACTTGCTGTAATTTTTAGAGCTACCAGTTGGCAACTTTATTTCCTTCAGCTGCGTATGTTTTATGTTAGTTATTGAGAGGCCAAGTATATTAAGTTGCCTTTCTTTAGTTTAATGATCAGTTTTCATTTGAAATTCTCTATGCAATCTTGGACACACTGCAGAGATTGGGATACGACGACAATAAGGTAAGAGGGACCTTAAAACAGCGGGGAAATTTGTAATAGGAGCATAGAGGAATCTATGAAGTTGGTTAACAAGAAACTGAGGTTTGGTCTGTAAGAGTTCAATGCATCTTAAGACCATAGAAATGAGAATATTTTGTTAAATCAATGCTGAACTCGAAAGCTTAAGTTTATGGATTATGGAAAATTTCATTATATCAATGCTTTAACACTTCCCCTCATTTGTGGGCTTAGAAATTTGCACAAAACTCAACAAGTGAAAATCAATATTTGGAGTGGAAATAACATTATATGATTTGAACACTGGACCTCCTACCCTCATACTATGTTAGATGCACGACTTTGTTTTCACCGCATATCAACTTTTAGTTCTTGATGTTATTTTTTCATCTTGTGTGTCTTATTGTCTTACTGCAATTCTTATCTATAGTATTCAGTTACTTTTCTCCTTCGAGATAATGAAATTATCGTAAAGATTCAATTAGAGTCTCGTTCATACAGTGAACTTATTTTCAGTTTTCTATGCTAGGCATATGAGCATGCACTGTCAAGCCTTCAACAAAGTGATACTGCAAACGACACATCACATAGTTCCTTTAAACGCATAGAAGTTATTGAGAAGATAAAGAGACTCAAAGATCATGCTTTGAAATTAGCTGGTTCCCATTCTGGTTGGTATCTTAGTTGAGTTAAAAGATTTGGTGATCAAATCAATCACAAAATTAACTGTATACTTAGGGTTCTAATTTGATTACGAACTGATTGTTTCATTTTCTCATAGAAGGCATTATATCTATAGACAATTGACTCTCGTGGATGAGATTTGTGACTTTTTTGAACTTGGTGCTTTCTAACTCCCTTATTGTATCTTAACCTAACATCCAACGGTTCCATCATAATACAATCTTCAAATGCCTTATTATTCAAAAAGAGAATTATGAAAATAAAATAAAATTAGTCCAAATGCCTTTTAGTTCTAATGCATAGTTTTAATAACTAACAGTATGGTATTCAGAAAACAAAATTAGGGCCTCCTTGCATTCATCTGATTCATCGCCAATTGTGTTTGATTAAATCAGTTCAGGCTCTCACATCGGAGTATTTGAAGAAGAAAGCAACCGAAAGGAACATAAAAATTTCTTCATCCTGCACAAGAAAGTCTACAGCAAGCACTCTATTTAGAAATGGTATCAGAAACCACAATGCGAAAAAGCTGCATGAATATCAAGTTTTGGAGGGGTTAACCAGTGAATCGCACAAATCAAGTTTTGTGATCGGACCTACATGTAGTCTCCCTGAATAGTGCATACCCATCTGACTAGATAAATGTTCAGGTTAGTTTTACATGCCTGGGTAACATGATCATGAGTAACTTCTCCTCTTATCAGTGTAGTAGTTCTTTATACCTTATATCCATCATATAATTTTACTATGACAGTAACTAGTGGATGTGTGAACTCTGATGGGGTAGTAAACTCGTAATTCACTTAACTTATGCTAGGGGTGAAAAACGGAGTCGTTAGGAGTAAAGTTGAAGTTGAAGTTGATGCTATGCATTTGTTCTTTAACCAAGAGGGGGCTAGACTTGACTGCACGAGTGATGTAAGTGATGTTTGGTGACAGTGAGTGAGGTAGGAAATAAACTGAGTAGTTTAGCGAGAGAATGAGTCTAAGAACTTGATAATACTTTTTCCTCTCAATATATTGAGATAATTAGAAGAGGCTCCATCAAACTCTGTGTCCGTTTTTTTTTTTTTTTTTTTTTTTTTTGTGAAAGAAGGCCCTACAAGCTATTGGCATAAGCCCTTGCAGCTGCCTATTTGCCTGCATGAATAGATCAAGACACGAATCAAGGACCATTGGTTCCCCATGCATAAAGAATAGAGTCGCAGTTCACTAGTTCTTCCACCACAATTTATTATTGCTTATATCAATGATTTGCTATATAAATTAGAAGTGCGGACAATTTAGTTTGATTAGTGTGCCCATCTCCAGAAGTTGGGTGTGCATAGAAGATTGTAAATGCCATAAAAATAGGTTATCAAACTGTGACTACCAAACAATTTCTTCTGTGTGCTCGATAAGTTTTTTATTTTATTTTATTTTAATTTTTAAATTTTACTGGGATTTTGTTGACGTGGTTCATTGAAATTTTCATTTTTATTTCCTGTTATTTGACGCTCCAAAATTTGTCTGCTTTCTTTGGGCAATAGGTTATTACTGGATATTTTTATCAAGAAGACCAACTTAACTGCTGCAAACTTGTACTTACCATTACTGGGAGTCGATTGGGGAGGTCCGGTGAGCAAAAGAAAACTGCTTCCATTCAAGTTGAACTCAGTTGTATGCAAGTCTAAGTTGCCTCTCCCCTTCTGACAGGTCTCTATTATCAATACCCCCCACCACCCCACATTCTTCATTTCTTCACTTTTCTAATAGTTCAATTTTTCAATACCACAATCTTTCATGGGGTAAAATCCACTTGAATTCATATGGAAGCCTGGAAATTCTTTTTCCTTCCCCCTGTAGGACAAGACAATGACGTATCTATTTCCTGACCTTTTCATGCCATAAAATTTGTTAGGTTCAGGGACATTTCAATTATGCTTTTCTTCTATTTTCTTTGTTTTGCATTTTTTTTTTCATGTCTTTTTCCTTTTTGCTACTTTGTGACTATTAATATACATTATTCTATATTATTTTGACAATTGTATTTTCAGTCTTAGTTCATTTTGAACTCTATAATTTTTTTTAAAAAGGTTACCATTTCGATCCACTCATTTTCATCTTTATCCCCTATCATATTCAAACACAAAATTTTAGCATGACATTCTATTCAATAAAATTTTAAAAATATAGCTATAAATTAATATTAACGAATTTCCCTTGTCTATAAAATTTGTCAAAATCTTGTTTCGTAAGTATATGGACTACCATCTCTTACATTTTGAGATTTTTTAAAAAAAGAATTTTAGTAAATATGAAGATAGAGGTTGTGATATTCAGAGGACTTAATTATTTATCTATTTTAATTGTATGTGGTTAAGATTTTGGAAATTATTTTAAATGACAATTGTTTAAAATATTTATAAATAATAGTAAAATATTACAGTCTTGTTTTTGATAGACTGCACAAATAATAATATATCATGGTTTATCGTAGATAGACAGTAAAATTTTACTATATTTATAAATATTTTTATTCATTTTTTCATATATTTTGTTTGAAACCACCAAAGATTTTTTCATCAATGCGTATTTTAATTTTCAACACAAAAAAAGACATTCACATAGTTGTTATCTCAAAGTTAGACACCATCCGTGTTATCCAATTAATGCAAATTGCACACGCGGCTGCCAACTCCAGCCAGCGGTGGTCAAATCTGTCCCTAGTTTTGTATATTCAAAGAGATTTTATTCATTTTTATTAGCTCCACAGATATTCTTCTTTAATTTGTAATTTTTGGTTTATAATATAAACACTATACCAATTGAGTATACTCGCTATTTAACTTATCATCTTAAATTTCTTTTAGTAAAATAATTACAAAAACAGAAGATTGAATTTTCAGTTTTTAAAGAGAAAGAACATGGCAATTTCAACACACTCTATACATCTTAAAATATATTATTTGTGGGTCGGAGTGAGGGATTTGGAAACTTTCACTAATTTTGTAAATTGTAACTAGTAATAACTCGGTAAAGTGTGATTTGGTCCCACCTCTTTTAAATTTTTATTGGAGATAATTCTTGGTTCGTGTCTCCCGTAGTTTGACAAATTGAATTATTATTAATATTATTAATATGTGGTGGGAGTAAAGGATAAAAACATAATTAAATTGTTGTGTAGGATAAAGACATGGTTAGCACACCACATGGGTTTTTGATATAAAACCGTCTAGAAGATGAAATAATTATGACTCAAATTAAAAAAAAAAAAAAAGAAAAAGAAAATAATTTATCATTATTATTTTTTGGGAGAAATAAGAAAATGAGAGGATCCCGTTCTTCCCCATCCCCTTGTGCTACCAATCTCGGCAAGATGTTGCAGCTAATTTCTCTCTCTCTAAATTCTAACTAATAATTCATAATCGTATCACTATTTTCTTTTCCCCCACACTTGGTGCATCTTAAATTCTTCTTTTTTAATCCCGAATTTTGGAAATATATCTTTTTTATTTTCCAGGTTTTAAGAGTTAGGTTTAAAAAAGTCATTTGAAACGGGGTTCTCTATTTTGCACTCTTTTTATTTTCATTTTCTTTTATTATTAATCCAACTGCACTTTATATTTGAATTAAAATGAGATTATTATCTATTTTTTTTATTTTCTCTCCCCAATTGTTAGTTGAGTTACACTCGTTTTGAATGTCTATTGGGTTCCTTTTAGATTTTATTCCATAATATTTGAACATAAAGTTTTTACTTGAAAATTATTTTTGAAATACATTATTCAAAATTTTCCGCAACTAATGTTATTTTTCTTATTTCTAATATTATAATGTCATTTCATGAGAAAAATACTTATATAATAACTAATCTCTTTTGAAAAATTGAAGATAGGAAGCAAATAAAGTGGTTTTTTTTTCATTTTTTTTCCCGAAAGAACTACTTCTAAATTTCAAATATATTGTTGAAAATATGCCTCTAGAAAAGAGTGTATGCCTTGTTTACAAATGGAGGAACAATGGGGAATTATTTGATAATCTTTCGACTTTTGATTTTTGAAATATTGTTTGGAATCTTCTTTTTAAAATTTATTTACAATATTTAAAAAAAAAATAAAAATAAACATTGGAATTCAGAATTCATAGAAAAAAAAAATAATAATAAGAACAAGTTTTTAAAACTAATTTTAATTTTAAAAATATGGTTTAGATTTTGAAAACATCTCTACCAAATAGAGAACAAAATATCAAAACATAGGTGAAAGTTAACTTAATTATCGAATGGAGCCTAATTGATGTTTTATATTTTAATAGTGATGTCATTCAAATAGGAATAAGAGTAATACTTCGGTGCATTCCACTCCAATCACAAAAAAACAAAACCTAAAAATAAAAAAAAAACAAAAAAGTACGAACATATGACATTTTGTCATGTGACCACCAAATAGTATTTACATGACAGAAACTAAAGAACAAATACAGTGAACAATTTGGTATACAAATCGAGCGCTCGAATACGTGATACGGTCTATGGGTGCGTTAGAACAATCTCATTCCTTCAAAATCATCTATGTGAACTCCAAACACAACTGATGAGTGAAGCACAACTACTTATTCAAATGCAGCAATCATCTCTAACCTTATCTCAACATTAAAATCCCCCACCACCATTACATTGATGTGCTTATAGTTATCCAATGCTAAAAACATAATATTTTACCCTTTCAATTAATACCAACCGATAACATTAGTATATTTTTATGTTACAAGAGCTGTAATCTTTTTATAATAAATATTGAAAGAAAGTTGATAAGGCTTAACATTGCATCTGTAGGAATCTGAATGAAAACAAAAGCTTAGCAACAAAAAAAAAAATGTGAGAAAGCAAAGATTTTTCCTTTTTTTGGTTTAGTAATATATATTTCCACTATGTGTTTGCTCCCCAATTCCAACTTATTCATATATTCATCTCTGTCAACACCAAAGGCCAAGTGAAAAAGAATTGAAAACCTCCACCCACTGCTTCTTATAGTAAAAACCAACTGCTCAAGAAACATCCCAAACATAAAACAAACAAAAACAATAAACCTAAACTCTAACAATATACTTCAACCCCATAAATGAGAAAAACTACTATTCATTCCCTTCTAATAGGGACCACATTATTTAAGATCCCACCAACGTTTTATGTCCCGTCTAAGTTCAAAATTGACAATATCATAGCATGCCAAATAAGGAAAAAAAAAATGAAGCATCAAGTTCAAAAAAATTAATAAAAGCGAAAATGACATATTTTTAAGGACAAATATCAATTTATACCCCTGATCAACTTTGAGAATTGTATCAATTCAAACCCTAAACTAGTAATTGTATTAATTTTAAAACTTTGAATTTTCATAACTGTATCAAGTTATATTATCCATTGTGTTTTATTTGAATATATAAACATCGTGTGAGACCTATAATTTTATAATTAAACCTCTAAACTTTCATAATTGGCTCAATTTAGACTCTCAATTAAGATTTCCTTGAAAATGTCCATGCAAATTATAATCCTGTCCATTTTGTTAAATCAACATGTGAAGAAGTCTGAACACATTTAATCCTATTTTCAAATATAATCCTAATAAATGTTAATTCTAAATCGGTTCACTTATAACAATTTAAAAGATCAATCTAAAAGAGGGTGTAAATTGATATGCTTATGAAAGTTGAAGGTTTAAATTGATACAATTATTAGTTTGAAGTTTAAATTGATAAATACAACCCAAAAGTTTAGGAGTGTGATTGAATTTTTCTCTCGGTTTGATGCAAACCCTTGGACTCTACTGTATTGTCCTGAACAGATTCTAGATGGGCACTCCCTATTTCTTTATCACAAACCCTTTTTGTACATTTTAGCTATATTTGTGTAGAAGGATTTTGAGTGTGTTTGATTGGCATTGCAATTGCAGCAGTTGCACCCCATGTGAATTTCTAATCCCATGCCAGTCATTTTTAGAGTACAAAAGTGGTACTACTTTGAAAATTAAACAATTGATGGAAGCTCAAATGGCTATAATTGGGAAAAGGGCTAGTTTTTCCAAGCTTGGATTGTCTGAGGAGAAGTGAAGAAAAAAAAGCTTGATATGGAGTCATGTGATTGAGTTAAGTAATAAGTTAGTGGAGTGGAGTGTTGGATATATGAATTTAATTATATATCATGTATAAATTTAAAATTAAATTTGTAATTTTTTCAATTTGAATGAGTTATGTTTGATTTTAGTCAAGTAACAACTCGATTGAGTTACATTTGACAGAAAGTTACTAAGTTGCTAGCCTATATATAAATAGTAACTTGTTTATTCATTTATAGCATTTCATTTCAAATTAAAGAGTTGTCTCCATTCTTTTGATTTTGTGTTGAGTTGAGATTAAGTATCCAATAGTTTCGCTAGATCCAAGTAGTTATAGTCTATTTGTAGCTCATGTGAAGCGAATAATTGTGTTCAAGACATTGCTTAATTATCAGAAGCGTACATTATTACCTATTGACGTCTCTAACATAGGTTGAGGTTCTTAGTTTATTTCAATTCATAAGTCTTATTATATTAATTGGTTTATATTTTAGTTTGAAGTATAATTGGTTTGGTAGTAGAAAGGTATATGGGTTGTTTTTAGTACTATTTCTTCATTTGGTAATCATTGAAAGAAGGAACATCAAAACCAAAAGACCACTAAAAGAATCAATCTTTTATTAATTTGTAAAATTAGTCTCTCTCTCTCTCTGTACTCTTAAAACCATTCTCCCCACATAAATCAATTCCTTCTCTGCATCCACATCTTTGGATCAAAAATCATAGTGTAGGCAAGGCATGACCAAAGTCCCATCTTCTATTAATTGACTTCTACTTAATTCCTAGAAGAAGAGAGAAATAGCTCCAAACTTGTCAATCATATCATCATTGCTTTACTTGTTCAAGTAAACCTTTTCTTGATTTCATTCAAATTTTCTTCAGCTGTGGATGGAGTTGAATAGAAACAGAGTAGTCAGCGAGAACAAAACCACCCATAAACCCATCTTCTTCTTCTTCTTCTTCTTCTTCTTCTTCTTCTTCCTCTTCTTGTTACCATTCTGTAGCAGCATCATGAGTAAATCTAATGGGGTTCCAGGTGAGAGATCCTTAAAACAGTTTTAGCTTTTAAACATTGCTATATTATCTCTGATCTGCTCTTGTTCTTCAGATAACACTACGCCCTGCTCATCTGCTAAATCTGGTCAGGTAATTAATAAAATTTATTTTTACTTTGTCATACTGTTGTTTTTTCAATGTACACAACCATTGATAATTACAAAATGGCCAACCCAGTAGCTAGCTAGCTAATAGTAGAAGCTAGGTCCATACATTATATATAACCATAATCCATCACATCTCTTCCAAAAAAAAACATATCCATCAATTCCAACCCTTCCTAAGCTGGCCTCAGACACTCACTCTCAACCCTACATAACCATTATTTTCAAACAATAAAATATTTTCGTCTATCTCCGACTGCACCCATTTTTGTGAAGCCTATCTAAGTCTCCAATCACGGGATGTTGACAAATTTTTCTCTCCTTTATAAAGGTTTTTTTTTTTTTTTTCTTTCTGTTTTTTTCTTTGTGATTGATGGCGATGGGTGTAGCATGAACTGCACTTGAGTATTACTCAAACAAACATTCTTTTTGGACCTACTATCACATCTTACTTTCTTGATAAAGAAATCTATATATATACACACACACATAAGAAAAATAATTGGGTGTTGGCTAGTTATGCCTATTTTGTGTAGTCTACAAGTTGACTAATTAAAAACTACCATGTAGCAAAGAATTTTAAATTATTATTTTCTTGTCATGTGATAAATGAAGGGGCTATAAAGGAGAAAATTAATATAACTATGGTAGTATGGAAAATTTTCAAAATCTATTTGTCTTTTGTAAATTGTTACTAACGTAGCATTTAAAAATTATGTGAGTTTCATGAAATAAATGAATAAATCATTTAATGAATAATGAATGAAAGGGATAGATATTAGAAAATACTATTTTTTTTTTCATAAGGAGAGATTATAATCTATAGCCTTACCTATCTTTAGTGCAACCCACCCTTAACAATATGCCAAGTGGGGAAAAATTTTAAGAAGTTGAATTTTTCTATTTTATTTCTAGTCGGTGAAGTAGAAAGGAGCATTGAATTAGATGTAGGTATATATATTATATGTTTGCTTGGACTCAACATCGATTTTCAAATGTCCTCAGCTCACTCGTTTCTTTTTGGAATACGAAAATTTAATACATTCATATGTCAAATGAACTGTAGTTGTTTTTGATTTCTCTCCCACCAATTAAACAATAATTGATATATACACATTGATATGAGTAGTCCAAGTAACAGTTGTTGTGGGTTAAGTTTGCAGTGGTTTAATATTTACATTTTGTGCAGTTACAGCACTATCACTACTCCATCGCTAATTGTGAAGATCAAGAGTTCATGAGCTTACCGAGAAGAGGATTGGGTGGGCCGGGATCGTCTCCGCCGCGGTGTGCCTCAAAGTGCGGGAAATGCACCCCCTGCACGGCGGTTCATGTGCCGGTGCCACCAGGAACTCCGGTGACGGCGGAGTACTACCCGGAAGCCTGGAGATGCAAATGTGGGAATAAGCTTTACATGCCCTGATCGGAAAAAGCATGCCCCGGCCGGTCGTCGACCCCCTTTACGTATGCTATTTGTCTCCGCCGATGAACCGGCATGAAAAACTATGAATTTAATCGCCGGCTGGTCTATGTAATTAAGTTGGGTATGTGCCAATTACGGCTCACTATTTTCATCCCACATCTCTATGTTGTATAAATAATATAGGTTTATAGCGAATTATAAATTATGTCTGTTATTTATATATATAAAAATTATATGTGTGTACCATGGGTGGATGAAGCTATTCTTAAAACTACTTTTTCTTGATTTTTTTTTTTTTAAAATATATATGTATTTCAACTTTATATATATCAATTATTATTGAACACCAGCTTCAACATAGTATCTATTCACACAAGCTTCAACAAAATATTATTCGTTGTCGGTGTCTTTTTCTTTTCATTACTATTTAATTAAATAATTGATGTTAAAAGTTAAAAAAAAAAATTAGTAGTAAAAATTTTAGTAATTAGGTTTGATGTTACGACAAAATGAGTTTAACTCAATTGATATAGAGTTTGTATTATTTACCTCGAGATCAAAAGTTACGATTGACTAACCACTCCACTAAGAAAAATAACAGAAAAAAAAAAAAAGAAAACTAGGTTGGATGTTTCATTTTTTATCCTAAAGTTTAAATTTCATCCAACTCTATATCTAACTTGTACAAATATTGTAATTTAATTTTTACCTTAAATCTTGCAGGATGTTTAAAAAATGAAATTATAATTCTGTTCATTGAAATTTATATGTTTTTTTTTTTTTTTTTTTTTTTTTTTTTTTTTTTTTTTTTTTAACAAAACTAATGGGTTGGACCTTACTCTCTATGGTCAAGCACATACAAAACACTACATAAAATAAGCCAACGAAGAAAGCCGAAAAAACAGCCAAGCACACAAATACAAATATAAAGCATACACAACTCAATGAAAATGGCTCTAAGGAGAAGATTCTCCTTGAGTCCCCACAAAAAAGGTCTCAAACCACTTAAAACAATATATAAAAATTTTAGACCAATCGTCACTAATCACTAGAGGAAGAGGCAAATTGGCACCATTAATAATGTTATTTTATGTGGATTTTTTTACATTATTGAAATTTAAGTTTATGTAAGATTTAATTTTCATTAAGTCAGTGATACTAGATTTCATTTTTATTAAGCTAGCAACATTTTTTTTTTTTTTTTTTTTTTTGTGAATGAGTTGAATTTAAATAGAGATTAAAAATTAGGCTCTAATAAAATCATCCTAAAATAGCAAAACATAAAACTATTTGCAAAAGTAGTAAAATTGGCCTTAAAAATTCCTAAATTTACTAAAGTACCATCACATTGACCAACAATTCATAATTTCTAAAAAACGGTGCATATTTGACATTTTGAAAGATATTGGTGATAAAAGGATATCAAAGACGGAAAAGTATCTATGATAGAAGAATATCATAAATAAATTAAAAGACCTAAATGGTAGTAGGATATTACGGTAGTAGAGGGATGAAAGATCATATAAGTAACATAAAGACATATTAGTGACTTTTTTTTTTAGGCATGAATGGCTTGTCTTCATCCATTACTTCCCAATAATCTTGTAATTCTCATCGCACCCATCGTCCATGAGATAAGCTAAAAGACTGAAAAAATATATATATATTAAATAAAAATAAAATAAAATAAAATAATAAAAAAGAAATGTATCATTGATGTGAGAAATTCAAATAATATTATTGTTAAAATAATATTATGAGATGTTTTCAAATATGACAAAACTGTTGAAAATAATTACAAATATAACGAAATTTTACTTTCTATCTGTGATAGACCGCGATAGATCCAGATAGACATCTATCACTTTTTTTATTTGGCTTTGATGTATATATATATATTACAATATATATGTGGGGTGGGAGAGTCAAACAATAGATTTCGAAGTTGATAGTATACATTCATGCCAATTAAGCTACGTTCATGTTGAGGTACACTAATGATATACTTGAAATAGATAAAAAAAAAGAGCGTTTAATTACTACTAATATATTACAGATCAATATTTATTTTTAATAAATTTTGAAAGAACGTTGATAAGCTACTAATCTACCAATTTATAGGTATTGCATTTTGAATAAATTATGATATATTAATATGTAAATGGCGAGTTGTGTTGTGTTAGAATTGAGTTGGTGGTTACACTGTCTTTCACTTTTCAGCTCATTGGAGGATGCAAGCCACGATTCCTGTATTGCTTATTACATATGGCTGCTAACTCTTCATTTTGATTATATTATTCTTTTCTCCATCCAAATAAAAGAATAGCAGGCAGCCACCATTATATCCTATTGCTTTTGATTTATTTGCGTATTTTGTATAAAATATTTAGTAGGCTGTGGGTTATCACGAATGTCCTCTTTCTGCTAAATTGTTGAATTATAATTTATTTTATCTATTTTTTTTTAATAATTAAATTTCTTTGAAAATGCATTTTGAAATAAAAACAAAGTATTAAGTATTAGTTTAATGTTGAAATGGGCCCTTTTATTTTAGTTGTAAGAAAGAATAGGAAAGGAGTGGATTGGTGGGGTTAGGTGAAAAAGCAATGAAACTTGGTTACATGGCATCCAAATGTTCCAAATTCCCCAATTTTGATAATTCCTTCAATTCACTCCCTTCATTTTACCCTAATCTCATTTCTTCCCCTTCCCATAATTCTCTCTCTTATTCACATCCGGAGGTCAGAGAACTGAGAAGAACGAAGGGCCTTCAAGAAAAAAAAACAAAAAAGTATGTGTCCGCTCAGATTTATTCTCATATTTCTCTCAGCCACTCTCGCCGGCTTCTTCCTTCTCCGGAACCTCAAATCTCACCCTCAACATTTCCAGGCCGACGATAATTCCGATACTCACTCCAAGGATTTGGATTCCAATTCCTCCTCCAAGGTTCTTCTAATTCTTTTTCATCCCAATCTTTCATTTCCTTGTTGTTTCTTTGTTTGTGTCTGAATGGAATGATTGGTGTATGTTTGAACAGGTCTCATCGGGGTTCTGGATGGTGGTCGATATGGCCAGCGGCCGCTACTTGTGGAGGCATTTGTTTTCCTCGTCGGAGAAGGCTTCCAATTGACGAGTTTTTCGGGCTAGGGTTTTTGTTTGGGTTAATTGTATTTCTTTTCCCCTCATTTTCTTCTCTTTTGTATATCTCGTGTGGATGGATAATATCTACTTTTCCCTTTCCCCTCTTCGAATTGATTTTGTAAAACCCTTCTTCTTCCTTCCTATCCAATATCTAAGTCTGCAATTCAGAAATGCTCAATCGCAAACGATTTTGATTTCAATTGGGATTTTCGAGAGATAGAGAAATTAAATCAATAAAATTGCGATAAAGACGATCAATCAACCATTGAATCGTCAATCCGTTTGCGTGAAAGCCGATCGGCTTTCCAAATTAAATCGGGGTGGCCGGCGATGAAAGACTCAAGATAAACAACTTTAAATTAAAGTTAATTTAATTTGGTAAAGATTCGTTGCGTATTTTAATATAAAATTTAGGGCAACCCAAAGTTAAGAAAAGTCTTGCGGGGAAATCGAGACTCGTGTATGCTTTTACTTTTAAACGTATTATATTCTGCACCTACAAAAAATTAAAAGAAGAAAAAAATTGTAAAAAAGGGTTCTTATATTCTAATCTGCAAAAACTCCATGTCATACTCACATGTCCATGTTCAAGTGTAATTGATATTTCTAACTCAAAACTAACCTCTTAAGAAAAAAAAAAAAAAAAAATTCTTTTTCTAACTTAATTTTCAAAATTTCAAACATGGATCCCACGTAGTGAAATGGTGTGAATAACCTAAAGATCTTGTTCTTCACAATAGTCCATTTTTTTTCTAGTATTCTTTAATGTCGGTCATTTGTTATAAAACCCATCAGGAGGATGGGTTTTACAACAAATTACCGACATTAGAGAGTACTGAGAAAATGGACTCTTGTGAAGAACAAGATCTTTGGAGATATTCACGTAATTTCACCATGTAGGACCCATATTTGAAATTCTGAAAAATTGAAAAATGGGTTAGAAAAATAACTTTTTAAAAAAAGAGTTTAGTTTTGTTCCATAAAAAACTTTTTGGGTTAGAAATAACAATTTTTGGATATGGGATCTATCTCTAAAATTAAAATTTTTTTTGGTTAGAAATATCAATTTACCTATTTAAGTACTTTTAGGACAAAACTGTAATTTCACGAACCGGTTTCAAAATCAAAATGCCCTTTCTCATGTTTTTCACTAACGGCCGAATTGTCTTTTTGAGTAAATTCTCCATCTTGCTAGAGAGGAGAGAGAGAGATGGGGAAGAGGAAAGAGAAATCGGAAATCTCTAAGACTATGGCTGTAACAGAGGAGGAGAAGGAAGATGATGAAGTTGAAGATGAAGAAGAAAGAGGCAATGAAGTGAATGGGTTCTTTTCATGCTATCTCTTGGCCTCTGCTTGCCCTCGTTTCAAAGGCCATACCTATATCGGGTTTGAATCTTTCCCACTCCATTCGAGCATTTTTCTGTTCTTTGATCCCTAAATCGGGTCTTCTAATTTTCTTTGTAAATTCCCAATTTCCGGATTCAATTCTCTGCTTCCCAATACTGGAAATTTCTTTTCCTTCCTGCATCAAGAAATGTGGGAAATGCGTAAGTCGATCTGCATTGGATTGATTGGATGACTGTTTATATGAAATATTAGATTCACAGTGAACCCGAAACGCAGAATCAGACAGCACAATGGTGAAATTAGATGCGGCGCGTGGCGTACTAAGAGGAAGAGACCTTGGGAGATGGTCTTATGCATTTATGGCTTCCCCACTAATGTCTCTGCTCTTCAGGTTACCTTTCTAGATTTTGAGCTCTAGAACTAGTTTGATTGTGCATCTTTTATACTCGATTGTCTTCTACTAGCTGAATAACACTTTGATGATTATGCACATGTTAAGATGTTAGAGTACATATTATGGCTTTTCGGGCTTGAAGAATTTACTAAAATGTGCTGCTGGTTTTCCTCTTTAGCCATTTTCTTCTTGTGACTTTCCATCAGTTCCAGAATTTGATGTTCTAACTATGGATGCAGTTTGAATGGGCGTGGCAGCATCCTATTGAGTCATTGGCTGTAAGAAGTGCTGCTGCAACTTTCAAGTCTCTCTCTGGAGTTGCTAACAAAGTTAAACTTGCATACACAATGCTCACACTTCCTGCTTGGTGTAGGTATGACGTATGAGAAAATTTATACAATTCTATTGAATTTTTCTGTTAAATGTGTTGGAAATGTTAAGACAATATTCTTGTAACTGTGAGGTTTTTGGGGCGAAACCAAAGTTTAAGTCTGATAGGGGCAATATCTTACTATTGTGATTTATGAAGGAGCCAAAAACTGATGTAATTTCAATGAAATTTGTCTGCCAAACTCTCTATTCATCTTTTTCTCCTGATCCTTGTAGTTTGAATATAACTGTAAACTACTTCTCAACAAAGTACATGAAGAATGCAGCTGGTTGCCCAAGTTTGCCAGAGCATATGAAGGTCCAAGTTTCCCCCATCGATGAGCTTCCATGCTATTCTGAAGGAGATCAACGTGTGCTTGAAAATGAAGATGATTGGGAGTATAATAGAGAATGTGAAGAAATTTGTAGTTTTCGAGTATATGGAACAATGAAAGAAGTTTTAAATGAAGTTCCTAGTACAGATAGAAGACCTCATGAATTGCGTGGATGCGATAAAGAACTCGAGGACAATGAACAAGTGCCACCTTCTTCATGTACTCCATCTTATATTGATGTGGGTATGTCTTATGACTTGCGTGGATGTGATGAAGAACTCGAGGCAGCTTCGTGTGATCAGTCTTGTATTTTAGGTATATCCAGGACCGAAATTACCATTGACGATGGAGAGGAAGACCAATCAGAAGGGAGTGGTATGAACTTGCAGCAGCAAATTGGTATGAAGAATTTAACATCAGGAATAGCTTCTGAAATCAACAAAGTTTCGAGGTGTACTAATGGGCTTCCTCCTGTTGAGTATGAGGTTATAGATGTGTCTACCCCATCTCCCGACTGCAGAACGAGTTCGCATAGATTCAAGAGAAGAGTTACTTCGGGTACGTCTGAGATTATTGACTTGACTAAATCTCCTACTTTTATCCAATTGTAGAACGATGGATGGATTTGGATTCTGCATATAATTGAGTTTGGCTACGACTTCGAATGACTTCTGCATTTTTCCATGAGGAGATAGTATCTATGTACTGCTACAGATAGCATTTTCAACCCTTTCAGAGGCAACGTGAGCTCAAGTTTGGTTGACCAAATAGAGAGGGGAACAACAACATGATGTTGTCAAGTTTTATATAATAATAGCCTTTCCTTCAAAAGCCATTTTAAGGGAATCAAGTGTGAAAATGGTATTCTGATGGCTTGTATATTAGAAGAGAACGTGGTATCAATTAAATTGTTTCAAACGATTGGGCTTAAAGTTGAACTATTCAACTACAGCCCCATTACATATACTAATAAAATGTTGGCAGATTTCCCTTTTTTTCTTTTTTTTCTTTTTTTTGTTTCTCTCTCTCTCTCTCTCTCTCTCTCTCTCTCTCTCTCTCTCTCTTCAAATAAATTGATTGATTCTTCATCTACTACTTCTTTGAGTTCAGAAAATTTTTCTTTTCTAATTGTAATATTTTCTTTTTGTTGTCTGAACCGTTTTTATAATTAATCAACACTAACGAGCATTTAAGTTGAGTAACGTTTTCAAAATTTATACCTATAAAATTGGTGTGAAATTGCACTTTTAGTTCCTATGGTTTGGAAGAAGTTAGTGGTTTAAAATTAAAATGTAATTTCTATAGTTTGATAAAATTTTCATAAATAGTGTCTAAAGTGGGGACCAAACTCTAACTTTTTCTAAATCATAGAGACCAAATTCATAATATAGCTTAAAATCTATGGTTGAGATTTCATGGCTCCAGAAATTCAATGTGTATCATAGCCAAAAACTTCACAAACATTATTACATTATAGTGTACAGCATAATAGGTAGTGCTATGGGTGATTTTGGACCTATGAAATAGACCAAATTTCAAGGAAAAACTAGAGAAAATAAGTCCAAATAAAGTGACGTTGAGTTCATGAGTCCAAATTCAACTAATCATTGGGCTAATTAGATCTAATCCTAACTTGCTAATCATTGGGCTTATGAAACTTAATCCTAACTTGTTCAGGTTTAGGAAAAATTCTATATCCTAGTTCTCAAATGAACGTCTTAGGTCAATTTCCCTATAAATACATTATTATAATTCCATATGAGATAACTAAAACTTCAAGACCTTTTTTTTCATTTTAGAGTTTTCAACTTTGACTTTGACATTAGAATCATTTTTCTTTGTTTTGGAGGTCCTCACTTTCCCATATTACAAAGTTATCATTATTGTCACATGAAAATCAAGTGTGTTTTCTCTTATATAGATTTTGACATCAATTGTTAGAGTTTAGGTCATGTTTACCCCTGTGAAAAGGTAATAAATCAATGGTAATGTGAAATGTGAACCCTATTTGATTAACTTTGGTGTTGTTTACTTGTGTTTTGCATCCATAATGATACATGGGTCCCACTCTAAAATTTGTAATAAAAAAACGCAAACTAATTGACGAGCAGAGAATGGTCAATCCAATTGTTACATCGTATCATTACTGTTACCATTATTGTTATTGTTCTAAATGAAAAATTATAAATTTTAACACATTTATCGTTTGACCCTTAGAGGTAAAGGTAACAGTAACAGTAAATGTGACAAAATTCATAATTAATATGAGTAAATGCAAACAAAAACAATTCAATTACATATACGATTTAGGTTCATTACAATTGATATTTCATTAATGAAATTCTATTAGGATTACACCAATTTTCATTATAGTTATTCACTAATGGGTTGGTGAGATTTGGTTTTAAAAATCCATGGACTAGAGAGAAGCAATGTGTTTGTTCGTTTGGTGAAGAATTGTGTACGGTAAGAAAAATTGAGGACCCAATAAGATAGGGAAAGAGGAAGACCACAAAAACAACATGAAAGCTTTATTGAGTCATTGGTGGTAGCAATTAATTAGGTAATTATTGAGCCATGGATTGATATTCTCTTAACAAGGAGGCAATAATGGCAGCCATAATATTACAGTTTGCCTGATGAATATTGGAGAAACAACAGTTGAAGAACCAATATCAACATTCAACGTAGTAGTAGCTGCTATAATCATCCATTAGAGCAGGTACACCTTTTAGATTTTAGCTCAAACCTGTTGTTTTGTTTTGTTTCTGTGTTCCTCCTCCATAGCTTTTTTTTTTTTTTTCATAATTTATTACACTAATTTGAAATTTGAATGATTTATAAAATCAATAATAAGGAGGGTGTTGGATCTTAATTAAGGGTTAGATCCTAGATTAGCGATCAAGTTGTAATCTGCCCTCTTCATTTCTGCCTTTGTTTTGGGGTCAACACTCAAATCACACACACATGGACATCACCAAATTCATCCATATGCATATGCAGATGTAGATGTGTGCACAGTTTTTTTGTCTTTCATATTATCATTGACCAACTATTAATTAACCATCTAACTACTATCATGAGATGTGATTTCATGTGTAATCAATTTAGAAAATGACTTACACTGAGTAAATTAATATATGTATAAAGATTTGAGATATAATTATGATATTTTATTTGAAACTTGGCCCACCCCATCACAAAGTATTGATTAAAATATAATAAATAGGAGGTGTATCAAGTTAGACCCTGGACTCTTGTAAGTATATCAATTTACACCCTCCATTTATGTTCTATTTGGAAAAATATTGTGGAAAACTTAGTATTAATTAAACTCGTAAACTTTCATAAACAAATTAATTTAGACTCTTAGACAAAATTTCCTTTGAAAATCATTCATGCTTTTACTCAAATTCTCCATTTTGTAAAACCGACATTTGAAGAAGTCTACACACGTCTAAGAATTAATGCATGAACGATTTCAAAGTAATCATAATGAAAAGCCTAAATTGATTAGTTTATGAAAATCTAAGAGTTTAATAAACTTTAAATTATAAGTTTCACACAATATTGATCAAATAAAATTCAACAGTTTAAAATTAATACAATTATAGTATAATAACTATGGTGTGTTGTCTTTCTTTTACCCACACAAAAAAAAATATATATTAAAAATGTGCTAGGTGGCACAATTTTATTGGATACTGACCCAGGCTATATTCCTATATATACGTGTGTGTGTGGATTTTGGAGTTGCTAGATGATGGTGAAAATTGAAACAGGGAGAAAGGAAAGATGAATAATATGGGAAGAAATAGAGGAGATTTGGGAGGAAGATCAGGGAAGATGAGACTGAAGAAGGTAAGAAGAAGAGACGACATGTCGATGGTGGGGGAAGATTACCATACAGAAGTATCAGCGTCAGTGCCATTCAAGTGGGAGTCAGAGCCAGGGACTCCAAAGGCTAATTTGGTTGAGAATAGGGCTCTCCTTTCTCCTCTAACACCTCCACCTTCATATTTCTCCAATCACACTAATTCCCCTCTGCCTCTCACCCATATTCCTTCTTATAAGCCAAATTTCCTCAACTCTGTCTTCAGGAAGCTTTCTCTCAAGCCCACTCCCCACCCTCCCTCCCCCACTTCTTTCTCCTCCTCCTCCTCCTCCTCCTCCCCCTCCTCCTCTTCCTCTACCAGACCAGGAACCCCAAGGAGATTGTCCTTTGATTCCAGGGTGGACGACGACGACAATGACAACGACAACGACAACTACAACTACAACGACGACCACAATGTACAATCACCTGTTTCTACTTTGTTCTTTGCACGTGGAAGTGATAAAGGATGCTACCCAAAATTGGCCAAGGTATTCACCAGAGATTCTAAATGAAAACACAGTTTTTTTTTTTTTTAATTAGGGACACTTTCTTTTTTTTTTTTTTCTTTTTTTTTTTTAAACAGAGAAACATGCCTCTCACTGCTTGATCTAATGAGAAGAGCTACGTGTGTTGTTTTTTTCCTTTTTCTCTTGAGTTTTAACCATTCATGAGTGGGGGGGGGGCTTCATGTTGTTCATAATCATAATCTTCTTTCTTAAACTAAAAATGTATGCATGCACATATTTCAATTCCCTACCCTTTTTTTTTTTTTTTTTTTTCCCACTAAACAAGTAAGACTGTTGGTGTAATCAGTGTCTTAAAGAGCCCTCCAAACGCAACAAAATAAGACAGGCCTTGTGTGAACCCCCAACGCTCTCACAGCCTTAGGCCTTTGGGCTTTTTCATTAGCTTTAAAAAGCAGTAATAATTAGCTAGAGTTCTCCCTTCTTTATTAACTAAATAAATCAAATTTACTAAGCTAAAAAAAAAAAACAAAAAAAATGGAAGGTGTGGGAGAGAGTTGAAGATGATGTGAAGGCCATGATGGTCATGCAGCAGGCCAATTCATAGTGTTGACAATAATATATTACAACAATTTTCAACCACAAATTATTCTACTAAATGTATATTTATATTATATAATTATTAACATAGCAACAACAATATATATTTAAACAAACATCTATCTTTCCCTTTCACTCTTGACAATTTCAAGTCAACTCTCTTATCTCAAAAATAGGGTTGAATTTGTGAAGCTTTGTATATGTTAGATCACTAGGTTTTGATCACTTCAAACCTTGCCAACAGTATACTTAACCTGAATCCTTCAAGCTAGGTATTATTTGTTTAGTACATTCTCATTAACTTATAATGGTTCAATTCATCACATCGATAACCATTCTGAATAAACGTTGATAAACTTTTGACACACCTAATGTTACACTTGAAATTGAATTTTGTATAGGTGTTGATATATTACCTCATATATCTAAACAAATAGATTTTTAAGAAGTATTGATGTACTAATAATCATATACCAATATTATAGTTGAAATGAAATTTGAATTACTGTTGATATACTACAAATATGCTAATGTTATACTTGAAATATTATTTAAAATAAATGTTGTTATTAATGATACACTTTGAATTAGTTTTTTATGAGTTTGATACACTATAATACATTGATGTGCTATACGTTAATAAATTTTAAATGAGTGTTGATAATCTATTAAACACTAATAATATATTTGAAATTGGATTTTGAATGAGTGATGATATAATATTGATACACTACTTAAATATTATTAAAACACCAATATTATACTTGAAGGGGATTTAGAATGAATATACTAATATATCTTATTAATTTTTAATGACTACAAATATATATACAATTGTGACACCAATGTTATATATTTAAATGAATTTTGATAAACTTCTAATATATCAATGTAATAGTTAGTATTGTATTCTAAACGAATTGGGATATATTATTGAATCATTAATACACGAATGATAAAATTTATATCTGGTATATGAACAATATGGCTGATGCATTTTTTTCTCTCTCTTTAAAGAGTATATCGGTCATTTGATGTCCAGAATATGAAGTATATTTGCTACGCGACTGATATACCAAATTAGATGTAACGAATAGGTTTTCAAAATCATATAAAAAATTTTGAAAATAGAACAAATTCATTGATATACATAATATTTGATATATCAATGGACACAATTAATACAATGAAGATCAATAAAAAAAAATCATATCAAAAATTCGAAACGCGACACAACAAACACCAAAAACTTAAATTAGGCCATCGAAATTGAAAAACTAATCAAATGAAAACAACCCCATATCAAAACAAAATAGAAAAACAAAAACAATATTTGCTATAATCAAAGAAACAACATCTACATAACACAATTAAAATCATAATATATCAAATTGTATAAATGATATATTTTATATTTAGTATAGGACTGATATGACTGATATGCAAATTTGAATTTCTTGGCTATAGTTGCAAATTTGGAAAACTATTCTTAAATTTGCAAATATCCATAACAATTTTCTTATTATTAAATAAAGAGAACCACTGTCAGTGATATTAAGGACCAACCCAAACACAAAACAGAGCTAAAAACAGAACAAGATTGACAATTTGGAGTCACAACAACAACAAAACCAAACAAACAAAGCGAGGTAGGAATGTAATAAGTTAAATTTAGTTAATTTTGCGGCAGTCGGAACGAATCTGGCCGTCGGAGCCGGTGAGCGGGGAGAGGTTGGACATCTTAACCATGGCGGCGGCGAAGTCGGAGAAGAAAGCAGAAGAGTCGGAGACATAGGAAGTGACATGAGAATCGGCGGAGGAGTTGCTGAAGAGGGCTTGGTCGGAATGAAGAAGGCCTTTGTTTTGGACCAAGTTCTTGAAATAAGCATTGTCGAATAAGGATTGGGTTTTGAGATCCAAAGGAGAAAGACTTTGGTCGTCGCCGGAGAAAGGGCAATTGGATCTTAGAGAGGCTGCAAAATCTGAATCAATGGTGGTGGTTTCGTTATGGGCTCTTACTCTGAACATAGAGCACCTGGCTTGTCCGATCGTGTGAGATCCTATATATTTAATTCATTCATGCCATATTAATTAATGGGTTCAATTTATGAATAATTAATAAATTGTTTTTTTTAAATAAATAAAAATAAATAACCTGAAAGGGCGACCAATTCTTTGGTGTCGAAGCCTTTGTTGGAAAAGGCAGAGATGAGATCGGGAAGGTCGAGGAAGGGAGAAGGAAGATCATTGTTTGCGCTGTCGAAGCTGGCTGTGGTCGAGTCCCTCCGCCCAAGTCCAACTACCCACGAAGGCCCCCCAAGCTGCAAACCAAACCCTTCAAATCTCTATGAATATCCTTAAAATTTAATGCTTCAATTTTGATAGGAAAATATATCCATGTCTACCTTTACACTTTTAGATTGTAACTCTATCAATTTACACCTTAAATTTATAAATTATCATAAACTAATTAATTTAAAATTATAAGTTATCGATTAGAATTAAATATACTTTATGAGAGGCTTATTTATAAGAATTTAGGAGTTAAATTAATAAAATTACAAACCTCACACAATATTTATAAACATAACATAGTCATAGTGTAATAGTATTGTTGATAATGTAGGGAAACTAGCTAGGGAAAGATCGTTGGTTGGTGTTTGATCTAATAATTTTCCCTCTATAATCCTTCGTTCCACTATGAAGGATATTTCTTCCTTATGCCTGAGGTAGAATAAATGTAGTATTTCAACAAAATATATATATAAATTGTGTAGGTCTTATTGGATAGTTATTTAGGTTTTTTTTTTTTTTTTTCTTGAAATCAAAACAATTTTTTAAAACTAAAAAAAATAATAACTTGCTTTTTAACAAAATTTTACTAAGAATTCAAGTATTTAAAAAATATATATAAAAATCATAATGTAAAATTTGTGAAAAAAACAAACATAAATTTCAAAACTCTAAAAAAAAAAATAAATCATTGCCAAACAAGATCTTAATTAATTATAAAGCAATAATGTTTATTTAGATTGCATAAATTTAAATTTTAATAACGATATATAAGAGGTGAACTTACGGTAACCACCGAGTCTCGGGCTGCAAGGGACAAAATATCAGCACAAGAAACCACAGAAGGACAAGCAGCTTCCACTAGCATTTTAATTGAGTCGATTACTTCAAAACCTCTCAACGAATCTTTGTTTGGGATTGCTGTCTTTTCTCCAGTGAAGTTTGACGTGTCGTCCAATAGCACTGACGCATCACATCCCTGCATGAGATATATAATATTTGATTAAACAATACTTGAGTGCATGTTAAGCTGAAATTATCTTCGTTCTAAAATATGCATAAGACGAGAAAATATAAAGTATATAAGATAAGTTTAAAATATAGATCACATGCATTGACAAAACAGTCGTGAAAATAGAGGCGAAGCAACGATGCTCCCATTCTGTACTCTTTGTCTACTGCTTTCACAACTTCACGTCGAACAATGGAGAGTAACTTTGGACATGAACTCTTATAGTAGGTAGCGGATAAACTGCCAGAGCTTAGAGTTATCAAAGAAGCAAACACCAAAGCACACCATAACTTGCTACACTTTGATTCCATTATATTATTGTCTAAATCAAAAATGTTTGGATTTTGTTAGGAATGTTGCTATCTCAAACTATGAATATATAGTGCCCAAGTTCTAACTTGTTGAATCTTGGCGGTTTACCTTTTGTACAAAGTCAAGTTCAAATGTTGAAATTTTGTGAAAAAAAAAAACCAGAAAGGGAAATGAATTTCATAGGCCTAAACCCACTATAAATGAGGTTAAAGCAATAGTGTGGGTGGGTGTACCAAATCTTAATTATCACTTTATCTGGTATTTTTGTTTTTGTCTTGGCTTTAATTGTTTTAAACAGCTCAATTTGAAATTTCATTGACTATATAGCTTCCACATTTTCTTAATCATTGGAAAATTCAACCACATAAATTCATAGAATAGTGATTTTAATATCCTTAATTAGCAAGCACTTGAAAAAGAGAATGTTGATGTCTAGGCAGCTCTGAATGAGGTGAGTATTAACAAAATCATAATAAATGTGTGAACAGAATGCATATTAGGAATCTTATATTTGGTCAAATTATTAGTGCTTTTAATTCTATACTATTGATTGCATTGGTAATGTAAGACTAAGGAGATATTCAATTCCATGTTTTTGCTAATCCCCCAAACTTTAGAATCTTCCAATGCCTAAAGGGTAACAATTTGCAAATGTAATTATGGATCACGAACAAGGGTCACAAAGATTCATACAAGCCTTGCTGCAGTTTACAGCTTAGAAAATGGATATTAATATTTCACTTTTGAAAATTAAGCTTCAAACATATGAGGTCTAAATGGAGGCTTAAGAAGTTTCTAAGCATCATTATGCAACCCCATCCGCTGAGTCCTGCCATGAATATGTCAATACAAATCGATCTACAATTTTCAAAATCATTCAGGATTTCAACACGGATAGTATTGGGTTATGAAACATAAGTCAAATCTCAACATGATTGTTTAGATAATAGAGGTAGTTGCAAATATAGCAATCCAGTCTAAAATATTAGCAAAGATAGTACAATTCAAAAAGATTTGTAGATATAGCAAAATTTAGATTCAGCTCTCAGAGTCTTAATGATGTTGAGTCTCTTTAGCGACTCAAATTTAAAAGAAAAATATGAATGAACCGAAATCACATCCAAATGAGAGGGATCCTAAAGATATGAAAGTATAGTCAAGATATACTTAAAAATGAATAAAAATTACTATATATACCAACAAAGTGCACATTCCTTTTCGGTGGCTCATTCATTGAAATACCAAAATTAAGCATGCTTAGCTTGGAGCAATTAACAATTCTATGTTGGATGATCTCTTGAAAAATTTTCTAAAATGTGTGTGAGGACAAAGCATGCTGAAAGGACCCGTGTAGATTTGTGAAAATTGTATTCATTCTTAGAAGCAATTCAATGCAAATATGGATAACGTAGCCAAGTTGCTGTTAGAACAACAACCCTCCAATTACATCCACAATGGTATAATCTTATCCACTTTGGACAAACCATTATGGCTTTACTTTTGGTTTCACCCCAAAAGGCCTCATTCCAATGGAGATAGTTGTCCTCACTTACATATCCATGATCATCCCCCCATCTAACCAATATGAGACTTTTGGTCACATCCCAGAGAAATGTCAAGAATAGTACTCATTCTTGAAAAGTAGTTCAAGGCAAACAAGGATAATATAGCCAAATTCGTTATAGTCCCACTGAAAGATTTTGCTATATTTTCAATTATTTAAAAATATTATTTCACACTTAATTCTTACTCCTAAAAACAGTTACCTAAGGAAGTGTGATAAGTCAGATTCTCTAGAAGACAGCTTAGATAATAATAGTATAGCCCAAAATGTAACCTGAACCATCACAACCACAGGGTTGGCTAGCCCAAATTCATTTCTATTCTAGCGGCCCATGGTCCACATGGATTTACCTGTGGCTTGTAGATATGAGTCGTATGACTAAATCTACCGGGACTGGGAGAGAAAAAAATGGTTAGTTAATGGAGCATTACAATAATTAAGCAAACCTCTGGTTACAAACATCACACCACATCATCATATATCTCAATCTATCAATTATTGTTGCCTCTCGTTTTTTGTTCAGTCTAGGAAAGTTGAGAAAACAAAAATTGGACCAATCATGGCGAAAATTCACTTCCTAACCAGGATGCCTATTATTATTGCACAAAAATCAGAATACAAAGTTTTCCTCCTCCGCACCAATAGGTTGTAATCTATCTCCCATCTCTCGAATAGCAGCTGCAGTAGAGTCATCTATGCCCAGCAAATATTGCAAACGAGACAACTTCTCAGGCGTCGGCTCACTCTTCGCGTATACAGAGTACAAATCGGCGAGTTCTTCAGACACGTCCCATGATAAAGGTTTTGATGGAACGGCTTTGTCACATGCGAGAAGATCATTGAGAGATGATACCTAAAGAAAATAAAAACGCAACTAGTGAATAGTACTGACTAATTAACTAATCTCTGCATAACATCAATCTCAGTTGTTAACATACAATGGAAAATAATTAAAATGAAACATTTCTTACCACCCCCTGACGGTTCCTCTGCCTCAACAGTGCTACGGCCTGAATTAACGAGTTTGACAACCTGCTTTCTGCCAGCTCGTGTACAACCCCTTTTGCCTTCTCAGCATTAATGTTGAGGTCCAATGGGATTTTCTCATAGACCTCTTCTTCATCAAACTCGCCAGTGCCGGATGAGAAAATGTCGTCCACGGTCTTTTTGAAGAGATTCTCTCGCAATCTCTCAGATATCATGCTATCTAAATCAACCTTTGCTTCCTTAAGTTCTCTAATCTGCTTAATGTTGAGCCGCCCTTGACCAACAGCAGTTTCAATGGCAGCAGCCATTTTTGTGGTTGTTATGCTCTTAATGATCTTATTGGCATATTCAGAAGGCAACCCAACTTGCTCCTGCAACTCATTGAGCTGTTCTACCCTGGCCTTTGTAAGTTGACCATCAGCCAAAATTACCTCAGCCTGTTGCTGGAAGGCCTGCTCAGCTAGGCTCCTATGTACTTCAACAATCTCCTTAGTGGTTAAACCCAAAATGTTACCAAGCTGATTTAGTAAGAGGTACTCGGAATCATCCTTCTTTGTCGTAATTTGAGCACCAAATGGAATTCGGGTAACTTCACCAGTTAAACAAAAAAGTAAATATGTCTTGTAAAGGTCAGTTCGTTCTCTTTCTGGCAGGTCATCCTTCAAAGTTATCTCTGTCTGACCAGGTTTCCCCCATTTTGCCGAAAGCTCTTCATTTGGTCTTATTTTCTTCAAACTCTGAAGTTCCCATTCCTCATCCTCCTCAAGCTGTTCCTCTTCTTCTTTGATAGGCTCTTCCGATGAGGCATCAGCATCAGCAGATTCTCCTTTTATATCAGCCACCAATTCTGTAACAACTAGCGTATTAAAAGCTATCATCTTCTTAAGTTCTTTTGCAGCTTCAGTACGATTTCCAGCTCCACGAGCTCGCTTTATATAGTTGATGAAAATCTTCCGAACCTTCATGAGTTGGGTAGTACAAAGTGAAACAGGATGAGAGCAACAAAATTTATCTCAAGTCATTCAAAGAACACACGCTACAAGATGATACTCACTGCTTTACTTGCAATCGACATGGCAGCCTCCCTTGTCAAGCGCAAGCTGTGGGCTGCCTTCCTCACAGATTTCTTTATATCTGCATCATAACCATCAACACCTGCAGCAATTGCCTCCTTTACAACCTGAAAAAAAAAAATTAGAAACATTAGTCTTGACATAATAGAGGTGGAAGTTCCAGCAGATAGTGTGTCAAATTATAGAATGAAACAAGTCCAATTCCTTTATAGAAAACCTATAACCAAGAACTTTTTTTTTTTTTTATAGAAAACCCATCACCAAGAACTTAGCAAGTGAAAATGAACTGATAGACACCAAGGCACTAGGCATAATAAACAACAAAGAGAGATGCCAAAATATCATTACCTTTTCAAACAAGGAACCACAAATATCTGTATGTGCCGCTTCAACAGTCTGTTGAGGTATGCAAAGCATAACTCTTAGCCTCAGTAGCGCCGATACATCCTCATCACTCAGCTCTCCATCAGCAACGCATTGCTGAAGCTTTTGTCGATAAATCTCTTCATAACATGACAGGTAATTCAGAAATAATCGTAAAAAAGGTGGGTGACATATAAATTGGCACTTGAAAAGATGTTTATAGAAGGATGTATTAACTAGCTGCATGAATATTAGGAAAGGTCAAAATGGAAACTGATTAGCACAGACTAAACATAGGGGAGCCAGATCCAACAAACAGTTGCATCAGCTAAAATAGATACCTTCATGAATCTCACTGGCCTTCAATGGATCAAAGTGAAGCTCCTCACAGAGATTTTGGAGGAAGGCGGCTTTACTATCTGCTATCTCCAAATCACCACCACTTACAGACTGTGCAAGGCGTTTGCGATAAACCTTTGAGGTAACGTCAAGGATAATGTTTTCTGCTTCTCGCTTCCCTAAACCAAATATATTTCTCAGCTGATTCAAGGCAGCGAGCTGAAAGAAAAAAAAAATGAAAAATAAAAAAGAAGGTTCATCATCCTTCTACTTATCCTTTAGAAAAAGTTATTTGCAACAAATCAACTACAAATAGAGATAGACAAGCATTGCACTGGCCTAAAGAGAGGATTCTCAAGAAAATATTTGTAACAATCATCAATCAAAGAAATTTAATGATTTATGGTTTTAAGTTTGGGAAAGAATCCAGATGTTAAATTCAAATAAAATTTTTATTTAACTTTCGCCAGTTAGTATTCCAAGTGTAATTACTTCTTGAGATAGTCAATAATTTTAGCTTTAAGAGGATGCTTAATCCTCTTGATTATATGACTAATCCACACAGTTTGTAATAGATTTGTCGTTAACTCGTATCAAGGGAAAAAATGAAAAGAAAAGATAATCAGCAGCCTAACACAAGCCTAATGATAACATGCATGGCTTTTGGCATACATAGTGTGAAGAATTAGCATAAAGAAATTAATCTCAATTTTTTTTTTTTTTTTTTGAAAAGAACAAATTTAATTGAGAAAAAATAAAAGAATACAAGGGTGTACAAAAAACCCAAGCCCACAAAAGAGGGACCCCTCTCAATAAAAGTGGACAAATCAAGAAAAATAGTGTGTATAGAATAGTTAAAAAATAAATAAATAAATAGATAAAAATTATATATATGTATGTATGTATGTATGTATGTATGTATTAAAAATTAAAAAAAAAAAAAAAAAAAAAAAGCACCTTAAAGTTGAAGCCCAAGGAGATAAATGAAACCTAATAAAATAAGAGCCCAAGCATCACTAGGCTCCCTATCCAACACTCTAAACACTGTTGTTCATTTTCCCTCAAAGATTCCACATGCCAGCCGCTCATAAGCAATGATCCTTCTCACGAAAGGAGGGCGGATGTAATCTCAATTGATGTAATGAAACTAGCTTACAAAACCTTTCCCCTTACAGGATAACATGCTTTGATGATGGCTTTTAAACCAATAAGGCTAACAACCCATAAAAGTCAAAATCATAGCAGTCTTCAAAAATTGACTAATAGATATTCAACAATATGTCTTAACAATTTACTAGAAATTATAGAATTGCAAAATAGGAACGAATTGCAAAATTTGACATCTTAGGCTCTGAACTAAAAAAGCATTTGCATTTTTATTTACATTTAGAGAATGATTAAGCCTTCAAGAAGAATTAGAAAACATTAGACAACTAAAACAGGTGGGTGGGCGATGTTAAATGCTAACCAAGAGGGGTGCATGTTATTATATTTTGGGCTTCTGTTAGAACTATTTTTTTCCTTATCTGTTAAATTCTGTGTTGAGGAGGGCTTGAGTTAAATTCTGTGTTGAGGAGGGCTTGATTTTTTTTTTCTTTTTTTTTTTTTTTTTTTGTGTGTGTGGAAGAATGGTGGGTGGGCGATAAACATCTTCTTGAGTTATTTTTATTCTTGTGTTTATATCATCTATTGAACAAGACGTTGCATTTTGTAGCTTCTATTTTACCGGGTTCTGATCCTTCCACCTCTTTGTTGTTAGGTTTCACGTGTCATCTGTCCAATATAGAGCATTAGATATGGCAGGTCTTCTTATTGTTCTTCAGGTAAGTGCTTCATTGGAGAAGGGATTCTAGGCTGTTAAGGGGGTTCTCTTGTCATTCTTTCTTTAGTTTGTTGTTGACCCAACCTTCCCCACCCAAAACTGTCTCTGCTTTCTCCTCCATCAAGGTTTTTTTTTATATTTGTGAGTATCTGGGCCAACTTACACACATCTCGACTAATCTCATGGGACAACCCACCTAACCCTAAAATATTTAGGTGTCAAGTAAACTCTTAGCATATTAATTCCTAGGTAGGAGGTCACCATTGGTTGAACCCATGACCTCTTAACCATTTATTGAAACTGTCTCATTTTTTACCATTGGGCCAACTCATGATAGTTTTCCTCCGTCAAGGTTAAAATCTCTAAGTAGATAAAGTGTGGTAGATTATACACGAAAAAGTCATCAACATGGATCGTGTGCAAAGAGAGCCTACCTTTGTGTTGTACCTGCACTGGTGTATTCTTAGTAGGGGTCATTGGGTTGGGTAAAGGACATACATCACTTGTTTTGGGATGATCAGTTTTTTAGTCTCTCTGGCTTTGTTGGTTGGAGAACTTTGCTTATCTTTGGCCTAATCGCAAGGTTACACTATTACTGAGGAGGTACTCCTAAGCCTTCCTTTTCAAGGGCAATATTCTTATTGCTATTTTGTGGGAACCTTGACTCGACAGGAACAATATAATTTTTAGAGAGGTGGAGAGGTCGTGTGACAAGGTTTGGGAGGTGGCAAGTTTTAATGTCTCCTTTGTGGGCATCGATCACTAGACCTTTTGTAACTATAATCCTAGTTTGATTTTGTTGGATTAGAGTCTCTTTTTGTAGTTTCTCATAGTCTCCTTGTTGCGCTGATTTTTTGTATCTTGTACATTCTTTCATGTCTCACAATGAAAAGCTCAGTTTTTAAACATAAAGAATTTTAAAATAATAAGAGAAGGTGAAACAACGGTTTTTGAGTCCAATCTACATAATACTACATTGTTGTTGTTGTAATAGGTTAAGCTAGTGGTCTTAGCTGATTTAGACACTACGCAAGACCATATGCCAGTTGCTGGTCTTTCAAGTTTCCCATTCTACAATAGACAGCAAACATGGCCACGAATAACTTATGAGTCCTTGGAAGTTGGAAATTTGGAATTCCATATATAGGTTCAATCATCATGGCTAAATTCACATCTTTCAAATTAGGAAGGAAATATCTTCAAAATCCTTATTTGAGAAGGATAACTTGCCACAAAATTCACATCTTGCCATCACGCTGCTTGGGGTATATACCCTTTCCTTACCTCACCTTACATCCATTACAAATGCCTTTAAGAGTGCAAATGGTTTATCCTTTAGGACAAGCAGAAGTGGGGAGGACTCAAAGCATTGGTGTTTTATGTGTCTTAGAAAGCTTTGATATCAAAGAATTTTGCAATTGGCACATTTATTTTTCCACTCCCTAGCTAGCGTTTAAGTGTGAAATGACAACCACTCCCCCCTAATTTGGCATGATCATTTTATACTGTACATTAAAAGATAAGTCAAGTACATAGGTTTGGTATCATTAAACGGACCTTGTCTTCTTCCATGCGGCCACTAGATAAAGAATCTGTAACATAGGCTCGATAGAGGAGCTTCAAATCATCCATCTTTCGGTCACCATCATACTCTCCACCTAACCCAAATGAGGGATAAAAGCAAGTCATATGTGATCATCCACGAAACTAGAAATGACAATATGGAACTTGAACATACCCAGGAGAGAAACTGGGCCAACCCCGGGAGCAAAGCGATTAGCATCTGCATGGTTCTTTAATGAAATGAGCAAACTGTTGAACTCAAGTATCTTATCAAGCTCTTCCACAACTTCTATGACTCCCCGGCTGGAACCCCAAAGTTATTATGAGTTTAATAAAAAAAACAATTGAACAAAGTACAGAAACCAAAGATAAATACATATATTCATACAACTATACATATCAAAATAAAAGATTGTGTGCATTAACAGGAACCAGCAAAGATGTTTTGGAGATTGTCAGTGGTAGGTTGCAAAATAGTTGAACCTTTAAAGATAATTTCCAACTCCTGAAGGAACGATTGATAGAATCAACTTTCGAGGTTCAAGATGGTCTATCCTATCCAAAAATTTTGTTACTTGTCAGCTTTTGAAATTCAAGTCAATTGGAGAGATTTTCCACAACAATCATGTGGGTCGTAGGTAGGCCTTCTTTTCCACAAATTTTCTACCTTTTTTTATTTGTGAATAAGAATAATTCTTTTCTTTAAGAGGGAAGGAGGGAGAGAGAATCCATCAACGAAACATTAATAAAAAGGAAAATTAATGTACTTTATAATATATTACAATGAAAGTTAACAGAAATCTTTGTGGCTTTAAAAATAAATTACTACTAATTGAAAATAGACAGAAGGAACGGTAACCATACACTGCCTTCGTTCTGGACTTGAGTATATTGAGTGCTACTGATATATTTTCCTCAACCAACTTCCTTGTATGCTCCTTAAACAACTCATCTGCCAGCTGCAAGAAAATAGACTATAATGTTGGGAGAAACAATTATGAACTCTTTAGAAAAGCTCTTGAAATGAAAAGTTGAGATACCTCATCAGAAAGTCGATACAAACGTTGTGCATCTTTGAGGCTTATGAGCTTTTCCGCATTAACATCTAAAAAGATTGCATCAATTACATACTGATCAGGATAGAAATGGGGACTATGTATCGGAGATGTTGAAGGTCATTTTCCAATAATGATTGACTTATGTACTATAATCATTTACAAGTTTAATCAATCTCAAAAACTGAAATTCTCCTATCAAAAAAGATAAAGTGAATTTTTAATTGAAATACCTAATTGAAATTATAATAAGATACCACCGCGTTTAATTACATTTAATCATCTCTCCACAGGGAAAATGTAGTTTTTAAGTTCAACCCTTTCTGTTACCAAGAAATGTCCTCTTTCCTTTTTAAGACAGGAGAAAGCAAAAGCAGAGGCAAACCCAAACCCTTCAGCATTTTAATAAATGCATAAGAACCTGAGTGTATGCCAAGAAAATCCTGAATGTGCACTTGCTTACAACATGTTTACCTCTTCCAACTGATTTTAGCTCAGAAATATACAGGCGTTGAGCGTTGTCACGGATGGCAATCTCAACCTGAGTAAAATATTATAGAACAGCTTGTCAAGTCAGATGTACTCAATTGAACATTGAGCAAACAAATTGACTAGACGACATAACATTGTCTCGAAAGAGAAAGAGAATAAATGGAAGCTGTAATTAAAATATTTATGTTGAATACCTGAGAATCAGTAACTTTAAAAACACGTTTCCAAGGTAACAGGAAAGATGATGCGTCTCCAAACACAAGGGTTGATACGTATATAAGTTTCTGAAATGCCTGCACTGGAGGTTCATCCTTAATGGTCAAGCTCCATTTTTCAAGACCACGACAAATATTCTCAACCAAAAAAACCATTCATGCACATAGAAAATGAGCATAGTGACGTACCCGACGTTCCTCTATGTCACCATCACGATCTCCAGTTTCAAGCCGTTGCCTAAAAATTCTTCTACCAATCTAGCAAGCCAAAAGAATAATTAGTTTTCTTCAAAATCATGCAGAATTGTTCAAGTAACATTAACAACCATGAAGACAACTCGTATCTGCCAGGTAACGATGCAGAGACCGGTATAGAATACGTACTTCCATATGCATACCAGCTGCATCGGGGTCATCAATGCCCAAGGCATTTTTGAACTTGATGATTGTGTCAACCTCATCACCATTGAGATCTTGACTTCCCGGTGGAAGAACAGAAGACACAAATCTGAACAATTCTTTTTCTTAGTGAGGAGCAAAATGTTGTATAAAGAAATAAGATACAAAAAATAGAAGGGGCAAGGCATTATTGAAATTGATCATTGTGCTCTGCTGGCCTCATCATCTTTAAGACCCTGACTTCCCGGAGGCAGAATAGAAAATAAAAAGTTGTATAGACCTTTTTATTTGAATGATATTTGAGAAAGGTGAAATTAGAGAAATTCACAGAACAGACTTCAATTAGCATGAATCAGAAAGGGAGAATAGTTGAAAAAAGTTTTAGCTAGGAACTCCAAGTAGAACTGACGAAATACCATCCTCCCACAAATCATATTTGTCGCTCTCAACTCCTTATAATTTCTTTTATTTCTTCCTACACAGCTTTTCTGATGCAAAGCCTTGAAGGCAAACTATGTGAAAATTTAAGGCGTTATAAAGCAAGGAGTAATGTTGATACGAACCAAGGAATCTCATCCTGTCATATGAACGCGAAGATAAAACGCCAAAAATAGACATTACATGTTGTCCAAATTTACAAGTAAAAGAAGTTGAGTTAAGTAAAGTCAAGTGGAATAAATAAAAATCCAGCTTCATTCAAGGAACAAATACTTTAAGCGGTGCTTCATAACTCTTGGATAGTTACAAATTTATGGGTTGCTGATTAAAGTTAAAGATTTTCGGATTTATGACGTCTATTAAATGCATTTTCAGTGTTAAGTTTATTTGTATGCTTTTTACGTTAAATTTCCATTGTGGCCAATTATGGTGATGAGTGTTATAACCTTTGAAATGCCTCATAGAATATGTAGGGCCTAATTCTGAGGCTATAAAAAATAAATGTAATTTGTATTGATTAGACATGACGATGGAAGGCTTGGAAGTGTAGAATTTTGGGTTTTATACCTTGAAAGCTTTTAAGCTTTGTCTTATGTGTTCTTGTGTGTTCTTGTGTGATAGAATGTGTGAATAATTGGAGCATTCAAGTAAGGATTGATCTATCTTGCTTGTGGAGTGCTTTGAAGATCAAGGGTTGATGGGAGTGTCAAGTTTTGTCTAATCCTTGGTTCATTAGATCATCTAAGTAATTTGTAATCTAGTCTATCTTAAGAGTTAAGATCATATTGGTCTTGGGGTTGTTGGGGTTGAGTTCTTTGAGTCTTGTTGTTAAACATGGTTCTTAGATTTGATACTCAAGAGTTTCGTATCATTTTGGTATCAGAGCTTAAAAGTTAATAACGGAATATCTTGCTTCTCTTCTTATAAATAGGAGACTAAATTTCAAACTTCCAAGAAAAAGACCAACAAAAGTCAAAAGAAGGCCTGTCCAATTGGCATATATCATAAAAGGCCATATTTATAGGAATCCATATGGATAAAACTACATAGTAGAAAACACTAACGTCCCTGAAGAGCCAAACCATCCATAAGTTCCTCTCTTTCAAAGATTCTTCTGCTTCTCACTAACTCCCTTCCAATGAAGGGCCCTTATAGCAAAGAGCCACAAATTCTTAGCTTACCTCTACCTTTAAAACAGGTGTCCACAAAAAATAATATGAAGCAGCTCTGAAATCTCTAGGGAAAGATAGAGGCAAGTAGAAATCTACAACATTGATGTATTGAGCTTGAGCATTGAAAACCCATTTTTCCAGTAGTTCATTATGCAGTTGAAGTTCACTTGGGACTTACCGACAATACAAGTCACAAAGCTCCGCATTAAACGCCTCATCTTGCTTGCTAACTCCATATCTGAAGATTAACGTGAAAAAGCAAAATTACAATACAAACATAAATTACTATTGCAACCAAAATGTCAATTCTCAAATTTTTTATCCGAAATTTTTTAGTAATAATGGACAAGCAAATCGAAGTTCATCAACTCTACTAAAAAACAAAAAGTTCGTGTTCGTCAAGATTGTACACCTGAAAGAAACTAGAGGAACAAAAAGAGGTAAAGAAAATCAAACCAACTTTGTGGCAATGCTTTCTATTTCCTCCTTCTTCACATTCTTAGGATCATCAAATCCGGCAACATAATTATGCAAATCGACAGCCGCAACTTCAGGAACACATGAATTCAAGGAGTATACGGCAGCTCCACTAGCAGCAGCGAGAGCAGCAGCCCCACCCAAAGCTGCGTTCCGGGACTTACCAAAGCGAAGCCCCAGGCCATAACCGGCGGCTACAGCTCCGGCGACAACAATGGCGGAGGTTGCTAACCGTAAAGGCGGAGGTATTAGCTGAACAATAGGCTGAATCCCAGTGAGCTCCTTCTTGCCACCAAAGATATCTAGCCCGGAAGGCGACGAGGAGGAGACAGGTTGTTCTGTGACCTCCGAGGAGGCACGCGGAATTGAGACTCTGAAGTGGCGTCGTTTGGTGAGATTGAAGTTTGTGGACGTTCGAAGAGGGAGAGGATTGAGCAAAGGGCAGCGGTTGTTTGAGAAATGAGAAGCGAGGAGAGTAGAGGGATTCATTTCCCCCTCGTATGTGTTTGAGGGATAATTGAGGAGGAGGAGGAAGGTAGATAAGGCAGTGAAAGAAAGCTTCTCTTGTTTAGGGTATCATTCACACAGGCTTTTATAGGGTTTATCAGAGCTGATTAAGCCAGCGAGCGGAGGAAGGAGAAGAAGACAATGCAAATGCCACATGGATGCCCAATCTTCAATTCAACAAATCAAAAGGGGGACTGCAAAAAATAACCCCTCTATTTTCACTTTCACCTAGTTTATTGGGTTAGTTGGATGGGCATGACCTATTCTAATAAGAAAGTTACCTTTGGTTTTAGCTCATGTTATTGTCATGTCTAATAGTATTTATTGGGATTTTTTAGGTTGACATTGTTCCACTTTGGGTTGTATCTGATTCCAAAATTCTTTAGAATCTTTTGGTTGGAAATTATCATCACGTGAATGAGGTTCTGAATGCCATACGAGACCTTTATTTCCATGGTTTCCTTTGAGTTGACCGCAGGTGTAATTATGTTGTGCACGACTTTGCTCTTCTTTTTTACTTTCTTTGTCCTTAAGTTATTTTGCATATATTCTTTGTTTTAGTCTGTTATATCAAAAAAATATATATATCATATTTGCGTTTGTCTATATATGTGTGTGGAGTTGTGAAATTTGTACTTGAGGTACAAAGTTACTTGATTTGAAAGTTTGTATTTGAGTACAAAGATGAATTTTAAGTTGAGTTTGTGTTCGGTTGTTAAGAGTTGAGTTGTTTAGGTTTATGAGTTGTGTTTTATATATAATGTATATAAAATAATTCTATTTATTCAATTTAAATTGTTCATCTATCAATTTTTTGTTTTCTCCGTTATAGGCATTTTTTAGTTTATATATATTTTGTTTAGGGCAAATATTAATTTATACCCTTGACTTTGGAGGTTGTATTAATTTAAACCCTAAACTAATTTTTGTATCAGTTTAAACTCTAAACTTTGGGATTGTATCAATTTAAACCCTAAACTTTGAGATTGTATCAATTTAAACCTCAAACTAATAATTGTGTCGATTTAAACCATAAACTTGCATAAGTATATCAATTTAAACCATAAACTTTAGTTAGTATATCCATTTACACCCTAAACTTTCATAAAACATAATGGAGAATTTAAATTGATACACTTATGAACATTTAAATGGATACACTTATAAAATATCAAGGTTTAAATTGATACAATTATTAGTTTGAGGTTTAAACTGATACAATTCTCAGTGTTTAAATTGATATAATTATTAGTTTAAGGTTTAAATTGATACAATCCTCAAAGTTCAAGAACATAATTTGATACAATCCTCACAGTTTAAAGGCATAAATTAATATTTATTTACATAACACTTTACAAAAATCATAACTTTAACAATTAGTCATTATCTCATTTTTATCTCAACTTTTTAACACTTAAATACATTTTTAAGATGTTTAATATTCAAGACTTTCTTATTTTTAAAATTAGGAAGGTTATAATATTTAAGTTGAAGGCTAAACTATAATATTTTAATATTTAAATTTTTACTTTCGATTAAATGTTTTAATTATATCTTTGTATATAAAATATTATTATTTTTATTAGAAAACTTTGTAGTGTTTTCTTTGAATAAAATAAATGTATTGGAAATAAAATAACTCATTCAATATATATCATTTTATTTGGTTGAGAATAAATTTAAAAGTTGTTAAAAATGAATAATTAAAAAATGGGAAAGTTTTTCGCACAAATCACTACTCCCAATCCTTGCAGAAAATTTTATGAGAATGAGAATTGAAATAGGGAATGAAGACGGAGAATGGACATTTCTAGTTTTTAATAGTCATCTTATATATGACATCTCTAGTTTTTAGTAGTCGTCTTATATAGTAATTTCAAATTTGTTTTGAAACACTTTCACCAATAATGTGTTTTTTTTTCTTTTTTCTTTTAAGCATATGATCATTTGAGTTGATATGTATGAATCTAAGTGAGACAATGAGGATGCACTCCAAACAATTTTCATTTTTCAACTTCTTAATTCGCCCCAAATATTAGAAAAACTGTCTTATTAAAATAACAATCATTGAATCATGTAGTTGAGTTCAAGATATCTAATAATTGATGTGGAGCAATAGGAACATATACTACACAACTAAAGTTTCATAAATGATAAATAGTTGGTTTCTGATTATAAGGTACTTGTATTGGATAGTACTCATGATAAGATGTCAGTCAAATACGTATAGCGATACTACAAGTAAAATAGCATGAACCCTCATAACTATTCGAAGTCTTGCTCTAATAAGTAATTGTCTAGCTTAACCACAACACCCAAAACGTTGTAGGGGATCGAAGTCTAAAACAACGAACATAAGCCATAAAATATTTTTGTCCTTGCCAATCCTAATGATATTCGATTTATGGTAGCTACGCCTATACATGGTCAAAGTAAAAAAGAAATTAGTTGATACTTTTTTTCTACAACATGTAGGTAGAAAAATTGAACGTCTAACTTGAAGTTGATAATATAAACATTATGTTAGTTAAATTATGCTCAATTTGACAATATAAATATTGTATAGTTAAAATGAAATTATCTTCCATTTGACAATATTGTGTAGTTAAAATGAAATTATCTTCCATTTGACAAATTAATTGATGCATGGACTTCTGGAAAAGGCAGAAAATTTTGTATAACCAAAATAGAAATAGAAAGACTATTTTGAAATGTTTTAAATAATATCCGGATAATAGTTTTGAACTAAAATTTGGAAAAATAGATATTTTAAAAAGTAAATAAAAAATATTAATTAGAAAAAAGAAAAAGAAAAAAAAAAAAAACAAATTTACTGCACGCAGGTGGTGGCGTTAGAGATGGTCATATCCATCGTAGCTAATGGATGACCATCCGTAGAAAAGAGGGTGTTTGCGTAAATTCTTGGTTTTTTACGGTACAAGATTGGATTGGATGCCATGACAGTCTCTTTTCTGCGACTTCCGCTTTCTCCATGGACAACCAAAACTTCATCTTCATGCTTTCGTTTTCCCTACCCTGCTTTCGTTTCGCCGACCAATCGTCTTTGGCCTTCACTTCCGAGCTGTTCCTCATCTCCTACTGCGTCCACCGATGCTTTTTCCACTCAGTGCGCTCCGGACCAGCTCCGGAAATGGGAAGCTTTCCGTAAGAAGAAGGTCGTTTTGCGGATTGGCTATGTTGGCACTGATTATAGAGGTCTCATTTCATATTACTCGCTGTTTCTCTTGACGAAGCTGCTGTGAATCTTTCACCAGTTCATTAACTCTTGCGCTTTAAAAATTCAGGGCTGCAAATGCAACGCGAACAACAGTCACATCGAAGTAAGTTTTTTGTGTGCATTTCTTCTTACATTACTAATATAATGTCAGGAAAATGCCTATCGGTGGGTTGGCAATGGCATCCTCTGAATATTCTGTTGCCGTGTTTGATTTGTATACTTTCACAGTGAATGTGATGGTGGTTTGCTCACTCAATTACTTACTTAGCCAAATGTAGGGTACAACAACTAATTTAGTTCACAGTGACTAACTGAAACAATTGGGTATTCACTAAGCAATAATTAACGACTTTATAGATGATTAATTACCTTTTAACATTTTAACTAATTAACCACGTAATTACTTAACATTCCCCTAGCAAGCTCGGTGTAGGGGGGAGTCAACAATGGATCTCAAACAGCAGTTGACTACTGAAAGTGGCTTTGTGAGCATATCGGATGTCTTATCACGTGAAGGGACATTTTGAATTGCTAATGAACCAAGTGGAATTTTCTTAAGCACAATGTCTTTCATTCAAGAATGTTGAACTGAATTTGCACTTAAAAGCACCGAAGTTAAGCTCTGACACACTAGCGAATGGGATCCCGTGAAGGAGCAGTATTGATCTCATGCAGTGAGGATTGCATCCATGCAAGCTTAGTTGTAATATTCGCAACTTAGTTTCTGTATTTAAGAGTGCCTAACTCAGATTGTGTCGAAATCAATCGTGGTCATTAGAGTTATAGCTCCATCTGCATCAGCTAACCTATAATAAAGACCAGTTTAACAGCACCTTTGAAGAACCACAAAATATGTTTCGCAGCCTTTTATTGAATCTCTAACTTTAAGGGGTGTTTGGATGCCCGGATTTTGGCATGGGATTGGGTTTTATAAACCCATTATTGCATTTGGCTTTACATTATGTCATATGAGTTTGGAATTTTGTAGCCTTCCTGCTATCATTCAATACCATCGAAAAATCATGGGATTACTTAACATCGCAGGCAGTTTTTCAATAAAGGATGACTATTGGAGCTCACCCTGCTGCATAACTAGTGCAAGGAATTTCATTTTTCTCAAATAGTTTTACATTAATAAACTGCCTTTATTTTTTTTCTTGAAGTTGATCTTTGTACTGCTTGACCTTCCTTTACACGTCATAGTGAAAACCTTTTCCAAAGTACTCCACAAGATGCAGAAATATTCACTACTTGAGTCCTAATGCTTTCAATTGTTGAAGCAAATAACCATGAACATTGTTTTTCTTAGCTCCAAAGCTGGGAATCTGGATTTTGACTTGACTTATCACCATTTTTAAGTCTTAGGGAGGGGGGGCATTTGGCTTTAGAAGGAGGTGTAGAATTTTTCGTAGGATCAAGTGGTTTGGGGAGAATCTTTGGGACGTGTGGGGGCAATTGTTAGTACAATTTTTTGTAATTATCAACTTAATATAATTCTTTTGGATTGGATCCCCTTTTGTAGTTGGGCATGAGGGCCGTTTTATTTTTCTGGCTTGTTTTTTGCATTGCTCTTGTATATTCTTTCATCTATCTCAATGAAAGTTTGTTTGTTTGTTTTATATATATGCATATATAAGGACTCATCAATAAAACATTCATAGTTGAAGCTATTTATTGCAACTAGCACCTGAAACATTCACGGAAGGAACCTTTTATCAGCCTTCCTATGATGTACTGACAGATTAGATCCCATGTATTGAAGACGATGCAATCTAATAGGCAAATTCCCAAGGGGAAGTGTTAAACAAGCTTGCTGTTACATGCTTTGGGAGAGCTAAAGATGTGTGGCAGAATAGTTAATGCTAAAGGAGTAGATAAAAAGGACATGTATAAGCGACAACAACAATGCCATTCAAACTTTGTCCTTGCTCATGAAATTATGCTCTCACCATGTGTCAGTTCCTAACTACAACTATTTCATTACAATCTAATTGCATAATGATCGACAGATAGAATCGAACTTAGTATGCATGTGAGCAGATCAATAACTGATTAAATACACTCAAACTGATTATTCACTTAACCATTTAACTAACCTTGACGTTGATATATTATTTTATGTACATTAATCACAAAGGATCTGACGAAGACTTCCATTTATTTTATTTAGTCATTTATTGATTTTCTCTTATGTAAATTCTCAGTTCTCTCACCTGAGATATAACCAACTGAAGAAGGCTATAGATACATCTATCCTGTTTACTTTTCCTGTACATTGACAAATATGTTATGCACATTGCCCTTCTTTACACCCAAGAATAGAAAAGCTGACTGCTCTGGATAACCACTGCTTATTTTTTCACCCTTCTCTAAGTATCCTAGATAAGCATTTCTATGCCTTTGTGTTTTCCTTATAATTCACTTTTGTCTAGATTGTGTTGTTCTGTCTTAATATTCCATTAATCATTATTTTTTTAGTTTCTAATTTTGGTTTCTGGTAATTTTGAGCGTTACCCTCTTTTCATTATATCAATGAAAAGTGTTTGTTGTTCACTAATAAGCATGGCATATGAATAATACTATTTCTCTCGCTCATAATACTATTTCTCTCGCTCGCTCTCTCTCTCTCTCCTTTCCTTTTTCTTCTTTTTGCTGGGAATTACAACACAGAAGTTAACCTCATGCAATTTTGATGTATAGCAATCGAACAAGAATTGGAAGCTGCAATATATAAAGCTGGTGGAATTCGTGAAAGTAACTATGGAAATCTGAACAAAATCTCATGGGCAAGGAGTAGTCGAACCGATAAAGGAGTAAATATCTTGAATGTCTTTGTTGTAACTCATTTTATGACTTCTATAATCTTATTGGTTGTTTTGATTTGTTTTATCATCTCTTTCATTTTCAAGGTTCATTCCTTGGCTACAACAATAACCTTAAAAATGGAAATCCCTGAAAGTGCTTGGATGGGTGACCCTTGTGGTATTTTGCTTGCTAATTACATCAATTTTTATCTTCCTGATAATATCAAGGTTTTTGGCATTGTACCTTCACAGAGGTGAGTGTTCGAGTTTTTTTCACTGGTGCTTTTATGTTAAATGAAGTCTTATCATTAGCTGGATACCCTTTAATGTATTTACTACAAAGTGGTAACATTACATCAATTTTGTCACTTGTTAAGGAGCTTTGATCCTAGAAAGGAGTGTGATGTTCGGAAGTATTCTTATCTCCTCCCTGCTAAGCTTATTGGAATTGAAAGTAAACTTAAAACTACTGAAGTTGATTGCCACATCTCAGACTTCAAAGATATATTAAACTCCTTTCAGGTAGGTAATTATCTCCTTCATTTAATTACATATAGCTCAGATTGCCCCTCCCTTCGCTGCAAGAAACATGATTTGTTAGATTTGATATTGTATAGTACTGTTATTTGGGAAGAATGGCGTTGAAGAACAAAGGTGGGTTCTTTTTGGGTACAGGGGGAGCACCCTTTTCATAACTATACAATACGTTCCAAGTATAGAACAAGAATTCAAACCAAGCGATCTCCAGGACATGCCCATAAGTCAGGCAATGAGGTATCACCTAGTGATGTGTCAAACTCTGAGTTTGAGGAAAGTGATGGAGAAGATGATACTTTTGTTGAAGGAGTAAAGGAACCAGATCAACGTTCTCCAAGCTTAAGTGTTTGTTATGAAAATCCAACTGAAGTATGCAGTAAGCTCGGAGATGGATCTGAACTTCCAAAGAGTGTTCGTGCAAGATGGCTTCATGAGCCAGATGAGAAAGATCGTATAGGCGCCTCACACTTCAGAAAGATTCTTTGCTGTTCTTGTGGGAAGCTGGAAACATCTTTTGGATATGATTTCGTTGAGATCTCCATCTGGGGAGAATCATTCATGTTGCATCAAGTTAGTCTTTCTCTAACTTTGTTTTTATGGTTCATAATTTGTTCTCATCCATTCTCGTTCCAATTTGCAAGTTTATCTGTTTTTACTCCATTTATTCTTTTATTTCAGTTGGCAGCTCTACTACTTAGATTTGGGTTTCCCATTCTAACACCTCTGGTAGCTTAGATCTTGCTTCTGGCCATGTGGGAGCCCAAACTTGGTTTTATAACTGTTCTTGTGTCCACTCGACAATTTTTTCGTAGCATTATTTCACTTTTTAAAGTCTTTTCCCCCCTTCAGCAATCAATGCTTAGCGACCTAGTGGGAGTTCCTGTGCTAGTAGTCCTTCAAAAAGTTAAGAAATAGCCATGGTCATATGAAATTAAGTTAAATTCTAAAATATTACGAATGATTAAATAATTTGATGCCCCTATGCTTTGGTGGACGGAAGATATGAGTTTATGGCTTCAAGCTTTTTGAGCTTGACTTGTTCAATATCTACCATCATAACCTTCATTTACTTCTTGGGGTTCACAATTTTTAGGATCAGCATGCGCTGTTAGACATATCTACCATAACTTTTCTGCAGTTACCTATTGCTATTTGAAATTAAATTCTAATAGACTGAGAACCATTAAATAATTTCATGGTCCCTGTGATGCATTGGTGGACAGAAGATACGAGTTGATGGGTTCAAGCTTTATGAGCTTGACTTGTTAAATATCTACCATCATAACCTTTATTTACTCCCTGTGGTTCATAATTCATGGGATCAGCTTACACCATTAGACATGTCTAGTTTAACTTTTCTGCACTTAACTATCGCTATTTGAAATCAATTCTTATTATCTGGTTTAGAAGGTGGAAATAGAAACTCTATCGAGACAATTCAATTAATGATTTGTTTCAAAACCTTTCTCATCTCTGTTAGAGACTAAACTATTCCACGCAGGTCAAAGCCTCAGGAAGAAACCCAAAATCTCATGGAGAAACGGTACAAAAAGTGGAAATCCTGATCGGATAGAAACTAGAATCTATTAGAGTAACTTTAAAATTTGTTTGAAGAGCTTTCGCTTCTCTGTTGGAGATTAAACCATTCCATTGAGTTAAAGCCTCAGGAAGAATCCCAGAATCTTATGGACATGGTACAAAGGGGGGCTAACTTGAGATATCTAACCCTCTTTGAGGTAGAGGTTCAAATTCACACTACCACATTTGTTGTACTCAAAAGTGTTAAAAAGGAAAAGGCATTATTGCAGCAGATTAGGCAGAGAGAAACTAGAATCTATTAGTAAGTTTAGGCAGATTTCTCATTTCCATTTTTTTTGTACGTTTGAGCTCGTAATATGATTCTTTTCCTATTAATACATAACATCAATAACATATCCTGTGAACAATGAAGTTGGCTTCACTAGTAATTAATATTTGGTAGTCAATGTTCTATTTTCAAATCGAAAGGGCCATTCTGATGCAACTTTATTACTTCCTCGGCAGATTCGGAAAATGATAGGAACAGCCATTGCAGTGAAGCGGAAACTACTCCCAAGAGATATTATAGCATTGTCACTGACCAAGTTCACTAGAATAGTTCTACCCATTGCTCCAGCTGAGGTTTTAGTCCTAAGAGGGAACAGTTTTTCCAACAGAAAACGACCAGGAGTTCCAAAGAGGCCAGACTTGCTCACACTGAATGAATCAGATGACATTGTGAAGTCGGTGAATGAATTCTACAGATCATCGATACTGCCCGAGGTAACTAACTTCCTGGACATAGAAAGACCCCCTTGGAAAGAATGGGTGGAGAAATTGGACAAATACACAAGCATTCCCAATGAACAATTGGATGAAGTTAGGAATGCTTGGAAAGCATGGAACTGCAGGGTACATTGAATTGTGTTGATGAGTCTTTTGTTGGTAGTAAAAAACTTGAGTATTGAAGAGGATGGGAGGTAGTTGAGTTGAGTTAGGGGAGTTATTAATGATACAAAATTATGGGAATTGGGCATTGAATGGATGTGATTTTTGCGGCCACCCACCAGCCGTGGGGCGGCGTTTAATAACACAGCATCAACTACAGACAACCCACTCGGCACTCGGCACTCGGCACTCGGCACAACCATAAGGGAGTGAGCTCGCACTGAATGTAAAGAGCTTAAAAGGCGAAATATGTAGGTGAGCCATTGACAGGGATGTACTGATGTTGATTTAACTTGATTTGTGATGACAATTTGCATCAAAATTTGACTAATAAAACCCATTCCGAAGGCTTCATGTTGCTTCCTCTTTTAATTTACGATGATATTGTTTATTGTTTAGCACAACGGTAAAAAGAACAAAAGAATTTAAGAATTAGACAAATTAAGAAGTAATCTGCTTATTGAAGATGGTGTTCTAGTTTGATTTTTGAAAATTTGAAACTACGAACATGGAAAGTTAAGACATGAGCAATAGAGTTATAGTTGACAAAAAGGAAGATGTGAATTGAATGAGCTTTATGCAAATTGCGGACAGCATCGACAAAAACTTGAACCTCATATATATATTGTCACTTTGTATTGTAATACTTCTTTTTAAACCATTGAAGTTTTTGGGTGGTAATTAGATTTAAATCTCATTTTGGTTATTTGGTTACCAATTTCAAAATTGTTCCATTGGGGCTCAAATTTCTGAACATTTCAAATTCCAAAATAAGGTGAAACTTTCAGATTAATTCACGTGTTATTAATTTATGATCATATATGAGTGTACATTTGATTACTTTAACTAATAATAAATTTTCCTTAAAAAAAATGGAAAACTAATAAGAAATTAAAAAAGAAGTTAAAATGAAACATTTTGATGGAAAAAAATATATTTAGTAACAGTTGATTGGTCAAAGTGAGTTATTAATTAATATTAGAGGTGGGAAGTTTGATCCCTCATCCCACAATTGTTGTACTAACAAAACTAATCTTTAATTGGATTAAAAGAAAAAAGAAAAAGAAAAGGAAAAAACTAATCTTTAATTCATGAAGAGAAATTTGACCAATTTTTTATTTTCATGTTGGCCACGTATGTTGATTTAATTTTATGGTTTTAAACATTTGAATTAAACGGGAAAAGAAAATGCAGTAGCGAGGTTTAAATGTGTTATGTCTCAAGTTTTTGAAAATACCACTCACAGGTTGTTTGGAGCCTCAACTTCAAATAGGTAAAATGTCCTATTATAGTTTACTCCGCGTAGGCTTTAATTATAGTAGTTGTCAACTAAAATTAACTACAGAATTACTGCTCCAAATCCCTCCTTGTTACATTGTTTGCTATTTCTTGCCAAAATTAAAATAGTTTACATTCCAAACAAATATTATTATAACCTACATACTATTATAACTCATATATTATAATAACCAATTCAACCTCTCACACCCTCAAAAAAAAAAAAAAATGTTTATGTTGATCAACAATTATGAGTACTTTGTAAAAGTGAAAACAAAAAATTTAAATAACATATATATTAACAAATAAACATTCCCATGTATTAATTTAAATGGTTATGGGTGGTTGATTTTATACTATTAATGCTCAACTAACATATTGTTTATTTAGGGAAAATCTCAATCTATAAGACTATAACCTAAAATTTAAGATTGTATCATGTAAAATTTTAAACTTTTATAAGTGTATCAATTTATTTCTTCTATTTACATTTCATTTGAATAAGTACTATGTGAGACTTATAATTTTATCCATTAAACTTCTAAATTTTCACTAAAAATTAATTTAGACTCTCAATTAAGGGTTCCTTTAAAAATCGTCCATGCACCAACTATAATTATCCATTTTGAGAATTCGACATGTGAAGAAGTCTACAGTGTAGGAATTAATGCATGAACCATTTTTAGAAGTTAATTTTAATAAAGAGTTTAAATTAATTTCTTTATGACAATTTCGCAATTTAATTGATACAATTAAGTCTCACTTGATGTTTTCTCACATAATATCTTAATAATGGTGTAAATTGATATAATTATGAAAGTTTTGAATTTAATTGATACAACTCTTGATGTTTAGAAGTATAATTTGATATTTATTATTATTATTTTGGTTTTTGGGATTTTTAGAAATCAATTTTTGGGCAAATTGCAAAACTCACCCTTATAGTAGGGTAGTGGTTGCAATTATACCCTAAAATTTTCAATTGTAAAAATTGAGTCTTCAAACTTATACTATTGTTAAAATTGGACTTTAAACTTACAATGATTGTAGAAATTAGACCTCCAAAATGATAAAAACTTATTTGAGGGTTCAACTTTATTATTTGGGAGTCTAATTTCCAGAACTATTATAAGTTTGAAAATATAATTATAACTACCATCATATATTAGGGGTAGTCTTTGTAATCTTCTTCTTTTTAATTATTATTAGGATAATTGTTTTAAATGACAAAACTACTGGAAATATTTACAAATATAACAAAATATCATTGTTTATCAAACAACGATAGACACTGATAGACATTTGTCATTAATAGATAGTAATAGATAATAATAAGTTATCGGTGATAGATATGACATTTTACTGATGTTTGTAAATATTTTGGTTTACGTTTGGTATATTTGAAAATAATTCTTATAATTATTATTTAATTTGATACGTGTTTGATAGGGTAGCAAGGTAAAGAGATCGCAAGATGGGAAGGTGGGTGCTGCGTCAGCATGAGCTTATGTTTACATGAGCCAAAACGGTGGCGTCTCGATGAAATATTTGACACATGGGTTTCGTAAATGCAAAGGAAGACCATGTACTGAAAGAATGTTTAATGCTGCGGACCCCACATTTGACTATAATGCAATGCATATGCACAAAACTAAACATTTCTCCCCTCGAAAATACTTTTACTTAAAATTCTTTTTTATATCACAGACAGTATGGATAATTTTCCATCCAACCTTTAATTGTTATGTACACGTTGACATAGGCTGGGATCCACTAATATTAATATAAGTTTATAAATGATCGATTTATGGTATAAGTTTATAAATATTTATGATGATAGATTTATGGTATAAATTTATAAATATTTATGAAAATAGATTTATGGTATGAACAAAAAGAGTAGAATACTTCTATTTTAGTATCAAGAAAATTTCAATGAAGTCTTTTCTTCTCTCATGTGTCAATTGTCAAGATCAAATCCTTTCTTTCTTTCTTTCTTTGTTGGCCAAGTCAAGATGAAGTCCTTTTGCGGTCCTTAATTCTCCATGCTTTTTACTTAGGTTAAATTATAAACTTTTGCAGAGGATAAGTTTTATGCACGCGATTTCATCGTTCAATTTAGTCTACAAATTTTGGTAGATTTTTTTACTTATTTATTATTATTATTTTATTTATAAATAACTAAAAATATAGTATTCTATCCTACCATTGGAGTTAAGTCATTCCTACATTAGGTGTTTAGGTATATATAATAATATAAATAAAGAAAGAAAAATGAGTGATGAAGCTATAATCAACGATCTATGCTTTCAGTTTCATTTTCTATCCCTATGTTAGAAACCGATTTATGGTTAATCAATTACCATGTATCCTCACACTTGTGAGTTGTTAATTATATCCATTGTATTATCAAATTCATTTAATTGCACAACTTAATACATTCCAACCACCCATCTATTATTATTTTGTTAACTACAATCCTATTTAATAATCATTTGATTATTAAAAATTAAGTCCATACACATCACTTCAATTATCTAAAGAGTTTAGTTAGTTATATTAGTATATGCTAACGACTAAGAGGTTCGTAATTTAAATTTTTCATCCTATTTGTACTAAAAATATCACTTCAATTTATTCATAAGTTTTAGAGAAAATGGCATTAGGATTTTTTTTTTTCTTTTTTCTTTTTTTCTTGTTGTTGAAATTTATAAAATTAGTTGGTGAATTAGAGGTAAAAATTGCATCATCTATTTAATTCTAGTATCTAATTCAATGAAATAGAAATTATAAGGTTCAAAATAATACAACGGGATAAATTTAGAGCCAAAATTATTATTATTATTATTATTAAAAAATTATTATAAATAGAAAAAAATCAAACTATTTATAAATATAGAAAATAATCAGTGAAATTTTTTTTGTAATTGTAAATAGTTTGGCTCAGAACAACTCTTATTATTATTTGGTTCTCTATGGTTATTATATGTATACAAAGTTAACAACTTTCTCCTAGAGTAAATACATTATTACATTGCCAAAGTGAGTCGTCCTTCCTTAGAAATGGAGGTTCGATCTCCCATCCCCGTAATTGGTTGTACTTGTACTAAAAAAACCATTATTCTATAAAAATGTGTCAATTCTGATTACGACATTACAGGTGTAGGGTTTTGGCAAAATATTAGAGACACAGGTTGTCTCACATTAAAAAAAGTTAAAAGAGCTTTAAGAGAATACTATTGTAATGGGATATGAGAAAGAGAATTGTCTAGGGTTTTTTCTCTAGTTTGGAGTTTTTTCATATTAATTCTTATATTTCTAGTTTTACTATTTTTTATTGGTTTTTGCTTATTCCTGCGGTAGAAGTGAGAGATTTTTTTTTCCAACAACAAGAAGCTAAAATAACGAACATTTCAAATTTTAATTTAAATAACCTGTCGAATAAGAAGAAGAAATTGAGTCAATTTCATTTCTTACAATGAATAGAGAATGGAGAAAAAGTATAGGAATGTATAATTTTGTAATATTGTTGGCATTGAAATATATAAACTAAAGGGTCAGACTAACAAAACTTGAGTGGGAAGAGAATGAGATGAGTCTACATAGAAGAATGTGGTGGAATATGAGAGTTTGTTGGAGAGTAGAAGCTTCTAGTTCGAGCAAACAAAATTAAAGCCAATAAAGTCCCAAAGGAACATAAGAAACCCCATATCATAAAAGTTGTTTTATAGCACTCAACTCCAATGCATTTCCCAGTGGCATCAGCAGCTTGTTTGTGGTAAAGAAAAGCCGCCATATAACCAAATAGAAATGAACCAAAAGGTATATTGGCAACAACAATGTTGTGGTTTATTGAGAAATTGTTAGCCCCAAATAACTCACTGGTTGTGGACACTGAAATGGAAGTAATTGCACCCGTACATATTGCAATTATGGCTGTGCTTACACACAAACTCACATCACTTGGACTTAAAAGAAGGAAGAAACCTCCGCATAATGCCCCCATCAATCCCACCATCCAACCTACATTTGATTTCATACCCTTCTTCCTGCATCAACATTCAAAACTTAGCTCCATTTCTTCCAAAATTGGCTTTATTTTTTAAATTATTGCTAAAATGTAGATAACAAAATAATAAATTTGAAAGTCGCAGTAGTTTCTATAGGATTAACTTTCAAAAATAAAAAACAAACAACCAACCAAATGATTTTTAAATGAGGTTTTAAATCTTGTCTCACTCAACTATCTTTGTGTTGTTTAGACAAATGTTTAGTAAAAAATTATCATGAGTAAATATACTTCCTTATTTCAAAAAAAAAAATAATAATAATAAAATAAAATAAAATAAATTGTGGGCAAACAAAGGAGAATCATAAGATTAGGTCCAACCTAAGCTGCACCTAATCATTGCTTTTTATAAAATTAAATTAGTCAAGTTCAAACATAGTCTCACAAGCCTCATTTTACAACATTTAGGTTTAAATACTACTTTGTTTCCTATACTTTTAGTTTTTGTTTATTTTATTATTTGTACTTTTAAAATATTTATTTTGGTCTATTTTCAACTTTGGAACGTTTTGATTCCTGCCCTTTTAAAAAGTGATCATTTTAGTCACTTAATATTCATTTTTATTTCATCAAATTAGTCATTTTTTTAGAATTGAAAGACTAAAATGAATCAGAGTTTAAAAGTATAATAACCTTACTTATATTATTTATCATTTATCAGATATAAAAAAAAAAAAAAATAACTTAATTTTTTTAAATAATCAAAACTTTATGATACATGACCATTAATTACACATTATATATTTTTCGAAATCAAAATGAAAATAATATATATATATATATAGGAATTTAAATAAAATTTCAAAAGTATAAAAACAAAATAAAGTAAAAGATAGAAGATAAATGAAGCAAAGTAATATTTAAGCGTTGAATTTATTTACCTGGACAGAAGATGGTCGAGAATTGAGGGCATGAGGCGGCCGAAGAACCCAAACGATGACGACAAAGATACCAACGATGACACACTCGAGCTTCCACGAGACTCTGCTATTTGCCCCAAGTTGTTCAAGAATGCCAATCCCAGTGTTGCACCAAATAAATAAACACCAAAATATAACCAAAAATTTATTCTTTTCAACATCTCTCTCGCCCCAATCTCCTCCATTGCTTCACCATCTCCCTCTCTTTCCAATTTCATCTCATTTTCCCCTCTAATTCTCTCTACATCTTTATTTTCATCCACTGTAATATGATAAACCCTTCCCTCTTTTCCTTCTTTTACTGACTCCTTCACTTTCTCTACAATTACCACCACTAACGGAAGAAGCAGAAACACCAAAATCCCAATCAATCCACTCAATGGCGACAACATTCTTGAAATCGATCCCACGCTTGTAACTGCTGCAAAAACCCCAGTGGCTATGGTTATAACAAAGATTACAATAAACCCAACTTCCAATTTTCCTTGTTCTTCCACTACTTTCACAACTCTAGCCAACGGAGATGCCAAGACACAAACCCCCAAAGGCAAAACAGAGTTCAATAGAAGAAATATTTCAGCTGTTTTGGAAGAGTGTTTAGTGAATATTGAACCGACAATATTCGTATAAACCTTGGCGCTTAATCCTTGGTAACTTGTTGATATCCCAACCGCAACTTGGCGATTCGACGATGTGAAGTTTGTAATGGCAACCATGTAACAAACGGTGTTGATCCAACAAATACTGTTTCCGGCTAGAACAGTGAGGAAGAAGATGACCCAATAAGAAGGAGATTGGAATTGATTGGTAATGAAGAGATATTGAACGCCATAGCCAACAAGGCCGAGAGAAGAACCGATCATGAGGACTAACCAAAGAGGTAAATAGTTAGCAGCAAGGCCAGAGAAGCAAGCAAAGAGCTTGCCGGCGTCGGAGGCGAATGCGAGGTTGTTGAGTTGTAATTGTGACATGGAAAGTTGTTGTTTGAGCTGAGAAGAATAAGAGGGGAAATTGAAGTTGGTGCCATTGATGGATTGAAGCCATATTATTCCAACGAGGCTAAGCCATTGGAAGACTATGGAAGAAGGCATGGCAGTCTCTGTTTTTCCCCTGCCAAGAAACACAGGAGATGGGAAAATTGAAAACAGGGGAGGATTAATTTTGATGATTTAGTTGATCATGGAATGAATAAAAAAAAGGGATTACTATAATTTATATTGTTTATGGTAATAAGAATCTATGTATGGCTATTCTCATTAAAATGTGGTTGATTACAGACCACCACATCCAACATTAATGGAGTGATTTTCATGGGTGTCCTAAGCCAATTAAAATCTATGTCTCTCAAGGGGTTAATGGTTAATTGATGTTTTCATTATACGGCAAGCAAAATATGAAAAGCATTAGTTATGTTATAACCTAAGCTTAATATTAACAGTTAAAAAAAACATTTACACGTAATAGAATTCATATGTAACAAAATTTTCACTTTGATTTTTATTCCTTTTTGGTTGAGACGAACATGGAAGGGGGAATATACTATCATTGCTCATATGATATCTCTACATATCACTATTCTCAGTGGTTAATGTAAATGCCAAAAATAATACTAATAATAAATTATTGAAATCTCTAGATTCCATTATTCAAATTAAAAAAGAATAATAGTATTAGAATGTTTTAAATTTATTATCGGTTAATGCTTTTGAAAACCTAAATTGTATTCATATTTGTGTTATTTTTGTTTTTTTACCCTAGGGTTTAGGAGAAGTGTTATATAAGCATTCAATTGTTCTTCCTCTAGCTAACACATTCTATATGTTGGTTCATATTTGATTAAATGAGTTATGGGGCACCATACTGACCTTTAATTGATATGATAGAAGGATGAATTAATACCATAAAATGTATATTTGAAATGAATAGTTGGGTTATTTGAAATAGAAACTTCATTAATTTCTTAAAAGAAATTGGTTTGTTGTTATTGTTTTTGGGGTGGAGGGGGGAGCAGGATTTGTAGCTATATGTAGAAAGAGATTTGTAGGGGAAAAGGAAAGAATCTTAAGGGGATATGAGTTATGAGCATTGGGGTAGGAGGTTTTAGAAATATAAGTACCTCCTGATTTTAAGTTCAAGATTTTGAATTATTTATTTATTTATTTATTTATTTATTTATGAGTTAGTATTTAAAAATTAAAAGAAGAAGAAGAAAAGAAATTCCCTGAAAAAGAAGTATATATGGAAGGGAAGGGAAGGGAAGGGAAGGGTATTTAAGAAAAAATAAAATAAAAGTGTGAAGGTAGTTGAGTTTGGCTGGTGGAGGAATTGTTTGTTAATTACAATAATGCAGTTTGTGCTTTAAATGGACGTGGTGCGTGCGGCCCCCTGCACACACTCAAAAATTATTCCCATACCAAAAATACTTCGTCTTTATGTTTGTGTTTGTGTATTATATATAATTCTCTAATTATAATAATTTGATTAATCTTTTTTACTCCTTTTTCTAACAACATTTTTTTTTTTATTATTATTATTATTATTATTATTATTATTATTATTATTATTATTGTGATGAGGGTGAGATACATAAAAACTAGTGCAATGTGTCACGATCATATTTGTCTAGGGCGTATTCCCACCCATGACGACTCATTTCTATCATGTATTAAGTTAATTTACTTTTCTTGTACTTTTCTTTGTAAGTAACCGCTCGCCACTTTGCATATGCAAGGGTGACAATTCCAAAAATACTTATAATATACTACATGGGGTAAGACTAACCAACATACCTCCATATCTAGAGTTGTAAGAGTCGTTGTTGTCCTTATTGCTTTCTACCTTTACGACTAACTTTCTTTTCTCAAACATGTTTTCAAATGTTTAATATATAACAAGATGTGAGTTAACTTATTTACAAATATAATAAAATGACAAAAAATAGTCTTTTCACTATCTATTAGTGATAGATAGATAGTAATAGTGACAAATTACTATCATCTATCATTGTTCTATTAGTGATAGACACTGATAGATGTCTATTAGTATGTATTAATAATAAACAATTATATTTTGCTATATTTGTAAATATTTTCAATAGTTTTGTCATTTAGAACAATTACTCAGACATATAGACTACTATCGTCTATTACTATCTATTAGTGATAGACACTTATACATGTCTATCAGTATCATCACTAATAAATAGTTACATATTGCTATATTTATAAATATTTATAGTAGTTTTTCCATTTAAAACAATTACCCTTATCAATATGTAATATTATAGGCCAAAATGAGCATAGTTCAACTATCATAATGTTTGTATTATAAGCTCCAGATAGAGGTTTGATTCCCCCACCTCATATATTGTCAAATAAAAAAAATATATGTAATATTATAGTGTAGTAGTGTATAATACTCCAAAATGAATATAACTCAACTGACATAGTGTATATATCAACCTCGATATAATATTCCAAAATGAGTATAATTCAACTGTAGTATTATAGTGTAGTAGTGTATAATATTATCAACCTCGACATCAATGATTAGGCTCTCTCATCCCACATTTTATATACAAAAAAAATAGATATATGATAAAATAGAAAAACTTTTTCCTTTGATTTCTACATCTATGGAACATAACATAAGATCTTGTTTGAAAGTGATTTTGTTTTTAGTATTTAATTGTTGAAATTTTTTTATTTGTTTTCTTCTAATTTTTCAATTATACTCTTTTTTTCTAAAGAAACACCCAAATTCTTGGGTCAAGCTCTAAAAGTAAAAACAAGTCTTTAAAAACCATTTTTTTTTTTTTAGTATTAATGACTTACGTTTTAAAATATATATATTTAAACAAAAAAAAATTATGAGGGAGAGTAGAGTTAATATAAATATAAACAGTTATCAAACCTAACTAAATAAGAATTTTTTTCTTTTTAATTTCAAATTCCCATGGGTATACATAAATATCTATATTGGTCCTTCTTTTCAATGCATTTAATTATTTGCATGACATGTGTTGTGAATTGTGACACTCAAGCCGATTGTTTATTGAATCGAAAAAATAAAGTTCATAGGGGGCTAAATATTTATTCCTTAGGGGTAGTTCATAATTCAACGATATCAAAGTTAAAATTGCTTAATAATTCCGAAAATAGAAATTATTGATCAATGAAAAAAAAGAAAAAATCTTTAAACAATTTTTTTCTTTTAAGAAAATGATTGATTTATATACGTCTATCACATAAAATAAAATAAAAGAAGTTAGAGTTGTTTTTCAATATAAAAAAAATTAATCAAAATATTTATAAATATAGCAAAATATTGCTGTCTGTCTGCTATAGGCTACGAAAAACTACTATCTGCATGTATCTATGTCATGATAGATACATATAGTAGTCTGTTGCAATCTATTGCAGTCTATCGCAGATAAACTATAATAATTTGCTATCATTTATAAATATTTTCAACATTTTATCATTTAAAATAATTTTTCTAAGAAATGAAATGTATTAAAATTCACATAATTAATTGTTCCAACATTTCAATAATCTTCTTATTGATGATACACAATATGGTAAGTAACAACTAACAGCTATTTTTTTCTTTGTCAAGTGTGAGGGAGAGACCCTAATTCTTTTGTTTAGCCATTAGAGAAAAGGGAAAGTAATATAGAAGTATTCTTTTTCCCTCAAACACAACAAACATCTAAACTACAACTTTGCATTACAAACATAATATGCAAAGTTAATTACAAAGTTTAAGATTGCTTAAAAGTTTAGTTAAGGGTTAAAACAAATTTGTGAAGCATCAAAACTTGAAACCATCCTTAATATTTGACCAACATTTTTATATAATATAGCCAAATAAAAAGAGAAATTATAATAAATATAAAAAAAATATTAAACTATATAAATTTTTTATTATGTATCGCTATAGATAGACTTCGATAGACTTCTATCACTCATAGACAATAAAATTTTTCTATATTTGTAAATATTTTGGCTCATTTTGTTATATTTGAAAACCACCTAAATTATTAATAATTGAAATTAATTAATTATTAATAGAAAAGTAATATTTGCAATAATATTTTAAGGAAATGTTGTACTATTATATTGTTTATAAAAGTATAACACATATTTATAAATATCCTAGAAAATAGAACTATCATTTTAAATTTTTCTTGAAAAATGAAAATTGGTAGGCAAGCCTAAGGTCTATGAGGATGCTGAAGCTACATTAATATAACTTAATTTTTGATGCCAATTTGAAGCGAAAATTGAATAATAGATACTATGAAAAGGATTGTTGTTGCTTTCCTCTTTGAAATTGAAAATGAAATATTTTTGTTATGGATTTTAGAGAAAATTTTAATTTATAATCCTAAATTTTGAGGTTGTATCAATCTAAACTATAGACTAATAATTGTAACAATTTAAATTTTGAACTATAGTAAATGTATTAATTAACACCCTTCTTTAGACTTAGTTCGAAGAATATCGTGCAAATATATAATTGTTTCAATTGATCTTCTAAATTATTAGAAGATAATCAATTTAGACCCTTTATGGATTACATTTAAAAATAGTTCATATTTTTATTTCTTATATATGTGTAGACTTGTTTAAATGTCGGATTAATAGAATGGACGATTATAATTGGTACAAGGACAATTTTAAAAGGAAATATTAATTTAGAATTTAAATTTATTACCTTATAAAAGTTTGGGAGTTTAATTGATAAAATTTTAAGTCTTACACGGTGTTTGTCCAAACAAGACATAGTGAAAGGTGTAGATTGATATAATTCTGAAAGTTTAGGGTTTAAATTTATATAAATGTTAGTAAAAAGTTTAAATTGATACAACCCAAAAGTGTAGGGGTGTAAATTAATATTTTCTATTATTATTATTCAAATTGTGTGTAATTATGGCCAAAATAAGGTTAGCTCAACTAACATAGATATGTGCGGATGACCAATGAATTCGTGGTTCCAATTTTTCATCCATTGTACTTAAAAAAAAAACTATGTTTAAATATGGATTAATAATAATAATAATAATGAAATCGTTGATGGGTATCTCTTCAAATTGATTATTATGGTAAAACAAAAGTGGAGGATCGATTACACCTTTGTCGTCCTATTAATATGGGACGGACTCCTTGTGCATTAGTGGAAGCTAAACAAGATGACGTTTGAAACCCTACCAGTTAATCAGGGAAATTATTGCTTTGGGACCATTTGAGTCCTGTTTACTTGGGGATTTAAATTCATTCAAAGAGGAAATGATGTTAAGGTTCTGAAGGCTTTGGCTATTTGCGAGGGTTTAGAAAGTGTTCATTATATGAAAGTGTGTCATATTTGGGTCGAGTTTAACTGTCTAGAGGTAGTCCATCCCCCCAATGATGTTTCTTTGGATATGGCTCTCATGATTTTTGGGTGATGGTTCTTTCTCCATGTGAGGTGGGATAACAATTCTTGGTGCGAGGAAGGCGTTGGCGGAGCATGTTTCATCTTTTCTATTTTCTCCTTATCCTGTGTTATTCAATGGCTTTGTGTATAACGAATTTGTGTTATAGTTTGATATTGGTTAGCTTCCTAAAAAAAATCGTTGGATCTAGTCACCTAATTTTTAATTCATAATTAATACTATTTTAAGAATGGAGATTCTTCAAACGTGTCTTGTTAACCATCAAAATTAAAGAATGTGAAATACAAATGTATATTTAATTAGGATGAATTTGAGACTTCATTATTCAAAAGCACCATCAACAAATGGAATAGATTTTTAGTGGCTTCCAAGTTTTCAAACCTCCATTTCATGTCATTGATTTTTAGATATGTTCGAGAAAAATATCAATAAAAAATATCGATGTTAATGAAAATAATATAAATTTTGAAAATTCATGAACAAAATTGAGCAAATATCATTTCTATCTCTAAACTTTTGAGTTGCTAATAATTATATCAATTTAGATTAAATCATAAACGTTCATTTGTGGCTATTTCTATTTGATTTTATTTAAAATGGGCTCAAAATAACCTAAAATTTCATCCAAAGTAGCAAACTTATCGCATAATTCTTCCTTTAAGTAAAGTAAAGAAAAATAGAATATTTAAAAATATATATATATAAATAAAGAGAAATAGAGGAAAACCGAGTAAATGAAAACTGTAGAGGAAGATGGGCAAATGAAAAACCCTCTTAAAGTTTAATGAAAAAAATCAGAACTATCTAATTTCATTTCCTCGCATTTCTGTTTAATTAAGATTAATCCTTGCATAGACTCTAACTCTAACTTTGTTCCGTTTCTATTTAATCATCTTTATATTATTATTATTTCTGATTTTTTCATCACTTGGAGTCTACTATGTTTTTTAGAAAAAAAACATAAACACTTTTTTGAATGAATAATGATGAATTATTTTTCTCTTCTTTTCTTAATTAACAAACTTACATTAAAATATATTTTTTCTTCAGTTATAATGAAATTTTGAACCAAATAAGCATAGTAACATAATGCTTATATTAGTTCGATTCCTCCTCCTTCATATTGTAAGATAATAATAATAATAATAATAATAATAAAATAATTAAAAATTTGAAGATATTAGTGTTCAAATCTATTTAATGAAAGCTAGATTTAACTAATTTTGGAAGTAATTAATGAAGCTGAATATTTTTAAATTAATCAAATTAATTTGAATCAATTATATTATTTGTTGATTCAAATTTTGGTTTAGTTGATTTTTTTCTAATTAAGAAGAGTTTGAAATTTATAAAAAAAATTAAAGGCAAATGAGAATTTTAGAGAATAGAAGAAAGAAAAATTTAGCTATTTTTCCTTCTCTCACAATTATATTTGCATAAACATATATTCTTTTTTATAAGATTAGAAATTCAATCCTCATCTCTACAATGGTGGTAAATAAAAAAAAAAAAAAAATCTTTTCTTTTTCGTCTTCTGATTTTCTCTCATTAAGTTTTATTTTGATTTTTTTTTTCCCTTTTCTCTCAACTTTCCCTCATCTTGTTTTCTCTATGGTTTCTTTCTTTTCCTTCACTCAATTTTTATTCTTTTACTCGAATATCGTATTGTTTCATTGACAATAAGCTGAGCCATGTTTCCACGATCATTTTGTTTAATGTGACGTTTAATTATTTTCAAATAGAAAATTTTAATATATATTTAGACAATTAATATATAAAATCACTTCAAATCAATCCTTTGAAATTGGTTAGATTGTCAAATATCTATATCCAACCTTTACTTAATTCATAATGAGTAATCAGTCATTAATATATCATAAGATAAAGGAAAAATTATCTTTTTTGTCCCCAAATTTTGAATAATATGTGTGTTTAGCCTTTGAATTTTAAAAATGTGTTTTTTTAATCTCAAAGTTTATAAGAATAAGTTTATTTGGTCATTGAGTTTTCAAAATATACATTTTTAGTATTTTAGTTTTTAAAAATAGGTTTAAAAGGTCCATCAAGTATTCTTTTTAAAATAATTATATGATATTTAAAATTAGAAACAAATAGTGTTAGAAAGGAGATGATTTTTTAAAATTATTCTTCTAATTTAAAATAATAATAATAACAAAATATTTGAGGGATCTCTTAAACCTATATTTAAAAACTCAGGTAGCAGTGTACACGGGTTGGGGGCATTTTTTGGACCAACCCAATGGGTTGGCTACCCAAATAACTCGAATAAGGTATCCAACCCAACCCGAATGGGGCTGGGTTGTCGGGTTGTATAATTCATTTATTAAGTGAACAAATACAATTCTTTAAACCTTTTGATATTGTGTCTTCGAAGGTTTCTCAAAGTTGTGTGGATGAATTTGAAATTTTTACACAAATAAATTCATTCATTTTTACAATATCTCATATGTAACAATAATGCATAAAAATTCTATTAGGGGAACAAATAAGAAAAATGACTCAGTCAACTTTTTCTCTCTCACAATTATGTTCATATTCATATTGACATGCACTCTTTTTTATAAGATTTGGGATTGCATTTGCCATATTTAAAATAAAAAAAAAAAAAAAAATCTTTATCTTCTTCTGATTTTCTCTCATTAAATTTTATTTTGATATATTTTTTTCTTTTTCTCTCAATTTTCCCTCAACATGTCTTCTCTATTATTTCTTTCTTTTCCTTCTCTCTATTTTTCTTCTTTTCTCAAACATCGTATTGGTTTCATTTATGACGTTGACAATAAGCTAAGATATGTATTCAAAATCATTTTGTTTACCGTGACAGTTAAAATTATTTTCTAAATAGAAAATTTAAATATATATTTAATTACTTATTATTAGCTAGGTTTTTTTTAAATACAATATTTTCTTATTGAACGTTCGACTTCCAGAGTCAAACTCACTTTGAATGTCAATTTATGTATAAAGAGCTAAGAATTAGTATAATCTATGCGAAGATTTTTTAACAGTTTTATTAATTAAAATAATACTTCTTCATTAAAATTAGTAATTAATGATAGAGTATTAAACTAAATGTAGGGTAATAATTTATGAAGTTGAAGTTGGAATATTTGTTGATTATTTTTCTATAAAGTTTATTTTATATAGAATGAAAGTTGGAGATTGTGGGGAAGAATTCAAAAGAATATCAAACTCTACAGATGTGAGGTGTAAAAGAAGATGTGTGGGAAAGGGACAGAAGCAGATGACAGAAAAATGTAAAAATGTGAGGCTGTGCTAAAGTGGAGCCTTAAATACTCAGAAGAAACAAACCAACACCACAACGCAACTCAAATTAAACCCAACCGCCTACCGCTGTGTTAAACATCCGTCTTTTGACATCACCCCATCCACCTACATATCATCATTTTGGTAGGTAATTTTGAATAAAACCTAATTTTTGCCCATTTATTTGGGCCTTAATGTGGGCCTTCCACTTTAAGTAAAATAAACCCAACATATGATAACATCACTAACCACGAACACACTTTTAGATTTGTGTCAAATAAGCTAGTTTTTTTGTCTTTCAATTTTGTATAGCATGGCTAGATCTGTAAACGAAATGAAATTATAATTGATGTTTGAATAAAGAAGTAGAGATGCTTGAATCAAGATACATGCATATATAAACGGGTTTACCTCATAATTTATAACTAATATCTCAACCCTTAAACTATAAAACCAACCTTAGCTTCTCATTGCGACAATAGCTTCAAGACCCATCAATATTCAATGCGATTACATCAAGAAAACCAAACTCCTAAACTAAAAACTAGAGAAAGAAAGGGGGAAAAGATTAGAAGAGGTGGCTCCAAAATTGGTGTAAAACAATCCATCTCTGACCCTAGAAATGAAAGGAACTATACATATTAAAGTTGAGAACATCACGACGATGCAAGCATCAACTCCCCGTGTGCTATAGTGTCGAGCGACGCTAGGTCATCTTCTTCTAGTGTCGCAACGCTCTTCCCTAGAGGCAATGTTGTCATTTTGTGTCTTTTGAAGCTTGGTTGCTCCAATTGACCCCTAAGTGCTCTACTTTTGGTCGAATTTCACCAGAATTGTCCCAATGACCTCTCGAGCTAGATTACTTACCCTCTAATATCTTTATAGGGTATGTGATTTTATAGATATATTGACGAAATATCACGATTTTTTAATCATTAGTTGGTAAATATGATTAATTTCTTTCTCGAAGTTATTGATTTAGAAGAATACTTTGAATGGAGGATGTTGATGCCAAATTTTGGTCAAAGGAAAATGCATCTGACCTCCACGTGCCATCAACGATAAATTTGTAATTTAAGGAAGAGAGGACCTGCAAAACAAAGAAAAAGGGCAGCTAAAGTCAAGAGAACTAAATAAAGTCAAATGTTCTCAATTCTAAATCCCAGATTAGATCAAGTTTTTGTTCCATCATATAGAGCCATAATGATATATTTATAGGGAGAATAAGATAGAGGTTTACCTTTTCCTTTTAGAGTAAGGATGAGATGGATCTTTTCTAATCCTAATAAGTTAGAATTAGATCTGGTTAGATATATCCACTTTATCTTGTATTTATTTTCTCTTATCTTCTTCTGACTTTTGGCCTGTTTTGTCAAATCCAAATTCACCCATAACAAAGGACAAAGTTCAATTACACGATGATGGCATATATAGTGATTTTGATGAAGAAGAAGTTGATAATTTTTATTTTGATAATTGTAGTTTGTGAGTGCATAGATTTTGTCAGGTCGCTCTTTCTTTTCATAATTGGTTTCAAGCTAACCTATAAGATAACTCATGTTGGGGCGATGTGGTGTTGAGTCTACTCTAATGCCTAAGTTAGTACATGAACTAAATAGTTCGACTACACATTCAAATATTATATACATTCAGAAGCGGCAAAATGAGATTATTTATAAGACCCATTGTATGATACTCGTTTAAAACATGTGCAACAATGTTGGCCAGTGTCAACATGTGGGTGGAGTTGTCCAGGTTGCAAGGTTAGTGTTAAGAAAATATGGAGCCTAAATCAAGGCCAGTATTTTTAGTATTTTACTTAACCAATAAGCAAACATTCAATTAGTTATTAGGAACGTGGGTTATTATTGTGAAGAAAAATTGGGCTGTGGACATTCTCTATAAAATCAACAAATTAGTAGAAAATTTTCATAAAAAGTGTCAAGAGCATCATTTTGCTAGAAAAAATTTCTTGCCTTTGTGTGTTCAAGCCGACGAAGAAGAAAAATAGCCGACTAAGGTATTTTTCTTTAGTTGTTCATTGTGAATGTTTTTCTTTCATTTGAGAGTTTTGTGAACTTTATAAAAGTGGTTCGTGAGCATTTTTCTTGAGAGAAAAATATAGAGAAATCGTTCTTAGGTGTTTTAAACTCTTGTACTTTCTCCTTGACTATTTTAGTGGAACCTAAATCGGTAGTAGAGAATTGGACGTAGCCCACACTGGGTGAACGGTTTAGGGTGTCATCGATCTTCCTTATACTTGATTTATTGTTCTTGTTGCTTGAAAGCTTAGGTTGGTTTATCTATTCTTTTAAGCTAGCGAGTTACAAATCCATATTATTTGGAACTCGAATTTGATATGAGATTGTTGGATAATATTTATTGTCTGAATTGTGTCGATTAATTCAGATTGATATATTATTATCCCCTATCAGTTAGTGGAAAGAGCTCAATTGGCTCATTTCCTCTTTTATGAATGAAGCTCAGTTAGGCCAACCCGAGAATTGAGACTCCATCGTCCTACTTTGGGACAAATGGTCTTCCAAGATTTGCATGGGCCTAATCTGTTCCACGGGCTTAGGCTTTCCTATGTCCCGTGGGGTGAAAATTGAAGGTGGTTATATTGAGAAAACTTTTAATTTTAATTTAACACCTGAGTATAAATATATTTTTTTACTTAGAAAATGAAATTGAATTAATCAATATTTTCTTCATCTACTAAACTAAACTAATTGTGGGAACTTTTTATTTATTTATTTATTATTTATTATTTATTATTTATTATTTATTATTATTATTATTATTTTTTAATATCAAGTTGTGTTTTTAGCTTTCGACAAATCAACAAGACCATATTCTGTGTGTTCATTCCTTCCTTCCTTCAAGTTCAAGCCTGCCGAAGAATTAAGAGAAGTAAACTATATTCAGAAATTCTTTCATCTTTGTCTTCTCCTCTCTACCTTCTTCCATTTTTCCTTTTCCTTTCTTTCATTGTGTTGCAAATCTTATTGTTTATGGCTAATAATTTTTCAGATCCTACCATCTGCTCTGCAGCTCTCCCAATTCCCGTTGATCTCTTCCTATCCAGAAAACATCCCGACTACCTGACTAATTCCTCCGGTGACATCGTTTATAGGCTCAGTCGTCGATCTTTGAAATCGTCGTCAGTTGACAAGATTGTACTGCTTGACGCCGCCGCCAGCCCTCTCATTTCCATTTATCGCGTTAACGTGAGTATTCATTTACCTTTGTTCTTCATCTCCCTTGCTAGTTTCAAGATTCAGTGTAATAGCTTTGTTTAGTATATTGCTGTGAACTAGCTTTTTCTTTCCTCTATGTGATTGCTTGCATGTTCCTAATCATGTGAAGAGCAAGTTGAAGGCCTCCAATTCTCAGAAGCTGAGTGTTTTTCGATTAATTTTTTTGCGATCGTATGATCTAAAAGTTATGGAAGGTAAGACTCAACATGTCAGAATAACGACGTTTTTCTTTTTCTACTGCGCCTTTAGGAATTAGATCCATTACATTAATACGACATAATTGGGGAATTCCAGCTCGTATGCACAAAATAATTAGCGAAGCTTCCCAATTATTTCTTTCCTTCTTTATGGGGAAGGAAGAGTTTTCTTTTGTATGACCTAAATGATTTTGGTGTTTCCTATTTCTAGCTTACAAACTGCTTTAGAATTTCAAGCCATTTCGTTTGTTTATCGACCATTTCTTCCCAGTTTTTGTGTGCCTTCTAGTTGTTTGTGATCTTAGAATTGTGATTGTTGAGACTTGTTAAAATTCCTTCACATTTGGTCACTGTATTCCAAATGAACCATCCCTCTAAGCTTTCCTGGATTCTAAAACAAATGAATATGTAAATATTAGCTTATGCTTTATGAGATGTACTTTTTAGAAATATCTTCTTGTGTTAGGCTTCTTTTTTGCTGTTTTGCTGAAATAATTTGAACAGGTTTGCATTGGTTTCAGAAAGAATCTTGGCAAGGCTTCAAGGGGGATATCGGTGAGGAGGATTTACTCTTCAAAGTGCAAAGAACACTCAATAAACTTAGAAGAACTGAGTTCAGAGTCTTCCTTGTCAGTGAAAATTTAGACGACTCAAATGCTAGCTTGGAGATGAAAGGCTGGCCTTTCCAGAGATCCTGTACTATATACAAAGGCAATACTATAGTGGCCCAGGTACAATATAACAATAACATATGGAAGAATGTTTTTATGAGGCTGTTTATTTCATCCCTAAGCATGTTGTTTGTTGAGTGAAATATGAACATAAAAATTCTATCTCTGATGCTTGCTATAGTTTAGTTACTTTTAACAGCCAAAGTGTTATAATTGTAAAGAGTAGAGGGCTTAGCTCATAATTGATAGATTATTTTAATTTTGATTTCATATTCAACTCAGTGTTTTACTTATTCACCTATGCCCATCAAATTAGCTTGACTGCTTGAGCATTCAACAAAGGTACCAACCCCCTCACGTGGCTTAATATATTGTGCAACTTATGCAAAATGGAAAGCCTTATGGATGATGAAATGTATGTTAACTTAAGGCATAGTTTAGTTACTTTTCAGTTATACAAAGTATCATTTGGCATATCTTATGAAAGCTATGGTTCAGTAGCAAGAAGGGGGGAAAATTCTGAAAGAAAGTGAATGTTTGAAAAGACATCACATGATTTCGTGTGCATTGAATACAAAGAGATATGTGCATTGGTGGTAACTAAGTTTTGATGATTATTGGCTTTTTGATGCAGACAAGTCTGATGCACAAGCTTCATCAAATTTGGGTCAGAAGAGGAAGATTTCGACTAACCATTTTTCCTGGTTCTGTGGATCCAGCATTGATTGTGACTTTGATTGTAATATTTTTTGATGGACGAATATAACAGAACTGAGCAATAATACAGAGTTGGTAATCTTTATGTTGTTTGATGAAAGAAGAAATGACAGTTTAATTTGAATTATCATATATACTTTTCATTGGGTAGTGGATGATGAATGACTTTAAAAAAGAAAAAAGTTAGTCAATTAACTTCTATCCATTATCAGTTATTATAAAATAAAAGTACAAATATATATATATTGAAGCCAATGAGCTAAATGCAATAAGATGAAGAAACACCACAAGTTACAATGCTGACCATCGAAGACTGCAACCAAAGGGTGGGTTATCATCCCGCACTCCCTCCCCAAAGCCTTGGTGGCCAGCGCCTCTGCCAACTTTGACGACGCCCGCACTGGACGACCATTTGAATCGCGTAGAACCACACCCATACCCGTCCCCACCTACGAACATGAGGCATCCATGTTGAGCTTTAGAAAACTAGTTGCTGGCGGACTCCACTTAACTTGCAGACTGGAGCGAAAAGACGCTAAGCCACGGTCACGCCCAACACCAACCATTTGAAAATCATGGAGAAACCCAAAGATCTTCCATTGAATAGATGGCCTTTTTCTGATTCACCCTATTCCTGTCAGACCATAACGCCGAGGTGGAACAACCTACTGCAAATAAAGCCAAGTCCAATTAAGACTAGCTTTTAATCAAAACTTCGCACACCTCATTGAATTTGGTTTGTAGCAAGCTGCAATACCGACGATGGAACCAACAAACTCCGCATTTTTTTTCGCTGTCTTACAATGATGAAACATATGCCCCATTGTCTCCTTATCTCTCCCACAACAAATACACCTTGGGGAGATGGAGACTCTTCTTATAATTTGAATTTCAATTAAAATCTTTAAATGCCAGAGAACCTTCCACCATTTATTTGTACTAGTAGAGGAAGAGGCAGTCAAAAGAAAGGAACTAGAGATATAACGTTTGTATACACTTTTAGTTGAAAAAGTTTCATTCAGATCTATCAGGTTAGGCATTCTGTAAATCAAAAGGGTCTGAATAACCTCCACATCCTCTACCCAAAACAAGCAACGCAACAAGGCACTTTCCAACACCCCAAGCCGTCTATTAGCTCACTTACCCTTAACCCTTCGCTTTTAGGCCCAGATGGCGTTAACGGGGGACACAAAGATTCTCGTGGAATCCAGAGTAAATCATTATAGAAAACAATCCTAAACTTTTACATTTTGTTTGGAAAATAAAACTATCCACCTTTAAAAACTCTCGTTAATACTCTCAATCTCTTAAAAGAAATTAAAAAAAATACCTAACTTCTAGTATAGGGATGAAAACTATTAATACTCTATTTTAAAATACCTCTAAACTTATAATATACTTGATCCTTCCAAAAAGGTTAAAAAATGTCCTTAACATTATTATAAGGATGAAAATTGTATTATTCACATTGATAAAAAAAAAAAATGGAAGCGTAATATTGAAAAGAGCAACATGACAACATATCACATATGCACATGTATCTTCATTTTCTTTTTAACATGTGTATACATTTGTTTACGTAAGCAAACAATGAAGACTATAGTTATTTTGAAATAAACTTCAAACTTTTAAAATGAAACTCTTAAATTCAAAACCTATTATTCTTGATAATTTCACGAACAAAGAAAGAGAAAACCTTTGGTGTTACACATCTTTTTTAACAATGTGTGAGATAGGAGATCGAACATTTGATCTCGAAGTTGATAGTATATACTTGATGTTATTATATTCATTTTGACACCTTTAACGTTACATGGTACAAACAAAGCAATACTTAAATACAAAGTTTGTTATATGATCATATAGTAAAAAAAAAAGACTGAATTTTTACTTAAGGTAATATTAGTTAGATAAATGGATGGTAAGGGAAGGGAAATACGAAGAGCCTAGCTCACAGCTGCACTTAGGAACTTGGAAGTGAGTCAGAGGGTTGAAACATATAAATTCGAATTGCATTTGCGTTTCTGAGCGCAAGAACTGCAAGTATAGAATCCATTTGCTTACGCGATACACCTTCTTACCTATAATTTCAATCTTCTGATTTGAGGGGGAAGGCGGCGACGGCGTTGGCGGCGGCGTATCGTTAGTCCTCTGGCCCTCATCGCATTTCGCAGAACTTCCCCCCTCCTATTGCCGGACTTCGAACATTCTCCGGGTCTCCACCTCTCTCCTCAAATTTCTCAATCCCTATTCATTTTTCATCTGCACTATTCCCCATCAATTTAATGGGTAGGCCCAAGGGAGACGGAGCTAGAAGCAAGGCTAGACCTTCAAGCAGCAGGTGCTTAACTTCTCTTCCTTATATACGATGATCACCGCTTTCAATTATTCCATTAACTGCAATTCTGTTATTTTTGTTCATGTTCCCTTGAGAAATTCAACTTTTCTTTTGCACCCAGTTTGGCTGCGTCACTTCTGCCATCGGATTCTGCTGCTAACGTTGCTGGATTTGGCGGCTTTCTTGGTAGTTACCGGCTCGATTCTTCTCTCACTGGGGATGATGCAACACCTTTTTCGGTATGGTTGTTTAAGAGAGTTGCGACTTCACATTATTGTAAAGAAAGCTACTTGATTGATGAATTTGTACTCTAACGGGTGTGCTTTTGGTGACTGTTGTGAGTACGCAGGATATTGACAGTGAAGTTGCACAACACTTGAAGAGGCTTTCAAGGAAAGACCCAACTACCAAGGTAATTTATGTATATCTGTTGTCTTTCCTCTACAATGAAGCAATGCTCTTCTCCATTAAAGCTTTCCTATGGCTCATTTAGCTTGAATGAAACCGAATTTCCTATCTTTTTGGAACATCTGATCTATATTTCTTTATCTTGGTGTAAACTCACTCCATACTTTTGTGATTATAGTCTTACTTCTCTGATTGCACATTGGAATAGCTTCTTGTAATACACATAGCTTCCACAGCCCTTTTGTAATTTCATCTCATCAATGAAATTCTGTTCAATGTTTCTCATAAAAAAAAAAGGCTCCTCACGAGGAAATAAGTAGCTAGAGTTTCTGACTCATGAGTCCATGACAAATAAGAAGCACGTTAATGTATTAATCTTTAAGTCAAAATGCGTTGTCTATTGTTGAGACCTGGGTCACATTTCTCTTCCAATGTACTACATCACTTCAAAGTCTCCGTGACCAGTTAAATACTATCCCCCAACTACATGACTGTCGTGCATTCAAAATATTAGTTGTTATCTTCTTAGTGGAAATGAAAGGGAAGAAAAAAAAACATGACTTGGGGTCATTTTTTCCTTTGCTATCTCAAGGATTACATAAATGCAGTATTACAAATTACACTTGTACCACTTCTCGTTGTTTAGAGGAAGGAAATGGTTGTTTCTTGGAATGGGATTGTTTGACCACGTTCCACTTTCCCCTGAATTCAGTATGGGAGCATAGCGATAGTAATAATGGATTAATTGAAATGAGTACTTTTATCACATGAAAGGTGAGCTGTAGTGCAGGAATCTTTTAAGTTCAAAGTTAGTCGTAACACTCATGCATTTGACAGCACCACTATGAACCAAGTTTGGCTAGGTCCTTGGCATCAAATTTTCACGTACCATACATGCTGTAGAGAAACTTGTTGAGCTTCTAGGTGTGAATGATATTCACATTTATCTTTTTTATTTTTATTATTAAAATTGTAAGGGTTCCTTATTGAGAACTAATTTGCTTTTAGATTTTCAACAGCTTAAAGCATTGGCCTCTTTGTCTGAGCTTCTTAAGCAGAAGTCTGGGAAAGACGTTGCATCAATTATTCCACAATGGGTACCTCTCCTTCCTTTTCCATGTTCAACTAAGCTTGGTTTTGTATTGATGACCCAGTGTGTTCATTCATTTCCTTATTTAATTTTGATTTAGTGTTTAGGTTGCATACATTAGCAATTGTCCTTCAATGTTTCATTAGATTCTGTCATGAGACTGTGGGGGGTGAGTTGATAGAATAGAAACCAGAGGTGAAGGGGAAATTAGGTAGTGAGCAGTAGTTAGGAATTTCCTGAGATAATATATTTCTGTTTAGAAACAATTTGATTGAAGTACCTTGTGACAATAACTTCCTGTTAATTTTTCTTTTTGGGTTGAACTGTGTCTTTAGGATTAGGTCTTTGTTGTTGTTGCTGTTTATTTTATTTTTTATTTATTATTTTTTTTTTCTGAGATCCCACTGTTTGCACTTTCATATCCCTAAACAGAAGTCTTCAGTTATGTTAGAAGGGGGAAAAAAAAAGAGCTCTTAGATTTGACAAAAAAAATAGTCTTCATTGTTTGGAGAAAAGTTATTGTATTACTACTGAGGAGGAGTGTTTATAATATTTTTCTTGATTCCTTATTATTTAGTTGGATTTATAGTTGAATCTTATATATCTTTGCTCCTAATGTTCGTGTACATTATCCAGGGCGCATAATTAACTGAAGTCCCCCCCCCCCCCCCCCCCCCCCCCCCAACAAAAAAAAAAAAAAGGAAGCATGATTTCAACTATTTAGTATTTTATCCACAAGCCAATTTTAATTGGTTGTCGTTTCTGAATGTTTTTTCTGTTTTTTCAACAATGGTTTTCTCTGTTTCTTTTTTAGGTATTTGAATACAAGAAACTGTTGATGGATTATAATAGAGATGTTCGACGTGCTACACATGACACAATGACCAATCTTGTCATGGCTGCTGGGTATGTACTTCTTTGCCTTTGGCCCCTTCCCAAATCTATATCACCTCCACTTCTGCACGAGCAAAATGTTGATCTCAGAACCTTTGTTTAGTTTGATGTTAAGCTTCTAGATCATAAGTAAATTAATGATGAACTTCACAACATAGGCTAATTTTTGTTTGAAATGTATTTGTTGAATGTAAGACACGAGTTACGACGATGATTAGAAAAGCTATCGAGGCTTCTGGCAGCGTCTAACTTTTTGCTTCAAGACTTACGCCTACTGTGAACCATAAGAGGCATGTACCTCTCATAGAAGAGGCTTGCATCTCTGTGAAAGTGCAATGACTTATGAGGCTTAGTTTTTATGCCTTGTGTTGATTAGAAGACAAAACTTTATAGTGTTGGTCAATCTTATTAATGATTATAGTAGTGATGTTTAAGGATATCTTTTTAGAATTTTAGTTCAAGTGGAAATTGATAGGGGCGATTTTATTTTTATATACTTTATTATGACTAGTATGTTTAGCAATACTTGGTCATACTAATTTATGATTTGTAAAGTGCTTTTAATTAACTTTGAGGGTTATGCCTCATATTGACTCCGGCCACTGGAAGAGAAAATGCTCCAAAGTTGCCTTTAGCCAGGAAGATTATAGATAAGTATTGTAATATAAGTAGACATCTGGTATGGACTAGTTTGCTCCTCTTTCCTATGAATGCTGATAAAGCAATGCCTTGAACTTGCACCAAATCTTATTGCTTAATACCTTGTGACTTATTCTAGTTGGATTTGAATATTTACACTTTCAATGGTGGGTTGGCAGAACTCAATTATGTAACATGTTCAATGGGTAGTTGCCAGATCTGATTAATGTAGTATAGCTAATCAATTCATTCGGGTATTAGTGTTAGGCACTAACTTAACTTGTGGGATTTCGTTTATTCATCAGGAGAGAGATAGCTCCGCATCTGAAATCTTTGATGGGGCCATGGTGGTTTTCTCAATTTGATTCAGTTTCTGAAGTCTCGCAAAGTGCAATGCAGTCATTGCAGGTTTGTTGTCACCAATTAGTATTTTCTTTTATTGTACTAGTGATGACTCGAGAGGGTGCATGGATAGAGCAAGGTTCACACTTAAACCTCCAAAGATTTGGGTTCACAATTCCAAATTGGGTACTTTGATTAATCAAATGCATAATGTGTGTGCAAGCACCATGCAGTTTCAGAACGTTTGGCTCTAGCTTTTTTAAAGAGAGCTCTTTTATACACAGAATAATAAATGATGATCTAGGTGCTTTTTTGTTAGTGCCTAAACTCCTCTAACTACCTCTATTGTGTTGCTAGACAAAATGCAAAATACTATGCACGTGACAATTCTAGGGCCCAATTGACAAACATTTAACTTTAAAATATTTGTAAGTTTAGCAACTTCTTTGTTTTGTAAACCAAAAAATCTTGGTAAATTTTATGAATTATGAAAAGCAGTTGCTGGAAACCTTTTTTCTTTTAGTTTGGTTATGCTAAATGGCAATATCATTACCAAATGAGACTATAGTGTGTGTAGAGTTGGGCATTCATATGGTTTTCTTTGGGACCTCAATTGGTTCCACTCTGGTCCCCAACTTGACTAGGCGGCATACTGCAGTGTGTGTGGACTGATGATTGCCGTTAATTCCCATTGAATACTAAATATTCTTAGATCTATCTTTTCTTTTTTTTCTTTCTTTAAATCTCATTCTTTTATTCCAAAGTTTGTTCTATTTGGATTTGGTCCTTGCTATGTTAATTTATACCTTAGATCCGTTTGTCCAACTCACTTATTTAACGTGAAATCATGCTCCTATTAACTTACTAGTACACGTACTCAAAGCCATGTTGTTAATTTGTTGAAATTGAAATAAAAATAAGGAATTTTTTTTTCTTTTTCTTTTTTTTCTTGTGAGTTTGAGGACTAAAATAGACTTTTTAAAGGTTTGGAGGTTAAAATTGAACAAACTTGACTAAAACAAATATTTTGACTAAAACTAAGTTAAGGGAGAAAAATAGGATTTAAATCATTTTTCTTTCAATCTATAAACAGCTTGATTTCTATCTAATCCAACAAGGAATTTATAATTAATAGATAAAGTAACAATACTGACTAAAAATACCTGGTGGAATGATGAATTTTTATTTTATTTTTTTCTTTGGTGGGGGGGGGGGGGGGGGGGGGGGGGATAATTATTGGCAAAAAAGGTTTAAATCTCTTTTGAGTTCATTTCTTATGAAACCTTTTGATCTTAGCTTTAAACCAATTGTGAACGGCAGGCAGCATTTCCTGCTCAGGAAAAGAGAGTAGATGCTTTAATTTTATGTACATCCGAGATATTTATGTACCTGGAGGAAAACTTGAAGCTCACACCAGATACTTTGTCGGATAAAGTAGTTGCTAAGGATGAATTAGAAGAGATGCACCAGCAGGTATACTTCCAACATCTTCCTTTCTTTGATTCTGCTCCATGTTTGTCTATTACAGGAGTTGACTATATATCAATGAATCATATCCTTTTTGTCATCGCACAAGCATGCGTATGAATTATTCTCTCCTCTCTTTTCTCGTATTACTGTTTAATTAAATGTCTGTCTGCATTGCGGTAATGCCTAGTAATAGTGCTAAGTGCTAGTGCATTCATGGGGCTTCACTGCCTCAAAGTCATAGCTTCTATAACAGAGATGGTTCCTAATATTTTGATTGCATGTTAGATCCTCTCCTTTGGTTGTGTTTCCTCTTTATATTGTTTCATATCAAGTCTCCCGTTGCATGATTGGAAATGTTGCTAACTTCTGCTTGGTAATTTTAGTTTTGTTTTAAGTTGTGCCTTCATGCTGTTTGTTGCTGTCTTGTGTCTTTTAATGCAGGTTATCTCTTCATCATTACTTGCTCTAGCCACATTAATTGATGTCTTAGTGAGTGTGCGGTCTGAAAGATCAGGAACTGGGAAAAGCAGTGGTGAAATAAAACATGCTTCCAAGTCTAGGTCTGGGGAGACTGCCATTGCATTTGCTGAAAAATTGTTCACTGAGCATAAATACTTTGTAGACCTGTTGAAGTCCAAAAGTACCATGGTCCGTTCTGCTACCTATACAGTCTTAAGGAGCCTTGTCAAAAATATTCCTCATGCTTTTAAGGAACAGAACATGAAAACTATTGCCGGTTCTATCCTTGGTGCTTTTCAGGAGAGAGATCCTTCTTGCCATTCATCAATATGGGATACAGTGTTACTTTTTTCTAAAAGACTGCCCAATTGTTGGACATATGTGAATGTTCAGAAAACTGTACTGAATAGATTTTGGAATTTTCTTAGAAATGGGTGCTTTGGATCCCAGGAGATTTCTTACCCAGCTTTGATTTTATTTTTGGACACAGTTCCACCTCATGCTGTAGGAGGGGAGAAATTTCTTCTCGATTTTTTTGAGAACTTATGGGTTGGAAGGAACCCATTCCATTCCTCAAGAGTAGAAAGGCTTGCGTTTTTCCAGGCTTTTAAAGAATGTTTTCTTTGGGGGATTCGGAATGCATCAAGGTGGGTGGTAGTTTCTTCACCTTGTTTTTCCATCTTTTTGCTACTTTAGAATGGGAGATCATTTCTTTCCTTGTACGAGGTTCTTTACAGCCACTTTATTCAGAACTGGACGTATTTGAATTAAGCTTTAACCTTTGATTCATAATTTGTTTTTGTTTTTTTCTCCCAGCTTCTGCAATGGAGATGACTTGGCACATTTTCAAGTCACCCTCGTTGATGTCATTCTTGTTAAGCTTTTATGGAAGGATTACTTACATGTTCAATGTCTAGAGAATCAAGACAGGGCCTTCTCTGAAGATGCACCCTTGAATGACAACATGGCTGAGGAAATACCAAGTATAAAGTATCCGATGAGCTACTTACAAGATTTGAGAAAATGCATTGTTGAAATTCTATCCGGCATCCACTTAGTGAAACATGATCTACTTTCCGTCTTTTCTATGGAATTTCAAAAGGATTGTATTAGTATGTTCCACTTGACAGAGAGTATGGGAGTAGCCTCGGAAACCATAGAACTGATTATAGGATTTATATTAGAATTGGAGCAACTTTCTGTGGACAAGGATGATACCTGGCCCTTGGTTCTCTTGGTAGGACCAACACTGGCAAATACTTTCCCCATTATACGATCACTTGTAAGTTAAATATCTCATGCTTTTTGGAGACGCTTTTCAAAGTATTTATTCTTTGCACTCACACCTTTATTATTTTTGGATGTGGTGGTTAAAATACTTCAGATCGCAAAGGTTTATACTTTTAGATAGTTGGTATAGTTACATTGCATCAAATTTTAACACGACCCTTGTGAGTACAAGTCTAAACATTTATTCTAAAGAAAAGGCCTAGCACATGAATTTTCATTCTAGTTTGCATGTTTCAATTTTATCGAACTGTTGTTCCAGAATTTTTTAAGAAGTTTTATTTTGAAATTTTTTACCTAATTATCAGTTATCTTACTTATGCCTAGATATAATGTGGATGGTCACCTCACAGTTTCTGTGACTGCCTTTTTGGTCCCACATAGAGTCACATTCGAAACATAAAAGGGTTTAATATCTTATGCCTTTTTCCACAATTGATCTTTAAGTATATCTAACCCGAACTATATTATTCTTGCTTCGTTGACACCAGGACTCTTCAGATGGTGTGAGACTTCTTTCTGCTGCGGTGTCTGTTTTTGGACCCCGCAAGATTGTTCAAGCATTATTTATTCATAATAATGGAATGTCCTCTACTCAGTTTTCTGGTGTTGAGGCCCAAGATGTGGAGGCAAGCCAATTCATGCAACTATTTAATGAAGTTTTTGTTCCTTGGTGTTTGCAAGGAAATAATAGCTCTGCTAGTGCTCGATTAGATCTCTTGCTTGAACTAATTGATGATGAACATTTCTCTGATCAATGGCATTCTGTAATCAGTTACTCAACTAATCTAGATCATACTGAAGTTGTGCTTGAATCCATGAACTCCGAAAGTCTAGCTGTGTTGGCAAAGCTTTTAGACAGAGCGAGAGTAAAAATTACAAATAGTGATGTAAGAAAACTCACCCATACTTGGCAGAAGGCTAATCTTGGGAACTGGCACAATGAGCATTTGGAATCTGCTGCTGTTGCCATAGCTCAATCCTATGCTCCATTCAGAAGTCCATTTACAGATTTTTTATGGTATTTAAACTACAGATCTCTTCTCATAATGATTATACCTAAATATGTTTAAATAAGAGATACCTTTACAGATTCAGAAACACGCACCTGGTACACATTTTGAACCATTTCATAGATACTAGTTTACTTTGATTTTACCTTTTATCTCAATTGGTTTGGCCCATGGAAAATAGCATCTTCATTTCACTTGTTTTTTAAAACTGTACTGTTATTACATATAAGAAACTGTACAGTTTACTCTCAGTTTTTTCTCTTCCCCCCTCTTCTTAACTGCTAGTCGTACAACCATGGGGTTGAGTGTTGGATACATTACCTCCTTGAGTGGGAATTTAATGTCGTGATTCAGATGATAATATTGGAGATTTCTTTTTCCATGTTCTCAGGATTGATATAGGGCCACGTTTTCTTCAAAAAGCTTCAATCATCTTTCATCTCTATAAAAAAAATATATATTTTTGTCTATGTATGTATGGAGATGTATGTATACACGGGTGTGCACCCACACGAAATGGCTAAACAATTTCCTACTTTCTTTTCTGGTGTATCTGAAGATCCATAGGAGGTTGCTTGCTTTTGGAAAATGAATTAACTCTTGCAAAATAAGTCTTATCCTTAGTGGAGTCCTATTTTAAAATCTCAATCCACAATTCTGATTATTATGTTTTAATCCTAATCGGTAATCATCTCTCTTATGCGCAGTTCTGTTTTGGGTGGTTCTCTACAGAATGATTGCTATTCTTTTGTGTCAAGAGATGCTTTGATTGCTATATTTGAGGCGGTATTTCAGAAGTTAGTTAGTTTCTTATTGCACTCTCCTTTAATTTGGGCAAGAAATTCTAGTTCTTTTTTGATATCTAGGCCTGAAAATTCTTTCCCCAAGTCCACAAGTTCTTCAGAGGTTGTTGCGATGGCACATTTTGCTCTAGAAGTACTTGACCGGTGCATCTTTTGCTTATACAACCTAGGTGAAGAAAACTATCTACTTCCTAGTATTTTAGCTACTATATATGCTATTGACTGGGATTGTAGTATGGAAAGAAGACAAGATGATATGCTTGATGACAAATTTAAGGAAGAAAGGAGAGCAGGGTTGCTTTTTGGTGAATGTGTACGTGCCCTACGCCAAAAGATAACAGATCAGTTTTGGAAAAGCTGTAGAACACACGACAGAAAAAAATATGGAAGTATCTTGATTCAGTTTATTCGGTCTGCCATCTTCAGTGAAGATAGTGAAGAAATTGGATCTTTGTGCTGCCAGTGGATGCTTGAAATTCTGGATCAAATTTCTCAGGATCACTTAGAAGAACAATATATGTTAGACCAGCTTTTGATCAAGGATGATAAGTGGCCTTTCTGGATTGCGCCCGACTTCATGGCTCCAAATGAATTGGCTGCTTCAAATATGAAAAATGTTGGCTTGGATATTCACGTGAGTGGACTTTGTTAATCTTTTACCATTTCTTTTAAAACTATTGTGGATATTGGATGTGAAGTTCATGGTCTGAAACATGGTAACAGGCAAGGTTGATTTAATTTATTAGCATGTCATTTAGGTTTGACGATTTCTTTCTATATTTTCTGATAACAATTCAAATATATACCGATTTTAGATTTTATTATTAAGAAAAAAAAAAAAACTATTTGCATGCATAACTGCGGTTTTAGGTCTCCTCATGTGTTATTGGGCTAATTACCCATATTAGACATAGGATATGTGATCATCCATTGTTTTTTATCTATTTTGTTTGGTTGATGCACTATGTCAATAAAATAACAATCACTTTTCACTTTCACCATCAGCTCGAATATGAAAGTGAAAGATGTACATTTTTCATTTTATTATTTAGTGAGAATTCAAACAAGGTATCCTGGTCCTTCTAGGAGTACCTGATAGTCATGCACTGCCTAGGCAACATCCTGTCAAGCATTTCTTCTTTGATGCATTCTGTTTCCCTCCATTTAAGTAATTAAGTGATTGACAATTGGCTCTCAAATCTCTGATCAAAACCGTATTTTCTGTTGTAAAAGCTGAAATGAGGTGTTTAGTATTGAACTTTAAATATATCAATGTTTCGTATGCAGAAATCTGGAAATCACAAGCTGGTTTCTTTAGTAAGCTTGCTTATGTCAAAGATTGGAATTGAGAAACTTTTATCTGGTCAAGGTGAAAATTCTTCTTGCCTTGGCAAGACAACAAAGAATGAGGTTACTTCCCGAGCTTGGCTGGTTGCTGAAATTTTATGCACATGGAAGTGGCCAGGAGGTCATGCTAGAGGCTCTTTCCTTCCTTTATTTTGTGCTTATGTTAAAAGGAGCTGTTCACATGAAAGCTTGTTGGATTCCACCTTCAACATGTTACTGGATGGGGCTCTTCTCTACAGTAACAGGACTGCTCAAAGCATCGTCAATATTTGGCCTTATCCAGTTTCCTTGCTAGAAGATATTCAAGAACCATTTTTGAGAGCCCTTGCATCATTTCTTTTCAGTTTAGTAAAAGAGAACATATGGGGGAGAGACAAAGCTAGTTCACTGTTTGAGTTGCTTGTTAGTAGACTTTTCATTGGTGAAGCAGTGAATATCGACTGTTTAAGGATTCTTCCACTGATTGTGAGTTATCTTGTCCGTCCGATGTGTGAAACAAACTTTACTTTTGATGATTCTGGTTCGTGCCCTGGAGAGGCTTCTTTGAAGGAAAATATTATTCAAAATGCTGCCGAGGGTTGGCTCCAAAGAGTCCTTTTATTCCCATCATTAAATGAATGGCAGCTTGGGCAAGGTATGTGTCGAAATAATTGACATTAACTGATGGACCATGGACGGGAATGTTTTATTCACATTTAAATTTTACATGTGTTTCTTTTTTGTTGAATTGTTCATTTTTTCTTTTGTCTGGGGATGGTTGTAGAAGTCAGGCTTGCTGCAACTGCAAATATATTTCTTAAAAATCTAAAAAATGCCTTTTCCTATAAACCACGTGATTAGGTAACAAGTAAAACATAGCACGTCATTTTTTCACATCTCTTTTTTTACTTTGCATTTGATGTTACACTCAAAGTGCATGCCATGTCATCTTCTTTGTGAATCAGAGATGCATCTGCGACCAACTAGGAAGGTGTATTTTGTAAAGAGAGAGCATTGTGAAGTCGTGAGAGTACTGGTTAGGGATATATGGGTAAGGTATTAGTAAGGGCATAGTGGTAATTAGCTAGGGGTACATTGGTTATAAATAGAGGTTGTTGAGGACTTTACAAGGGTGTGAAGGATTTTAGGTAGTGTCCATTGTGGAACTTGGGAGAGAAATAGTCCTCTTGAAAGGCTATTGATATTATAATTTCTTCATTGATAATTTGATATTGCATGTTAAATCACCATATATTTTGGTCACCTTAAGATATATCATGATACATAAGAAATAAGAAATAAAAGAAACACCCATTACAAAAAAGGAAAATTAAAAAACAACAAATATAATATAATAAATACAAGGAATATATTTAACACAAAAGGAAATTATCAACACTCCCCCTCAAGCTAGTGTGAAGATATCATTCATTGCCAGTTTATCAATTAACTTGTTGAATTGCCACTTTGCGAGACCTTTAGTTAACACATCAACAATTTGTTATGTTGGAGGAAGATAGGGATTGGATATTACTTCAACATCAATCTTCTTTTTTATGAAGTATCTATCGACTCCAATATATTTTGTCCTATCATGAAGGGCTAGATTGTGAGCAATGGAGATTGTTGTCTTATTGTCACAATATGTGCACATAGGCATCGTCCGAGAGAATTTTAGTTCTTCCAATAGTTTTCTTATCCATATGTCCTCACAAATACCATGGGCTAATTTCCTAAATTTTGCTTCAACACTACTTTTGGCCACTACACTTTGTTTTTTACTTACCAACTAACTAGATCTCCTTCAACAAAGAAGCAATAACCAGAAGTAGATCTTCCATCAGTGGTGCTACCTACCCAATCAGCATCAGTGTAAACTTCGACATGCAAGTGGCCATGTTTTTCAAATAGTATACCCTTTCTTATCATACTAACAAAAAAAACAATGTTTAGGCATGTGTGAGAGAGATATATAAGTCTCCCCACAAGTTTCTGGTACTTTTCCTTGTGTTCTACCTCTTCTTTGTTGCAACTTGTAATTTTAAGTTCTACTCGATAGGGTTTATGTTGTCCTGCACCCAAGTAGTCTTGTCTCTTCAAGTAGATCCAAAATATAATTTCTTCTGTCGACGAGGATGTCGTTTTTGGACCTAGCAAATTCCATCCTTAGTAAATACTTTATAGTTCCCAGGTTCTTAATTTGGAAATCATTAGTTAGATGTTTCTTTACAATAGTCAGCCCTGTTTCATCATTTTCTGTAAGAATAATATCATCAGCATACGCTATAAGAACAAAAGGCTTAAGTGGATGGGGGAAGACAAAACTAATATTATATCATCTAACATTGCAATATTCTTTAGTGTTTTGATATATTTTTTGTTTGGTATCCTAATGGAAATCTATATAATACTAGATGACATGTGAACAAGGAAATATGAAAAGAGAGCATCCTTTTTTACTAAATGAATATTCTAATTTATCATGATGAGTTTCATTTTCTTCATCAAATACATAAGTCTCAAGTGCAGCAGTTTTCTTTATATGTGTGTGTGTATGAATCCAATAATTTCTTTAATGAGATGAAATTGCAAAAGTCGGCAGTCTCATATGTCAGTGCCAATTATACTCTTCTTTTAGTCCTTGCTCTTTATCTGGAGGACTTGCGAATTACTATTAAAGGAGTGATGAGTGCAATGTTTGCTATGAATACTTATTAGTAATTACAGCTTTCATTTTATATTTATGGATCTTTTTTTAATAATTAATGGATGAATATGTGTTAGTCCCTAATGTTTGTGTAGTATTGCAATCTAGGCTCTATTGTTTAAGAAGTTTCAATTTGGTCCTTTATGTATTTAGTTTGTTAAAATTTAGTCCATCGTTGGTAAATGTTAAAATTGATTGATGATAAACTTTCTTTTGACTTAAATATTTAATGGTTCACAAAATTCTTAATGAGAAAAAAAAGGTCATCTAAGAAACTCTTGAAATTTCTATCAAATTTTGGAGAAATTAGAAACTTATCTTCCTTCTATTGGATTTTTTTTTTTATTTTAAATTTTCATCAATCTCTAAACACTATCTCATATAAATTTATCATCACATCAATCCATTTTAAGGTTCGCCAATAGCGATAAACTAATTGAAAAATGTTAAAACATATAGAACTATATTGAAAACTTTTAAACAATTGGAACTAAATTGAAAAAAAAGGCCAAAAACATTAGGGTCTATATATAATATACATTTAACCTGACTATCATTTGTGTGATTTGTGGTCTATTTATTGTTGCATGGACACCATTTGTTATCCGTTATGGGTTTTGATCTCTTCTGGCAGATATGGAAGATTGGCTTTTGTTGGTGATGTCTTGCTATCCCTTCAGTAGTTCCATGGGAGGTTTACAAACGTTGAAGGTGGACAGAAATATAAGCACTGAGGAGGGCAGCCTCTTACTGGAATTATTTCGGAAACAGAGAAAAACATCAGGTAGATCACCTGCAGTTAATCATGCGCCATCGGTGCAAATGTTATTGTCAGAGCTTATGGTTGTTTCTGTTGGTTACTGCTGGAAGCAATTCGATGATGAAGATTGGGAGTTTTTGTTGATCCAGTTAATGAGTTGGATCCAATCAGCCGTTGTAATAATGGAGGAAATTGCTGAAAGCGTGAATGATATTATTGTCAAGAGCTCTACTGCTATGAATTTAAATGAAATTTTAGAAAAGCTTGAGCAAAGTGTTCTGATTTCGGACCCAATCCCTTTTTGCATTTCAAGAAATGCCCTTTTATCATTTTCTTTGTTTTATGGTTCCCTTGGGCTACAAGGTCTGAAAGATATGGAAAGTTCAAGCCCCCATAGATTAGATAAATTGAACCATCTCAATGATCGCATTTTTGAAGCTATCCTTCGCATGTTCTTTTGCACTGGAATTTCTGAGGCCATTGCATGCTCCTGCAGTGATAAGGCTGCATCCATTATATCATCCTCAAGACTTGAACTTCCTTATTTCTGGGACTTGATAGCTTCAAGTGTTACTAAATCCTCAAAAGATGCTAGAGAGAGAGCCTTGAAATCAATTGAATTTTGGGGACTCAGTAAAGGGCCTGTTAGTTCTTTATATGGCATCCTTTTTTCCCATAAACCGGTTCCTTCATTGCAATATGCAGCCTATGTTATGCTCTCAACTGAACCAATTTCTTACTCTGCAATTATTCAAGAAAATACTTCTTGCTACCTGGATTATGATATCACAACTGAACAGGGGTCAACCCAAGTTGATTTTTCGTCAGAATATAATGTGCTTTTGAAGGAGGAAATATTATTAATGATCGAGAAACTCCCTGATGATGTTTTTGACATGGAATTGATTGCCCAAGAAAGGGTGAGCACATTGTCTCCAACATTTACTTGCCATGGAAATGCCAAAATTGTAGCATAATCTATTCAGTTGATAGTTGTTTCTTTAATAGGACCTTCTGATACAAACGATTTAATCTTCGTAGGTGAATATATATCTTGCTTGGTCTTTGTTGCTGTCACACTTATGGTCATTGCCCCCATCCTCATCTGCAAGGGAAAGATTGGTCCAATACATCCAGAACTCCGCTAGTTCAAGGATATTAGACTGCCTTTTCCAGCATATACCTATCGAAGGCATGGCTCTTCAGAAGAAGAAAGATACAGAACTTCCGGCAGGGCTATCAGAAGCTGCAACTGCAGCAAACCAAGCCATTACCACAGGTTCATTATTATTTTCTGTGGAATTTCTTTGGCCCGTTGAACCAATGAAACTGGCATCGTTTGCTGGAGCAATATTTGGCTTGATGATCCGTGTTCTTCCTGCTTATGTTCGAGGGTGGTTTAGTGATTTGCGTGACCGGTCGAAGTCTTCTGTTATTGAGTCCTTTACAAAAGCATGGTGCAGTCCTTCTCTCATTGCAAATGAATTGTTCCAGGTATGTGCCCTCTTCACTCTCTTTTGCGTGGCCAAGGCAGGTTATTTTCTGTTTCTGGAAGTCTTGTCGAAGCTCATTTATTGACAGTATACTTATTATCACTTTTTTAACTTATCTAAGACAATAAAATTAAGCTCCTTGAATTTAGTCGCTCTGCTTCATTGAGTGGTGCTGGTGCTCAGTATTAGTTTGCAAAAGCATGCCTAGAGATGGGGGTGGGCCTGGTGGGTCATCCAAAACACGAAATGAAACTCTTTAGCAACTGGTTCTAAGTTGCAACGTTGCCTACTTCTCCTTAGCTTTTTTTTTTTTTTCTTTTTTGTGTACAGATGACCCTTTTCACATGGCCCAAATGAAATTTCTCACTTTATAATATCAAAAGTTATATAACCTTTTACTTATGTCATCACGAAGTGAAATTATGAAATTGCTCCTATTATGTACACATGCTGATATTCGACTCTCACTACTTGCTCTTTTTTTTCCTTTTCTTTTCTTTTCTTTTTTACAACCCTCATTTTGTGATTGTAATTCTTGGTCCTGTTTTTCTCTCTTTATTATGTATGCCTTTTCTTTTCTTTTCTTTTTTTAATTTTCATTTCTCATTACTCACCCTCACTACTCAATACGTTTAAAAGGATGACAACTCAAAAAAAGTCAAAAAGAAAATAAAATTAATGAGTAACAAGAGTGTCAAGTATCAACTTTTGTAAGTTGATTACGCTATGACACAAGCAAAAAATGAACAAACTAAAAATGACTTCCTTCCAGTGATAGGCTATGTTGACACAGTTGCTAACCCAACTGTATCAACTATCGTGAGCTTGTTTGTATTATGAACAATTATATGAGTCTAACTAAATGACCCATCATTGTAGTTTACATGATTTTGCTTGTTTGGTAGTGATGCATGTTAGCGTGTTAGCGTATTGATATAAATTAATTTACCTCAACCCACCGGTTTAAGCTTTTGGATCAGTGGCGATTTTGATGTTATTAAAGTAGCAGGTCATGTGCTCAAACCCTTGTAATAATGTTATTTCTTCTCCAATTAATGTTGATCCATTTGGTGGGTTTTCTCCATATTTTCAAGCCCACAAGTGAGGGAAAATGTTGATTTATTGATATAATTATATTTACCATTTGCTTACCTTAAGCTTAAGCTTTTGGAGTTGATGGGTGATTTAGCAATGCATATAAGATTTTGAAAAAAACAAAGTAGGGACTAGATGCATGTAGTAGAGCAAATGCTCCTTAATTCTTTGAATACGTTCTCTCTTCACGAGGTACAAAAGTGGGGAACGCCTAGCGTTCTTTGGGCACATAAGATTAAATGTAAAGCTATGCTTTCTTGGTGGAGGTTTAGGTGGGGAGCAGCATATTGTCGAAAGAGAGAGGTATGGGAGACAGTGTAGGAGGCCTCCATTCTGGTTGTTGGCATAAATAAGCATCTATAGTGCCTCCAAGCTCATCATGATAGGGACTAGATGCCATGAGCTTGGGGTTCAGTGGGCAACGGTACCTTAGCTGCTGCACTGAAGTTCTATCTCGGTAATTGGTTCTTGTTGAGGTGCCATCATCTGATGAATCAATTAATAATATATTAAAGGTTCAACATATGCTTATACCCTTGCATAAAATTGGTCGATCAACCAAAGCAACGCGCTTAAATGCTAATGCGGAGTCACCTACAGGGACAAAACTATAACCTTCATGTGGATATTATTTTTGTGGGGTTCAAGTTCAGTTCTATCATTCTTTTACAAAAATATTTTCTTTGCTGCAGATAAAAAAAGCAGAATTTGCTGATGAGAATTTCTCAGTTGTTGTAAGTAAATCAGCTAATGAGGTAATTGCTACTTATACTAAAGATGAGACGGGGATGGACTTAGTAATTCGCCTTCCTTCATCATATCCACTACGGCATGTTGATGTTGAGTGTATGAGGAGCTTGGGAATCAGTGAAGTTAAGCAGCGGAAGTGGTTATTATCCATGATGTCATTTGTCCGTAATCAGGTATTTGTATTTTATTATTATTCTTTTTTATTTTTCTTTTTGTGGTTTGCTGAAAGGCTTCAGACTCTTAGCTCTTTCATCTTAAAACAATAATATGAAACTCCGTGAAAGTCCAGATCAGGTATTTCATGTATTAGGTTAGGTGTGAAAGATGTTAATGATCAGTTGCTAGGCATAGGTATATGGCTCTGGAAAGTGGCAACAGAATAACAAGATTTCTTGTTAAGGCAGCGACAAGAGAGAATTGAGTTGGAATGAGGGAACCTGCATGATTAGGGTTATGCATATAGGGGCATTTGGGGCAATAGTGGATAATATAGATTTCTCGTGTGATGCAGAATGGTGCTTTAGCTGAAGCAATAAGGATATGGAAGCGTAATTTTGACAAGGAGTTTGAAGGAGTTGAAGAGTGTCCCATTTGTTACAGTGTAATTCACACAGTCAACCACAGCATTCCTCGCTTGGCATGCAAGACCTGCAAACACAAGTTCCATTCAGCATGCCTTTATAAATGGTTTTCGACTTCACATAAATCCACTTGCCCTCTGTGTCAGTCTCCGTTTTAACCTGGATTCCTTCCGGCGGGACGACTAGTTTTGAGGATAATTCTTGCATCTGCTCAGAAATAATGGTGGAGATGAGAGGTACACAATCAGGAAGAAGTGTTAATTCTTGTATTCTCTTGCGAAGAGGCCTCTGTCCCCGTCCTATAAAGAAGGATATAAGAAATGAATGTGGGGAAGAACACAAAACTACCAACTCTCTCCAGTTTTGGACAACGTAGACATAGGGGATACGGTTCTTAACTTACTTTCTATTTGTATTTCTTTTCCCCGACCCAAGTATAATATATAGGCTGGGTAAAGTTTGCTTTTGTAATTTACTGGATTTGTATATAAGTTATCATTTAGGTTTTTGTTACGGCCTTTTCTCAAGCTAACCAACCCCATGAAAATGCAAGAATTCAGAACTTTGAAGTCTGAATGCTAAAGTTTTGTATGTTTTACCAATTCCAATAGTTTATTGTGATTCTATTGTGATTCATTTTTCCACTGAGATGAGAAACTGTAATTTTGTGTTTCATTGCTCTGACGGTGATGTGGAGCACCTTAACTCAAACGTTGGTCGTGGATTAAAAGGATTTTTTGGGATCCAAATTCGGGAATTCAATATTGCAATTATGTATCGTGTATTTACACTTTAAAATGCAGTTAGATTTTTTTTTTCTTTTTTTTTCTTTTTTTTTTTTTAATTCTAACCTCATCTCCTGGTTGATGGCACATTCTTTATATTCATGTTGGCACAGTTAGAAATTTTAAATAATCTTGATGATCGAATGTTTAAAATTCATAGGGATTAAAACTCGAATGAGTGTGTCTATCATGGGCCATCCGAAGTTCATGCGTTACATCACTTAGCCACTTCACTTTAGGGGTTCTTGCACAAATATCAAAAAATATGATAAATGTAGCAAAATTTAAAACAATTGGATACCTATTTAGTTTTTTATTTTTAGTTTTTTTTTTACGTTAGGCTTATTTTTACATTTTGTTTATTATGGTTTTCATCTTTTTTGACTAAACACTTAAATCTTAGTCAAATTTTAAAAACAAAAGTAAGTTCTTAAAACCACTTTTTTAGTTTTCAAATCTTGATTTGGTTTTTAAAACCAACCTTAAAAGGTAGAAACCAAATGATTATCAAACAAGGCTGAAATTGCTCACTTAACTTATGGTCTACATATATTCCTGATATGTTTCTATCACTGATGAACTTCTATCATTGATAGAAGCCTATTAGTTCCTTGGGCACGATGATATAATTGATAATATATTATCCTATTATCCTTTGTGCATCCATTGAATATGTAGTTAACTTGCCATGAAAATATATCTTGCGCATGTAGTTGACTTGCCATGAAAATATATCTTTCTTATTCTAAACCCATGAGTTTTGTTTCTTAATCCTAAAAATTGTATTCCAAGTGTCCAAACATGAAGCCAAGCCCTCCAATTCCAAATTCGTGGTCCAAACAACCCTCTAGCAATAGGATGCTATCATTTATAAACTACATGAACCAGTCTTATTCCAGGGAGAAGAGACAAAATGCAATAATGAGACGATTTTTATCAAATAAATTATAATGATTCTATTGTCCGCCCTGAAAAAAAAAATTATGGGAAGATTAACCATGATTTCAAATTACTACAAAAACCAAAAAAGAAAAAAAATATTATGCAAGTTGATTATATAATCAACAGACTAAAAGTCGATAACTAACAAAATTAAATGTCATATTGTAGTCTATCAATGATAGATTGATGTTAGTCTGTGATAGTAGTTCATCGGTGATGGATTTTATTCATATATTGTATTTTATTACTGATGGAATAAAATTCATCTATGATATTCAAAGGAAATATCATATTAGAGTCCATCAATTAGGAGCAAAAATAGAAATCATTTACATGGAAAGTCAACAAGTACTTGTATAGCAATCTATTAGTGATGCATCTACATAGTAAGTCATCTAATAACATGATAAAAGTCTATCACTAATAGAATGATATACAATGTATAATATGACAAGGGAATATCCTAGTTTATCAATCATAAACTTTAATATCTACTAACATTTATCACTAATAGACTCATATCACATGTGAATGATTGTACATCACTAATAAACTATGGTCCGTGTAAAATTGGAATTGAGAAAATTTTAAGTATAAAAGAAAACTGGCTTACCAAATTCGCGATATTCTTACAATATTTGTTATATTTACAAGTATTTTGGCCAGCTTTATCATTTACTACCATAACTCTTAAAGGAGGTGTTTGGGGTAATGAGTATAATAGTGAAGAGTAAGGAATTATGAAATCTAGGGGATTGTATACTCCTAAAAGCCCACATTTTAAGGAGTTAATAAAACAAAAATTTTGATGTTTTTTAAGTAGTGGAACCACTAACTCTTTAGGCCAAACAAGGAGTGGAGTTCCAAATTCCTACTCCCAACTCTTTGGGCTAAACGCAGTTACGCACCCTAGATGTATTTTGGCCCACTTATCTTTTTCGTTTTCGAGTTTTTTAAATGTTTATGGTCTAAACTTTTAAAGTCCAATTTAGTTTCTAAGCATTTTTAAAAAATCATTTATACAAATATTTCTATTGCCTTGTTGCCTAGTATACTTTTTCAATAATCATCTCACCTAAATTAGTAAAGTAATATAAGAACAAACAGTAGTCATTATTTAAAGTCCATGTGTCTTTTTTCTTTTTTTTCTTCGGGGGTTCAACTTCAACCGCAAGTAAGTGAAAATTTAAATTTTTGATATTTTAGTCAAAGATACAACGTCTCACTTGAACTATGCTCAGATAATACCGTGAATTAGAATTGATAGAATAAAAGTTGTAGATCAAAATAGAGTAAATTTAAGAGTTAAAATATAATAAATTTGAGATTTTAAAGGACAAAATGGTGCTTAAACCAATAAAATAAAAAAATAAAATTAATAAAAAATAATAAAAATAATAAAAAAGTGCCAAAGAGTATGAACATGGATTGCAAAATGAATGGCCAAAATGGCAAGTATCTAAGTTTTTCCTTTAAAGATGACAGCTTATTGAAGAATGTATATAAAAATATATTATTAAAAAACAAGAAAGAGCACAAGTGTAACCAAGTAGAGTATAAAAATTGTGGCCAACAAAAGGTTAATTCTCCGATGTGGCCCTTAACTTACAAATACAAACAGTGGACTCCGTATTTGAGGGCCGCAAACCTATGATATGTAGAATCTTGAGTAAGAGGGTTAGGGAAGTCCAATTCCGAGGGAAGGAATCTGCATGAGAACTAAGCGATGGTGTACCGAGTCCGCAGTCGAGCAGGCGAGGAGGAGATCGGCCTCATTGGTGTCACCGCATCAATGGTACCAACCACCGCATTTCTGCTCCATTTCCATTCGACAAATAGTATATCTTTTTCCAGGCATCCTCTGAGAAGGCTTCACGCCGTATCAGTCTTTGTCTGTCGAGGAAATCATGAACGACTAACTAAGCAAACAATCACCCACAATGAAACATATATATACATATGCAACTTCAAATTTTAGACTACATCGTCATTCATGTTACAGATCTTTATGAAGCAATATACATCTTGTTCATTACTTTTAATCCCCTCAAATGTACTGAATGTTTGTTCAGAGAAAACCCTCACATAATCGATTAGATTAGACTTCATCAACCACCCCAATTAAGGTTTAACTGACGGCCATTAAGATTTACAGTTAACAGTTACAAAAGGGATCCTCAACCTTCACAGAAAGCAGTGTCCCTGCCTTATCAGCAAATTACGTAACTACCTATTCTATTGACCAAGGAAACTCTCACCTGCAGCAACAAGGGATTGATGGAACACTTGATAGTTTCGCAATACAGTAGTTTTTAAGTTAAATTATACAAAATACCCTTAAACTTTGCACTTTGTTTCAAAAATACTCTTGAAATTTCAAGAACAGTTAAAAAATAGCTTAATTGTTAGTTTTTATGGAAACTGTTAGTGTATTGTTTAAAAAATATCCTTAAACTTAAAGAAAAGTTCAAAACTATCCTTACTATTAATATATGAATTGAAATTGTTAACCTCTTGTTCCTAAAATACCTCTAAATTTTCAAAAGGTTGCATTAGTTATGTTATATTAATTTTTTTTTTAAAAAAAAAAAAGGGTTAAATATGCTCCTACTATTTATCTACACCACATTATCTCCCTCTTCCATTTCCCCTATCTCCTCTACTTCTATGTATGACCTAGCATTTCTATATATAATTTGTTTTAAAATTGATTCTTTTCGAACGCAAGAAACCTTCAAACAAATTTATCGCTATACTAATATTGGAGCATTTTTAACTTTTTTTTTTATTTTGTAAGCTAGAGCATAATTTTGGAAGCTCAAGAATATTTTTGAAATGAGTAATGAGGATTTGTATTCATATACTAATAAGGATATTTTAGAAGTTTTTTAAAAGTTTAAGGGTATTTTTTAAACTTTTGATAGTTAAACGGTAGTTTTGAAACAAAACATCAATGGTTTTCATTCAAAAGTAACAGCAAGGTATTTTTGAACTTTTTTTATAGATCAAGGACATTTTTAAAACTTTTGAAAGTTTAATAATATTTTTGACACAACATGCAAAATTCGAGGGTATTTTGTTTAATTTAGCCTTGTTTTTATTTCTTTTTCTTGGAGTATTGTAGTCCTTTCTCTAACTACTCTCTAAGCACCATTAATCGAAGTAGGAGAAATTCTAGTAGTTTCCTCGACTATAGTCCCTTGTATATTTCGGTTTTTTCAATGAAATGTTTTAGTTTATAATAATATAAGCTTTCGTACATTATGTTATTTTTTCAAAGTTCGGATTCTAAAACGATTAAACAAAATTTAAAAAATATAGTAGAAAATCAAGGCAAATATATGGTGCCAAAAAGATGTCCCGACTCCCCACCCACTACGCACACGGAGATAAATCATGATCACTTGTTTTGTCCATTGTTCTCTTACTAGGAGCATACAGGAAAATTTCGGACGGCTTTAACTTGTTAATAGGAGTCTATGTCTAGACCAACAGGACTCTCCTAAAACGGCTGGGCCCTCTAATTAGTAAGTCTTCTAGTCGATCTAGTATCATTAAGTCAAGATCACCTTTCTATCTTATGAGATTTGAGGACGTCCAAATAAGAAAATTTTTAGAATATAGGTCAAGAGAAGGGAGTTAGATATACCATGTAAGACAGCTAACTCATTCTGCAGCTTACTATCACCTCTATTAGAGTCGATGAGAGGAGTTTTTCCTTTTTAAAAACTCTTTATCTCCTCTAATAGCCAAATAGGGGCTTATTCTAAGTCCTTAATCAAACAAAGCTTTTGTAAAGATTCCTTTTTTCTATTTATATAACAATCTTAATTTATTTCGGTGAAATTAGTTTCCTTTTAAAATAACAAGACTGCTACTCACATCGAGAAATTATATAGGATTTCTCAGAAATGGAAACAAGGAAAAAAGAGGGATCCACTCCATTAGATGGCAAAAAGTGCAGCTTCCCATCCTTGAGGGAGGTCTCGGCTTGACTGATATAAAATTCAAGAGAACCATAGTCCTCCTGGCAAAGTGGATTTGGAGATATCATTTTGAAAAGGATGCCCTTTCAGACGCCTTATTGATGCTAAATATGGCTCATCTCTTCAACCTCGGCACAGCTATCTCAAGCAATCAAAGGGCCCGTGGAAATATATTGTAAAGCTGGTGGAGCTTATACATGAAAATGCTGTAACATCATTGGTAATGAAGAAGCTACGTCTTTTTGGAATGACAACTAGATTGGAACCTCCCCTCTAAAGGAAGCGTTCCCTAGACTTTTTGCTCTCACCAACCAGAAGTTGGTAGCCCAATGCTGGAACAGAGAATATGATTCATGGGATCTTGGCGTGAGACATAATCTTAATGAAACAGAGATATTAGAATGGTCTATTTTATCCACTCTATTGCAGCCCCCCTCCAGACCCATGGTTGATGATACTTGGAAATGGAATCTTGATACATCAGGCCAGTTCAATACAAGATCGCTTTCCCAATATCTTGCTTCTAATGGAAACATCCAAAACGCTGCACTCTACAAGAATATTTGGAAGGGTCCCATACCAAAAAATGTCCGATTCTTTCTATGGGAAGTTAGCTATGGCAACATTAATACAGCCAACACACTTATCAGAAAAGCTCCTTGGATTGTATCTGGACCTAGTTGTTGTGCTCCTTGCCACAGGAGCCGTGAATCCCTTGTGCACATTTTCGTTCTTTGTGAATATATACAATCTTTTTTGGAACAGATTCTTGATTTCTTCCAATTATCCTATGAGTTTTTGAAACAATCCTCTCATCTTTCTGAATATGCTTCTTATAGGTCATCCTCTTAAGAAGAAGAAAGAGATTGTGGACATTTATCATCAAAGCCTTTTTGTGGCTAATCTAGAGGAAGCATCGCATCTTCGAAGACAAGGAATCAGACATCCCACCCTTTATTTAACACCTTTTGCATACATCTCTTTCTTGGTGTAAATTCACTTCTTATTTTTATGATTACAATCTCACATCTCTTATATCGCTCTGGAATGGTATGATGCAATCCCTCATGGCACATGTTGCCCTTATGTAATTTCATACATCAATGAAATTCTGATTGGATGTTTCTCATTAAAAAAAAAAAACAACAATATAAGCATACCTGAGGTAGTAGTAGGAAACAGAAGCCGCTTCATCAAGACTATAGCGAGGGAAATTAACACGTGCACCTAGAGGAACATCTGGCAAGTCTTGACGCAACTTTCCTACGGCAGTTGAATGGGAGAAAGCACCCACCATCATGTCATCATGCATCATAGACCTAAAAGCTTTTACCTGCGAAAAGATTAGTAATTTTTATCATTGATTGAAAAAAAGAAATTCTAAGTTTTATCTCTAAACTTGTAAAGTTAGACACAATGTGCCTAAACTTTAAAGACAAATTAGATGGTTTTTATCATACATATCCCAAAACTTTAAGAGCATTTAAGGTCTCTAAACCATTAATTTTGAGTCTAACAAGTCCTTGAACTTTAAATAATGTCTCATAGATTAGAAACTTATTTAGAAACATAATTGAAAGTTCATGAACTTGTTAGACATAAAAGTGCGAATTCAAAGACAAATTAGATGGTTTTTAAAGTTTGACACAACATTACAGTAAAAGAAAATTTAAAAAGGTCAACTTCCATTGAAAAAAAGAATGAAAATACAATGGCATCCAAAAAACACCAAGGCTAGAAAAGAGAGCCCTCTTAGAGGAAGACTCCAATAAAAAAGAATAAGACTTAAGGAATAATAACAAAACACTTCTTCAACAACGGCCAAAGAGATACATAGAACCTAATAAGGATTCAAACATCACAAAGACCTCTCTCAACTCCTCTAAAGGTTATGTTGTTCCTCACTCCACAACAAAGCACAAATCCCAACTTGCCATAAGAACCTCTCCCTCTCTCAAAACGGCAGAAGGAGAAGAAGTCCTTAACCATCTCCCTGCAATCTCAATGGCTAATCGGACCAAACACGTCTCAAAAGAAGAAAAAAATAAATTCCAAATAGACCAAGCAAAAGCAAAACTATTCCAAGAATATGATTCCAGTCTGCGACACAACATAAAGAAAAAATTTAGAAACTTATTATAAATTTTTTTAAGTTACTTTCAAGAACCTAATTGACACAACTTTGTAAATTTGAGCCAAACTTGTAACTGAACCTAATTTTTACATCCTCCAAACATTTAGAACCAAATTTTCGTTTTTCCATTTTTAACTCACTAGTCGAGTTGTGCCATTGGCATACTATTACTGAATGAGTCATCAACTCTCTTTCTCCAGATAATCTATTTGTACTCCCTGATTCTTTGTTCCCTTTTTTTCTTTTGTCCTTTTTTTTTTCTTTTTCTTTTTTTCTGGGATAAAAAAGACCTATCAGATTTCATATCTAACAGAAAGGAGACAAGGGAACAATAAATCCCAAGCCTTACATTACATTTCTTCACCTGTATTCACAAAAAATGGAATTGAATAGAACACAACAATTTCAATCCAAACAAGTAGTACTAACCATTGCAAGTTCTCTAGCATGTATTGGTCGAGTTGAACGAACAGTCACTGGTTCTTCATACTCACTGAATGTAAACCAGTTGTTATACTGGACAAGAAGTAACAATCATTATTGCTACTAAAATTAATTTTGGAAGATTTAATTCATGCAAGAAACTTAATTTTAGAAATCAAAGAAAGGGTAAATGTAGACTTGTGTCTCACTTGATCAATAGCAATGAGCACAGGAATATCTTTCACAAGCGATAGTTCTTTTCTTAAACGAACTACCACCCCAACAGCCGCATGAGTATGTTTGATTCCAGTATCAATTAAGTCGTATAAAGTTGAACCCTCAGGCATCGTCATGGAATCAGCACCTTTGATCATCCCAACGCCAACACCCTCTCCCAATGGTATAGGTTCAGATATTTGGCATGTCAATTGTCTTAAGCGGGTCTCATTGTACTTCAGAAAATCCTGGTCAAAACCAGCCCACCAAAGAAAAGTAAATAAGTCAACTGTTTCAGCATTATATATTTATCCGCAATCCTCACATGATCTCCTGAAAGCTTATCAACAACACAGTAAACACAGGGCATAAAACATTTCCCAGTCAGCCCTACCCTAAACAATCACGATCATGAGAGATCATTTCCCTTGTCCAGATTCTCAACATGGTTAGTAAGAATTAACATTTGTCAATAGAACTAGGAAGTATATCAGTAAACTACATGTCTAAATCTGATGCACATACAAGATTTGAGAGTTAAAAAGATGAATAAGAAAACATGCGATAGCGGTCCAAAAGACTTCAGAGGCTGGGGAAGATAACTATTGAAATTTGGACCTGCATATTCGTAACAAATGCACCAGAAGATCCTGAAAAAAGCATACCAATACTTCAATCTAACTCTTAAGTAGCAGGAAAAAGTCCTCACTCTCAGAACATCTTCAGCCTGAACGGGTGTGTCCCAAAGTCCTGTTTGAGGGTTTTTAAAGAAGAACCCTCCATGAGTCCACCGACGTCCACTAGGAACATATAAAACTAGCCAACCTTCATCACGAGCCCATTGAACGAGCATGGCGAGCGCAATACTCTTTCCACAATTAACCGGACCATCCAAGACGATCTGTTTTCTAATATTTGAACCTGGACATTTGAATAGGAATAGCAGCAAGAAAATACTTGAATACATTTGTTCGACCAAAGATTCAGACGTTCAAGCGTCCAGATTCGAGCCTAAATTACCAGTCACTTCGGTATAAATAAACAACACGAGAACCATTTGCTTAAGCCCCCCTCCAAAAAGAAAAGACAGTAGAAGAAAAGTAATACCAGCCGGTGACAGCAATGAGGGATCAACCACGCGCCTGAAGTTGTCGCGGAGATCCAAGAAACTCTGCCGCACAAGCACAGCACTTCGCATAGACTCTTCAAACTCCTTGACCATCCCCAACGGCAAACCCTCCGGCAGTACCTTATTAAGTCCTTCCATACTTCCATTTCGTAAAGAAATGAATAAACATCCCAATAAACATTCACTCATAAACAATGTAGAAAACATACGTACTTGAATTTGAAATAAGTGCCTGCATCCTTGCGAGTGAGCTGTGAGAGTGAAGATGCGGAGGTAAAGAGAGGGCGGCCATTTGGGCCAACATCGAGTGAGGTATCATTTTCCTCGGCAGCAAGACGGCGGGCGCGGGGTATATCATCAGAAAGCGCCGCATCTAAGTCGTCGGAAGCAGCAGCGGAAGCGGAGGAGTCATCACCGGCTTTGGCGTCGGCCTTGGACTTTCCCTTCTTGGCCTTCTTAACGGTGGATTTGGTGGTCTTAGCTGAGTAATTTGAAGTAAGAGATAGGATCGGAGAAGGGTTTCGATTGCATAGGTGGGGTTTGGAGGCTGCGGCTGTTGCTCTGAGAATTGACCGCAACATTTTCCGCCGGTCGGAGATGGGAACGAAGACGAACGCAAGGTTTTGGGTTTTGCAGGACTCTGAAGTGTGCGCCTCCTTCTAACAGCCTAACACGGCGCTAAGAGGATGGGGTATACGTTGTTATTTTTATATGTTTTGGGGGTAGAATCGTACTTTAGAAAATGAATTTGGAGGAAGGCCTCAGCCCAAGGAAATTGTTGTTCTCGTTGGGCCCATTTAGCCCATAATGTGATGGTCCAATAACCGATAGGCTTGTAGGATGATGATGGGTTGGGGATTAAGTGTTATTTTAGGACCTTTTGAAAAATATTTGTAAAAATAAGGTTTTTTTTTTTTTTTTTTGTGCATTTTAGTTTTTAGAAAAAGCTGAACTGGTTCGAATTCATACAAAAATTGAATTATTTTGTTTTTTTTTATTCAATTCAGTCTTTATAAAAGACTGAACTATACTTTTTTTTCTTTCAATTATTTTTTACCAATTAAGGGGGGTTTTGGTTTTTTTTTTTTTTTTTTAATGCTTTATTCATTATTTTTTAGATAATGTTTTATTCATCTTTGATTCATATATTTTTTTTCTCTTTCATAAATATTTTGTTTTACATAATTCTTTTTTATCTTTTATACCTAACTTACTATTTGCAAAAATAAATAAGTCAAGAGACTATTCTTTTGTAACTTAATTTCGGAGGTTTTTTTTTTTTAATATTGAAAGTTATATATTTATATATATACATTCCCTGAGAAAATATTGTAGTGTTTGGGAGTGATTTTTAAATCACTTTTGTCATTTTTAAATTCACTATAAAACATGTTCTTAAGGATTCAAGACCAATTTTGATGATATAAAAACTGCATTTAAAATCATAAAATTAAATACTAAATTAATTTCGATGGATTAAAGGTGTGTATCGAATAATTTTGAATATAACAAAAGTAATTTTAAAAATTTGAAAATCACTCACAAACATGCCGGTAAAGTAACCATCTATTGAAAAATGAATCTACTAAGCAATTAAACTTATATATATAGCTCTACAAAAATTAATTTGGAAGCATGTCATATCTTCAAAGACCGTTACTTTAAAACCATAAAATTTTCCTAATGCATTTTGAAACTTATATATATTAATAATAAAACTTTCAATAGTAAGAAAAAAGAACTCCTAAATTAGGTATAAAAGAAACTTATATATATATTAATAATAAAACTTTCAATAGTAAGAAAAAAGAACTCCTAAATTAGGTATAAAAGAAACTTCTATATATTAATAATAAAACTTTCAATAGTAAAATTATGCAACTCCAACCCATAAAAATTTATCTGGGTACAATTATGAAGTTTAAATTTGAGATGTATTTTGGTTTAAAATTAATTTTTTACTAAACAATAAAAATTAAAAAATATTTCTAAAAAAATAATTTTAAATAATGTTATCTATGGTCTTACTTTAAAACTTAATAGTATTTGAGTCTTATATATATTAATAATAATAAGTTTTAAATTTTGCAAGAAAAAAGTTCTCAAAATAAGGTATAAAAGACAAACTAAAAAATTATGTAAAACAAAATATTTTTAAAAGATACAAAGATATATATATAAAAAGAAGAAGAACAATAAAATAAGAAGTATGAATGATAAACAAAAACTAAATTAAACCAAAAAGCCTCTTGATTGGTTTTTAAAAAGAAGTTGAAAGAAAAAAAATGTATAGGGAACGGAATAGTGAAAACAAAATAAATCATTTTTTGTATTGGAGTCTGAACCGATTTAGTCTTTTCTAGAAACTTAAATGCATGAGACAAAAAAAGGAACCTTATTTTCGCAAATACTACTATTTTTACAAATATTTTTCAAAAGATCCCTAAAATAACATTTAATTCATGGCTTGGCCTACTTTAATTTCCCTACCTAAATTATTATTATGATAATTGTAATGATAGTACTTTAGGGTAACAACATTTTTAAACAGTTAGAAATATAGTCATTTCTATCACTTTATTGGTGGCCAATACATATAATATTTTAAAAAAATAATGTTTGATACTACATATTAAACATACAAATTGAGCATTCAGGGACCTATTATATGTTTTCTAAAATTTAAGAACTATATATAAATACAATTTTAGAAGTTAGGCTAAAATTTTAATCTTATATAAAAGTGTGCCCTTGACATAAAATTTTGGATCTACCACTGCATGTTGTCCATGTGTTTTAAAATTACACATTTTTAGTATCAAGTAATGCCACATCCGGATTTGATGAATTTGAGTTATACATAATCAAAGGATAGATTTTAATAAATCTCTAGTTTCCTATATTTATTTTTTTAATATATAATTTTATTTATTTATTTCAAAATATTAATGTTTCCTCAATTTTACTAGAATATGCATGAACATTGTGGAAGCTAACGTATGTTCCAATATAGCAAAGAAAGTAAGTATCTTTGGGAGGCCAAAAATGGGTTGTAAATAGTATGAATTTGGCTGGCATTTGCCTCTTCAAGATGGCCAAGAGCCGTAAACCAACTAACCCAATAACTACTACCCTAATCTTGTTTGTTCGTACGGACGATGGACTTGACAGTTGACCCATAACCAACATTTAAAGAAATATTTATCTTATTTATTGAGGATGGATTGGATCATTGGTAAATCCTATGAAGCATACATATACACCATGTTTTTTATTATATTATAATGATGTTTAATTAATAAGTTTGATCACCAACTTGATTCAAACCATAATCAAATTACATATATAATTATTTTAGGTAAGTTTAGAAGGTCAATTTAAGCATAGTTCTATATATCTTTAATCAAGAGATTAGCGTTTTGAAACTCCCAACTCCACAGGTATGGTTTAAATAAAAAAGAATCAAGATTCCTCATAGCTCTCGCGTATGTGTAATTAAAAGTTGATGAACAATTTGTCCTAATACAATAATAGACGATTCTAGAGAAAATTAATTATTTGGTCCCTATATTTCAAGATTTACAATTTTAACCTTGATTGTTTACTAAATGCTCGTTTTTAATCTTTGGTATTAATGTCTATTAATTAATTTAAAATAATTGTAAGTGAGACTTTAAATTTAATTTTATTAGTGATTAAAAATAATGTAACTGAATTAATTATAATTCTTTTAAATTAATTAATGAACATTAATATTAACGGTGTAAAATGAGTATTTAGTGGAAAATCGAGATTAAAAATGTAAATCTTGAAATTTAGGAACTAGATTGAAACAAAACTCAAATTTCAATAATAAAGTTATAACATTTTGAAATTTAAATGATTAAATTGAAACTTAACTCAATATTAAAGGACTAAAACTGTAACACCTTAAAACCTATAGACCAGTTAAAATTAGATCCTAGATCAAAATAATACTTTCCCATATGTCTTAATTCTTGGTTAAGTTATAAAAAAATAATATAAAAAAACTACAAGGTTATTTGGTAATGAAATTTATTTATTTGTTTTATTGTTTTAGGGAGAGAGTATATGTTTCTTTTCGTTTTCAATGTTTCAACAAAATATGAATCAATATATTATCCGATTAGTTTTACTTATAAATAAATAAATTCAAAGCGGAATGACCCAATAAGTTTGAACATCTTAATTTTTCTTTCTTCAAAGTAAAACATTAAATTTTAGAAAACAAAAACACCAAAAACATTTCCTAATTCATTTCTAGTTTACTTTACAGACAAAAATAGCTACCAAGTTCATTTTTAATTAATTTTCTTAAAAAAAAAAAACTATATAAAAAAGTACAAAAGTATTTCTAAATATGAGGTATTAGTTAAGTATTATTATTTTAATTATTTTTTTAAAAATATCATTATTGTAAAAATAGAGTGTGAATTTAAAATTTTAACGCACTATTGAGAAGATAAGTAATATAGTAGCTTCACTGAATCAAATAATTCAACATTGAGATGTTTATATAAAAGCAAATGCCATGCTTGATTTTGTTGATTATGAAGGAGAGGCAGTTTTGGAAGATTATAGTTCTTTACACGTATGTATTATATGTGAACCGAAAGGCAATAAGAAAATGTAGCATGTAGAGTGGATTCAAATAAAACATGACAAAATAGAATGTCTTAAAAAATGCATTATTGAAAAGTTGCCTCATATAATATTAATACATAACAATTACATGCTGCATGCCAATATTAAAATTTACTACCAAACCACACAAACCAAATTAAGAAGAAATGATAAAGTTTGTTTGTTTAACAAATTTTTAACCCACTCTACATTTTCAGTCCTTAATACATAATTTACGAACTTCAATTATGCTTATTTTAACATTTTTTTTTATGACATTTTGGTAAAATATTAGAAGTATACTTGTCCACATCTTAAAAGTGTAAGTAAATTATAAACTCCAATCATTATAAAAGGAGTCTATGTCTTTAATTTCAAATTGTCCAGTTATAAATAATTTGATCTTAAGTATGCTAACTCTAGTTAAATTTCTTTTTGCATTTTTTATTTAAAAGTTTGTGAATAATCAAAAGTTTTATAATTAGGTTTGGGAAGAGAGATTTTATTTCACATTAATTCTTGTGTTTTCAATTTTATTGCTCTATTTTAATTTTCTTATTATTTTCTACTAATTCCTGCAGTTTTCCCAAGATTTTTTTATGTAAACTAATCTCTACAAAATAAAGAGGGGAAGATCACACACATCGTAATAATTCTTCACATAGTAGAACATATATTTGTTTTAACCTCGTTTAAACGTTTTTCATTAGATTTTCACATCATTTCACCTAAAAATTGAATTGATGTGAATTTTGTTTCCTTTACCATCCAAGACTTTCATTTTCACATCATTTCACCTCGAAATATTCTTAAATTTCGACATTTATACAGACATTTACAATATACATCTAAATGTTGTCTTACTTTATAGAAATAATGATTGAAAATGGTCAATTATAACAATGTTTATAAATTTCCATAAAATTTCCTAAAATTTTCATTGACATCAATATTTCCAAAAAATTGTAATCTCGATATTTTCATCCACATCAATATTTCGAACTTTAGTAACAAATTTTGTGTTTAGATTATTTATTGCTCATTTGATGACCATTTCAGTTTTTTTTTTTTTTTTTGAAATTGTATTTGTTTTCTTACAATTTATTTTCCTTGGTTTTTATCATTCCTAATGCTTGGACTTCATTGTTGAAAGAAACAATGTCTAGTCAATGAAAAGCTTGAATGTCATCAAAAAAAAAATAAATGTTTAAACTTCATTGTTGAAACAATTCAAACCTTTGAGTAAGATAATTAGTTCATAATGTTTAATATTTTATAGTAATTTAACATTAATCAAAACAATATAAGTATATTGTAAACGAGACCAAAATTACTTTAAGAAAATACAAGCAAACACACGAATATATAGTCGTAATTTGTGGTTGAGAATTTTCACAAATAATTAAATAACAATACAAATATTAAATTATTTGAAGAAATGTTCTTCAAATAGTTTCTTACTCGGTGCAATGAAGTGCATGAGTGACATTTTACCAAAAAAAAATAGAAAAAGGCCAAATGAGTATAGTAGAGAGATACGGCCCCTAATTTCTTTCAAAGGGCGCAACGTCAGCCAATTGGTCTACTATTGACTTCTTCTAACACCAACTTAACCCACCAATTATTAAATGTAAAGTATTTTACATTCGACACTATTCATCTTTATGCATTCTGCTAAAATTTTAGAAATATTTTAATTTTTGGCTTCTGTGACGTGGATAGAATGCATAATTGATAAATGCACCACATCCAAAGAATTAATCTATTAAAATGTTTTACAAATATGTATTTTTGTTTTTCATTATATATTAAAATATTGTAGTCAAAATTAATTTTAGATATATTACTCTTACTTTTACTTTTTGAAATATATATATATATATATATATATATATATATATATATAAACGTTTATAACAATAATTTTGTAATTAAATTACTTTAATTTAGTTATCATTTATCAATCCATTTAAAATTAAATTGATATGAATGTTAAATTAAAGTTTAATCCCTACGTTTAATTGAGAAAGTTGTGACTAATATATTTCAAGACTTTTCCTTTCTCTAATAGATTTATACACTTTTAATTTTATATTTAATATATCTCATAAATATTAAAAAGAATTAACCATTTTATTAGACAAATAAATTATTTATGTCTAATTGACATTTTTTTAAAATCAATTTTGTAGTTAATAGATGCATTTATTTAAAAAAGATGTCAAATAGTATATATTACACACAAAGTTAAATTTAATGTCTCATACAATATTTAGTTTTTAATATTTTCGAATATATTACAAATCTATTAAACACAAAAATTGAAAATTCAATAACATATTATGCATTTTTTAAAGTTTAGAAACTACATATAGATATAAATCTAAAATTTATTTGTTATATTATTATTTTTGTATAAATTTGTGTCTCGTAACATGAAATCTTGAATCTGTCACTGTCTGCACTAAAGTATTACCTTATTAAATTCAAAGTTATAGATTTATTCCAATAAAAATATTAAAATTAAATAATATTTTATACCTTAAAAAATATATTAGATTTGCACTATTAATTTTCAACTTAAATAAATGAAATGAGTCAATAATATTTGTAACCTTTCTAATAAAAATCTACATTTTAAAATTTATACGGTTTCAGAATGCTATTATTAGAATTTGTAGTATTTCGGTAACATAATCGAAAAATAAAAAAACTTGATATTGCACGGACTGCACACTATCAAAAACGTGCCACAACAGATTATTTTTCTAAAACAATCGGATTATTTTTCTAAAAAAACAAATTGAATTATTCTTTTCTTTAAAAAAAAATCTGTTCATCTGCTGTATTGGATTTTTATTTTGTATAATATAAAATTTATTTAATTTTATTCTCTATATTTTTAATTTGTTTAATTTTAATTTCAATACTTTCAATAAATCTTATATTTTTATTGAAATTGATTAAATAAATAACAATAATTTTTATGCTAAGAAATAAAATATGTAAATATGTTTTCAAAATTTATAGTAAAAATGTTTATGGATAACAAAAAAAATTATTTTTTTAAAATAATAAATTAGCATTTAAGATTTATTGAAAATATAGAGATTAAAACTAGACAATTGAAAGTATAGGGTCTAAAATGTTTATTTCTTAAATAATATTTTTTTAATAAATAATGACAAAAAATATGTTCAGAAATTACATATCAAGTACACAATTTTTTAAAAACATGTACCTAGTCCACATCTAAAATAAAATCATGGACCAGATGAACGGTAAATGTGGATCAAGTCCACTATTTTCTACGCATATGGTTGCCACCTTGCTCTCTTGTCAACGCTTCTCTACTACATGCACAAGAAAGGCTTATTCGTGGACAGAGTTCACGAGTTTCACGTTACTCTGGATCAAACTCATGAATCATGTGTTATGGGGCCAGTTGACATGAACCAAAGTTTGACCAACGTTAAAAACTCGAGGACCTTATACACGATTTACTTATTCATTTTTGTCAATACTATCCAACTATACCCTAAATGAGACATTTGTTTATATAATTACATTATTTTTTTTGAATTTTTTTTCTCACCACACTATTTTTGTTATTTTTAGATAAATTTATTATTAGAGAATTTAGTCTCAATATTAAATAAGTTTGAAAGAATGATACCTTTTACAACGAATATTACATCCCATATGCATAGACAAATTATTTTGTATGGAATATAATATTTTGATGACATAGTCTAAAAAAAAGTTTTAATATACATGGGTTAAAATTTTAATTATATTTTACAAATGTCCTTTGTGTTGTACTTGTAGCGAAATTCTTGGCTACAAATGCTTAGATATACAGTCCAACAGTATATATAAAGGATCGCCCATCACCCATAGGACTACAAAACCCCAACATTTCTCAACTCCGTCATTATTTATTTAACTAACCGCCCCTCCGGCAGCTGGTCGTCGGAATTACGAAACTGGCAAACTCAGAGTGGTCGTCGGAGCAAAGGGAGAGCGTTGGGAGAGTGAGAGTCCTTTACGAGGCGTTGGGTTCCAAAGACGTGGAGACGGTGCACCGCCTTCTGGCGCCGGACCTGGAGTGGTGGTTCCATGGTCCTCCGTCGCACCAGTACTTGATGCGCCTCCTCACCGGCGCCTCCTCCTCCTTTGTCTTCGCACCAATCTCTGTCGTCCCATTTGGGCCCAATTTCGTCCTGGCGGAAGGCTACGACACAAAACGCGCCGTTTCCTGGGTCCACGCCTGGACCATTACTGATGGGATCATCACCCACGTCAAGGAATATCTCAACACCTCTGTTACTGTCAAGTGCTTCTCCTCCGCCGCCGACGGGAACTCGCCTTCCGCATCTCCACCGCCTAACTGCCAGAGTGTGTGGCAGAGCAAGGTCTGGGGAGAATCGGTGGTGCCTGCTCTTGTTTTGGCTCTTTAGAAAATCTAATATAATATTATATATATAAAATATTGGGTACAGCCGGACTCCACCCATCTATATATATATATATATATGCTGTGCGTTTTTGTTTTTTTTGTGAACAATTATCCTTCCTGCTTTATGTAGTACCCACCTTTGGTTTGTCAAAAAAAATCCACTAAGTACTCTCTGTTTTTCTGTGGAAAAAATATTTATGTCTATTAATAGATATTTGAACGTAACATCTTTGTTGTATTTAACCTTCTTTTTTCCCAAAATTTACTGACTTCATACGCTTCAATTTGAAATGTCATGGTGTTATATATAAGATATGAGATTGAATTTTGTATTTATTACAAAAAATGTTGATGATTACAATGACTCATTCAATATAAAATTAAAATGATCACTTTTGGAATCTATTATATAAAATAATAATTATAAGAAGAAAAAGAATTTCAAGATTTTTATTATATACACACAATCTTAAAAGTTGAGTAAATAACCTAATATTGTACTACCTATCCCACGTGAAACTGCATAACTTATTTTGCTATTGAAATTTACTCACTAAAACTTAAATAAAACCTAAATCATATAAATTTTGGCTAATCACACATTATCATATCATTAATTTAAATCAATAATTGATAAATTTGAGACAAATTAGAAATTTATGCGTATACTCAAATCAAATTTAACGACGTGAAATTTGTCAAATTAAATGACGCCACTTGTCTAAACATTGATGCATTAGGCAATGTTAGCTCATTCAATTAAATTATGCTATGTGGCAATTGCAGATCAACAAGTCAGAGGCCGATCTAAGTTGCCGATCAACAAATAAGAGGCCGATCCAAGCTGATCAACAAGCCAAAAATCGATCCAAGTTTATCAACAAATCAGAGGTCGATCATCCAATAAGATCAACAAGTCCAAAGTTCAATCATTCAATAAGATTATCAAGTCCAAAGATTGATCATCTAAGAATATCAACAAATCCAAAGGCCGATCTTTTAAGAAGATCATCAAGCTCAAATGTCGATAATCCAAGAAGATCATGATTAAAGTTTATGCATTCAATTGAAAGAACTAGAAGATAAAAATTAGAGACGGCAACATTTATACAACAAATTAATAAAATCAAATTCATTTTCATGAATTACATTTTATTTTTCTTATAAATGACTTTTTTTTTTTTATAATTGTTAATAAATGAGTTTAAATCCCTCGGTGGTTTTTTTTTCTATAATAAATCCCTTGGTGGTTATAAGATATTGAGATTTTATTTACATTCTGACATTCAAGTATTATAAGATCAGGTTATTTTGTTAAAAGCTAACTCAAATTATAGTGGATATTTTTGTTTAAAAAAATGCCTCCTATAATTCAACAAAACTTAGAATGCTTACTAGCTAGAGAGGAACAAATTTATCTCTACCTACTAGAGAGCTCCTCAGCACCTTTATTACTTATTTTATTTAATTTAATGTGGTTTATATTTTATTTGTATTAATTCATTTACAGCATTTTAAAAGCTAAAATGGGTGAGAAACACAATATGAAGTCTAGAAATGATGTGATTGACTACAATTCAAGTTATGGGTTTTTAAAACTATTGATCGAAAAGAGTTTAGATAAATTTAATATTATATAATCTAATATTAGTGTGAAAATCTAATATTAACTGGGGATGGAATAACATTGGGATTTAAATACACAAGACGTTTTGAATTACTTACTCTAAACCATTTTAAACCATTGATTAACTTAAAAATTAAAGTTGATGGGTGAAAACATATTTAATATTATATTATTTAACAACAGCATGTATAACGACACTCTTGACATAGGTTTTCACGTCGACCATGAAGATGTAGTTAGAATGTTCTAATAGTTGTGAAAGAGTTCTCTTCAATATTGAATAAAGATTGATGTGGAGGACTAATTTATAGAGAAAAGTAAAACCAAAAGCTCTTAATTATTTAAAACAGAAAATAACAAACTCTTTACCAAATATAAAATTGATCTGTTATCACTATTAACAGGAAATAGATATTAAAACAAAAAAAAATTTTTAAAGTATTTATAATCTAAATTTCAAATATTAAAAACTAATTGAGTCCAAAAAACTTAATTTCATTGTAACCATGTTAAATACGTGTTTGGAATATATTTTCAACTGTTTAATTTAGAAAATAAATCATCTTAAAAAAAATACAAATATGACCCCTCAAAATTAATTTTAAAGGTTATTAGTGTTATTATTTTAAATTAATCTAAACCACCGAAGGGCAGATTAAAAATTTACTTACGCGACAAACATTTCTAAAATTTAAAAATATATTATTTTATAGTGTATTTATTTACTTCCAGAAAGAAAAAGCTCAACTGCAACCCGCAGGAAGCTTCCTATCTACTCTTGGGCGTCTATTTTTAATTATTATAGAGTAAAATAACAAAGAAAATTCATTTATTTATTAAATATAATATAAATATATTGTATAACAAATTATAATATCCTTCCTTTATTTATCTTTACTCACAAAGAACCAAAGCTAGTTTGTAAAAGAAAAAACTATATAAAATTATTAAAAATATTTATAAATATAACAAAATTTTATTTTTAACCCGTGATAGACCAAAATAAACATGTTTATCTGGTCTATCAAGACCTACCACTAATTGAAATTAAAATTTTACTATATTTATAAATAAGTAAATTAATTTTGCTATATTTAAAAATAGGCCAAAAATAAATATCTAACAGTGCATGCATTTTTTTTCACTCAATACTTCACTAACATAACACCCTAAAATTATGTTACATTATTATTCCTAATGCAACAAATGGCTACACCTTACAATTACATATACTTCCCTTTAAACTATATATATATATATATAGATAAACATAGAATTTTTTCATGAGAAGTAATTCATATATATTGGAAAAGAAAAAAAGGGTACAAAAAAGGAAGTGTCTAAGAAGCTAATGCTCCTGCTCAATATCTTTCTGCACAATTAGGGTCATCATCTTCCACTGCATTTGTCCAACCCAGATTACAAAAAATTATGAAAACGTTTTTTCATCATGCATGGCTGAGGAAGTTCTCTCAATCAAATGCTCAATTGAACTTTGAATTTAGAACAAACTTCTCACGATGAAGAAAGGATCGGATCGGAGGATCATGACTGAAAGAATAATTAATATTTCATGAAATTAGTACAGCTATATATATATGTTGATTTGTTTTGCAATTTTCAATTAAGCTGAAAAACTAATCATATAAATTAATTTTACCCAAAAATGATATATGTACCAGATCTACTCATGTTGTAATAATATACCAAAGGTAAATATACAAACTTTATGCTGCCAAATCTCATATATCCTCAGTAATAAATCGGGTTATATAAAATACCAGTTTTATTTGCTCTACACACAACTTTCACTCTTAACATTTCTCTCCCCTCTTCCAACGATTTTGCTTTTCCAAAGACTTGTTTTCATTCAAATGAGTGCATGCGGCGATAGAATAAAAGTAAATAAACAATATAATTATGTTGAAAAAACTCATATATATACCCTCCAAAAATCAGTAATAAAATAGGAAATCTCTGTTCAATTTAATTGATAACCACTGCCTTTCTGTCTTCTTCTTCCCATCATATCATATGTTGTTTAATGGAGTGTTTCTAGAGAAATTTTTATGGGTGATCCAAAAATTGGGTCTAAAATGTCAAATGATTCCAATTTTTATCAAAATACCAAATGATCATTTGCTGACATCAAGTTCGGATGAAATTGTCAAAATGAACTTGTGCACAAGGAAAAGTCTGTCTCACTCTTGCTCTTGGGACGATCCATTCTCGCTTTCTCTCTTATCGTCAAGTAAAAAATTCATTTATTCTCTTGTTCATCTAATTTTGTTGAACATCCACCGCAAAGCCATTCATGCTCTCGTCAAACATCCATCGTAGAGCTAAATGGGTCGTCTCTCTGCGGAACGAAACTAGGGAGGGTTATTAATTTTGGCTAGAACTCCGCTGGTTCGTTCACGACATCAATAGAAGATCTTTTGACATTTTTTCAAAAAACGAAGTCCATTTGACATTTTAAGCCTTTAAAATAGGTTGACTGTACAAATTTTCTGGTTTCTAACAAGGGTGGTGGAGAGTATTTAATAAAATTAGGTTGAATACCATATTTTCACTTTTGAAAATGGGTTACAAATATATCTTATTCTTCTTTTTAGAAATAAATAAAGGAAATCCGTTCACATTCTTTAACTAGATTTCTATTTAATATATTTTTAATTCTTACAAAGGAAAAGGGTTAACAGTAAATGGAACCCAACTTGAAATAGCTAATTTTAGATTGTTTATTTAAAAAATACCTAAAACACAGAATTGTTGCAAAAATGCGTAAACTTACATTTTTAGGAGGATTTGTTAGTATAATGTGACTAATTAAAACTATCCCTCCCTTTAGATATTATGCTTTTTAAATAACATCTAACTAACTAATCCAATCTTTAAGGACACCTACTCAATAAAATATAACCAAATATTAAATAATCACAATACGTCAGCAAAAAAACACAAAATTTCTAACTTTTACAATCTATCCACAATTTCAAAGTCTTGTATATACATATGGAAACAAGTAGACTAATATTAATTAATGTTATAAATGTTTGGTGTCGTGTATAACCAGAACTCTGTTGGATATAGGATCTAACTTAAATGTGGGAAGTACTCAATGACTCAAATGTTATTGTCTAAATAAATTTCATGGTGTATATACAGACAAATACGTGTAAATTGATATTAAATTGCGTGTTTTTAAATATATATATAGAGATATGACTTTGAAACAATTTAGATATTTTGAGGTGTATAAAAAAAAAAAAAAATTAAAGAAGGAACACACCTAGCGTCCCTAGTTTTCCAAGATTGGTTCATGAAGCTACGTACCCCCATCATTTGAATGGTCTCCATTTTGAAACTTTCATTCATACTCCTCAAACGTATAAACCCTCAACTACTTTTCATCCCCAGCTCTCCAACACCCTCACTGAGATATAACTTATAACACATGCATCGCTAAAACTTATTGATTCTAGGACTCCAACACCCAGCTCATTTGAGTGTGGTTGTCGACTGACGAATTATAAAAAGGCAAATCATAACAGTATGTTACACTCGTTTTTAAAATGTAAAATTGTCAATCACTTCATTTTAGGAAGCTTGTATATATCCAAGGAAAAAAAAAAAAAAAAGAATGATTGTGTTTTCTTTGATTGTTAAACTACAAAGGAAAAAAATGAGTCCAAAACAAGAGCGAGTGCGAGACTACAGGCTGTTGGTGTTTCTCCATAAAAAAGCATAACAAGTAGTTCTCCCCAATAAAAATGGGGAGCAAGAGTCAGGTATTTCTAGTGCTATACTTTTATTACCAGTCAAGTAGTACAACAGCAGTATCTCATCTTATAGCCCGCCATGTGAATCGCTAGAAACATGTGAAGTGTATGGCTAACCCAAAAATAAATATATAGTTTAGGAGGGAAGTAATATAAATTAGCATGGCTCGTAGACGTTTGGAAACTAAAATTATCGATTTTAATTTAAGAAGATTCAGCTACAAATACCAATATATATATATACAGGATAAAACTGACAAACCCGAAATACATAAAACATGATCTAAACAAAAAAAAAAAAAAGAAAAAGAAAATCTCTCTCTCTCTTTTTAAAGAAATTAAAAAGACAACTTTCAAAAACAAAATAGCAACAAAATCAACAATGAAAAATAAAAAAGAAATCATGCAAATATACTAGGGATGACTCAGTTATAATTTATCCATATAAATAAGGGGTATAATTGGATTAAAAAATCTTCACTCTCCTTCTCAACATTAGGTTATATATTTTTGCAATATTACTAATAGTCTAGGTATTTCTCGGTATTCTAAGTGGTGGCTTTTTAAATAATTTTCCTAAATTTGAGTGAGAAAATTGTAGTAAATAGTAGTTTTTGGCTATTATTAAAATAGGAATAATGGCCTAAATCCAATATTATATAAGTTTAGATAACTCATTAACAAGGTTTAAGCTATGGAGCAAGGATTAAGTGTATCTAACCATTATGCTTTCCTCTTCTTTACTTTACAAATAAATTTTCTTAATATTCAAAAAATAAAATTATCACACAACAATTTATTGGATGCAGCTTGAGCTTGAGTTTGTAAAAAGCATTGGTAAACCTGGTGCACCCAGGTTTGCGCCAACTTTTTCCTAAGTTATGGATCCCATAACTAGTTTGGGCTAGTGTTCAATATAACGAGAAGGCCCATTAAGCAAGGTTCCTGGACACCGAAACTTGGAGATCTGGCCAATTTGGAGCCTTTCGCTTGCTAGGGCTCCAAGTCTCCTTCCTACTGCACATTCGAAAAACCAGATTTCTGTCCGTTGCTCCGTGAGTCTCTGTAAGACGAAGACCTTGAACCCTAACCACAATGTTATCGGGGGATATACCGCCTAACCAGACCATATACATCAAGAATCTCAATGAGAAGGTCAAGAAAGAAGGTGACTCATTCTTAGCTTTTCGCTTAACCTTACTCTATTCCTTCCGTAAACGTCTTTTCTTCTGTTCGTTAAGTGTACAACTTAGTATAATTCAAGTGATCTCCGGCACATTTTATCTTTGTCATTTCGCCGTGGGCTCTCAAAATTCATGCTACTGTCGGTTTCCCCCGGGGGAAGGGGGGGGGGTTATTTTGGCGAAGGTCGGTTTGTTTTTGTTACATTATTTGATATTTCTGATGATGCCCAACTATCATAGTTGAAATTTTGTTTTTAGGGTGAAGGAGCTGCTAGCTTGAAATTTTAGTTTGGATTTGGAGACGGCTACTTGCTTTACCCGTTCCCGTAGCATTTGGGATTTTGCTTACTATTTTGGTTGCTTAGTGTTCAGTTTTTGACAATATTACATCACGTGTGGAGGGGAGGGGGTTATTTGAACCTACGTCCTTTTAGTGTTCAGATTTCGATGGTATACTAATTTTCTCCCCCTTGGACAGAGTTGAAGAGATCCCTTTATGCTTTGTTTTCTCAATATGGAAGGATCCTTGATGTTGTTGCCTTGAAGACACCGAGGCTTCGAGGGCAAGCATGGGTTGCATTTAGCGAAGTGACTGCAGCTAGCAATGCTGTGCGGCAGATGCAAAATTTCCCATTCTATGAAAAACCTATGGTTGGTCTTTAGCTGATCACATTTTCTGAACTTGCTTTTCATAGTCTTTTCATGGCCTTTCATCTATGGATTTTTCTAGTGCACTTTGAATTTTGTTGGGTAACTGTGGACAGTTCGCTTGTCAACGGGATTGGATCCTAATTGTGCTTCAATGAGTGTTATGTGGAGAGCGTCAAGTGAATATCTATACACAATCACACTCAATTATGCTCAATATTGTGCCAATTTAGCTGCTTCGCATGTCCGAAATAACGTCTTAATTTTGAGTAATTTCAATGGATAGAACTTTTAGGGGTAATAATTGTGTGAATACCAACATTTTTAAAGAATTGCAAATATAACAAAATTTATCAGTGATAGACTCTATCGTTGATAGACTGTTACCAACGATATGGGCTATCACTAATAGACTCTGAGAGTTGGATTTAAAATTTCCTATATCTGCAAATTTTTTTAAATTGTGTATATTTGCTTATACTTTGGACCTGATTTCTATATTTGGAACTGCCTCCTTAATTTTATTGGATATGTTGGTTTGTATATTGGTTATGTGCCTGATTTGAGCATTTTGAGATCTTTCTTTGTAACTCCAGTATATCGGACATCTCTTTTTTCAATGAATGTCATCTGTCATGAATTACAAAGCAGTGCTTAGAATGTTGTTGCCATCAGATCTTCGGTCTTTATTGTAACTTGGACAAAGGGAGTTCATTTCTCCTTGTTCTAATGTGGGTATAATAAAGGGCCTAGAGGGAATAAGTTCAATCCATGATAGGGCACCTACTTGGGGTAATACCCTACGAGTTTTTTTTTGACATGTTGTAAGGTCAAATGGGTTATAGTCGAGATGTACACAAACTGACCCAAATACTTGCACATATCAAAAAAAGGAAAAAACAAACATGTCTGGAGATGTAACCATGATTCTGTTAGGAAGAAACAAGTTTACTATTATTTTTTTCCCTTTTAAATTTCACTCTTTTTTTTTTTGTTTCATCTTGGAACTTTGTGTACCATCTTCATCATACAACTTATTCTGATGTTTAATATGATGATGCCTTTCTGTTGACCATCTCAAAAATATAAAGTTGACTTTTGTTGTTTCTTTTGCAGAGAATTCAATATGCCAAAACCAAATCAGATTGTGTTGCTAAAGCTGACGGAAGCTTTGTGCCAAGGGAGAAGAAAAAGAAGCAAGAGGAAAAAGGTGATTGTAACTGTATATTATCTTTAAGTTAGTAGATCGACAGTATATTTTTACTATGGTTTTTTGAAATGGTTCACATAACCTCTCATTTTCTTATTGCATTGCTTTTGAAATATCTCAAGGGTTTTAAACTGGTTTATGTTCCTGATTATCTTATTATTTGCTTATCCAGCTGAAAAAAAGCGACGTGCTGAAGAAGCACACCAATCTGCGATGCCCAACGGAACAACTGCTGAGAATGGAGGTTCAAATGTAAGTTTATCTCCACCCTTATTTTATTTTTTGTGATGTAAAATGTTTGTTTTCCTTCTTCATATGAGCTGTATCGTATTAATTGTTTTCACGGGAAGTGGTCCCAAACATAAACTGTGTGAGTCTTGTTTGGATGGCGTGGTTCTCTGGTTAATTGTTTGTTTCTTCACATCTGTTAGAAAGTCATTGATGTCTATTCCAATTAGATTTCACCTTAGTGCCCCTTAGATCAGGCAATGTTAACCAACACTTTTCCATAATTATTTTTGCTAAGAAAGCCTCTTCGTTGTGTGTCATTTTTGCAGGCCACATTCCGTCATGCAAATCCAAGTGCTGCAGAAGCTACTCCAAACAACATACTATTTATTGAGAATTTGCCACATGAAACGTCTAGTATGATGTTGCAAGTCCTCTTCCAACAATATCCTGGATTCAGGGAAGTCCGGATGATTGAAGCAAAGCCGGGTATTGCTTTTGTTGAGTTTGAAGACGATGTTCAATCCTCCATGGCGATGCAGGCTCTTCAAGGCTTTAAAATTGACCCCCAACATCCCATGGCTATCTCTTTTGCAAAGAAGTAACTCGAGCTTTGTTCTACTGTTATCTTTTTGGAATGTGCAGCAGGTTTATGTTAACGTCACCGCACATAAATGAGTCGTGAGTTTTTATGTAAAGTTCAGATATTCTTCCCCTCCTTCCAACGCCATAAAAGAGAAAGAAATAAGAAAACATAGGGAGGTAGCCCACTGGTTCGGAAGAGGAGGATATCACACCAAGGGACTCGATGAGTTTTGCCGGCTGTGCTAATTCCAGTTTCCAGGGGTAGCAAGAGAAAGTTTTACGTTAGGTTGTCAAAAAGGAAACAGAAAGAACTAATCAAAGACTTTTTTTTTTTTGTTTTTTTCTTTAAATGTGTTCATGTACTTGTTGTAGTAGTGGATAACTAGCTTTTGAAAAGAGAACGGGGAGCTGAAATTTCGGAGACAATGTTGATTAGACTTTTGCATGAATATTTTCGTCCTTGAACAATGAAGTGTTGATAATCATTTCTGTCAGTCTCAGGGATAGTGCTGCTTGGTGCGTTTATTTTCTTCCATTGGTCGATTAATAAGCAAGATTTGACCCAAACTTAGTTTGAAAGTCGTGTCTTTTACTGGATCAACTGCGTAGCTATTGCTTGTTTTTATTATTATTAAATGTTGGGTCATCTTGATATTTTATTTCATAGGGATCAGTGATCCATCAAGTGCTGACTGGCTGACCTTACACAGAACTTCAGTGCTAAAACTGACATTGCGTCTCTCTTTGGGCATCTCCATTCGGATACATCGACCACGTCGCCTGTGAGTTCCGTTGTCCTCTTCTTCCTACCTATTTTTATGAAATATTGAAAGATATCTATGATATGAATATAAATATTAATTAGGTGAAAAAATTATGTTTGTTTTCTTGTGTCTTATTATTTTGTTGCAAACCCATCACAATAATCAAAATTCAAAATTATGTTGGTTTCCAACTGTATAGTTTTGTTATTTTCTTTCTGTTGCATCTTTCTTTTTTTAATTGAAGGGATTCTGTAATGACAAAAGTAAAGATGTTCCTACTAGGGAGATCGGACAATGAATGGATAAACCAGAATAATTGTCTCTAAACTTTTTGGGGTTTGGAAGGAATGCTTCTCTAGCTTTATCTCTACCCAATTTAACTTTTTAAGAGTATTTTTAACACACTTTTTTGAAAATTGTGAAAAGGGGATTAGATCTTAGGGAATCTTTGACTTATGGCTGAGTTTATGTCAAAAAAAAGAAAAAAAAAAGATTATTTCTAGGTTTGAATGGCCAGAGGATCGATTATAATGAATTGAGCTGTATCAAACTTTTGTATTTGATGGCTAATTCTGTTCTGTCTCAATATCTATAGAACGATTCATCTAATTTAGCTTACTATATCAATTTACACCTTCGATTTGGTTAAATTCTCATACCAAATACAAGCTCGACCCTATGATTTTAGGTTTGTTTATACAAACCTAAGTCCAATATCAAGTTAGGATTTTATTCAATAATATGTTTATATATATATATATAAATTAAAAAATGTGTCGTGTAAAAGAAGGGCAAATAAGGATAATGTTGCAAAATTCAACTGGTCCAATCTTTTTGTTTGCTTAGAATGCTCATGTTCAAAATCTTTGTAAATGAGGTGTCAATTTTTTTTAAGGATGTCATGGATTAATGAAGATGGATGTCAGGAAAAAAAGAAATCTAAACTTTTTTTTCCTGGCCACGTGGAAGTTAGGCTGCTTTCCCTTTTTCTCATTCTCTCTCTCTCTCGTTGACGTTGGGTTCTAGAAAGCATGTCGTCATAAATCCAACCTCGCATTTTCTTCTCAAATACGCATTTATCAAAAGTGTGTCCATTTCAGATTTTATTATTTAAGGATTTATTTATCTGATTTTTTTTTTTTTTTGGATAAAAATACTATCTTTTAATTCTAAAAAGACCATATAATATTATTGTCATCAGATCTGTTCGAAATAAATGATTGAAACCAAAAACTTGTACAATGTATTTGTATCAATAAATGTGAATTTCACAACTTTAGTATAAATTCTTATCATTAATATTTATGTTATTCGTCTTAGTAATTATGGATGACAGTGGATTATGAGCCAATTTGATTATATATTCTTTTCTTCTTTCTTAAGAGTGGATATAACCCGAAGTATTCATTTGAAGAAACTTCCTTGAGTTTGTAGATAGAAAATCTAATTTAATGAACAAGTAGAAACAATGTCAAGGTAGATATGCAAATCCAAATAAATAAATCCTTCAAACAAAAAGGATAACATAAATTTTAATAATACATCTCCAGTAATATGATGCACCATATTTCTAATTTTGGCTAAATTATAAGTTTTTGTCTCTATTCACTTATTATTCAGTCTTGTATTTTGAATAATTATTTTACTGAGCCTGTGTATATTACTGCTATCTTTATTTATTGTAAAAATCTCATCTGCTATTGAACTTTCAATTTTTTTATTTAATAAATCATTGTTATTGATTATACTTATCTATGTTACCTTCATTCAAAAAAAATCAAAGCATCTAAAATCAAATCATCATGCAATCCACCACATCAATACTAAATTGATGCAATCATGAATATAAAATGAATTGGAGGCAAAATTGAAAGACTATAATCTTATTAAATTTTTGGTCAAATTATAAATTTAATTTATGAATTTTCAAAATTTTAAAAAACTGGATATATAACCTTTCAATTTCGTGTTAAATATATACTTGAAATTTAAATATTATCTAATGGACTTTTAAATTTTTAGTTTTAAGTATATTGAATTTCTAAAATTTAAATAATGTCTAGTATATTTTTAAACCTTCAATTTCTTGTGTTTAACCCATTCTTAAAATTTTCAAATGTGTCTAATAAATCCTTGAACTATTTTACATATTTTTGAAAATTTACAAATCTACTAAATATAAAATTGATAGTCTTAGATATAAAATTAAATTTCATATCTTGCATACCAACTGTCAATTTCTTTTATTTATTTAAAAGATAATTGAATATATCATAGAATTATTAGATACAAAATTAAAAGGATAGAGGACTTGTATAGACACAAAAATTAAAGTTTAGAAATCTATTGAACACTTTTAAACATTTAGAGAATATATAGACACAAAATTAAAAATTTAGTTTCAAGAACTAAAGTTGTAATTTAACCGTGAAACTCAACTGACATAATCTAAAAGAACTTGATAAATTGAACTGATAATGAAATAATTAAAAATTTTGAAATCTAGCCACTAAATTGAAACAAAACTTAAATTTCAAAGGTAAAATTGTAACATTTTAAAACATAAAAACTATATTGAAACCAAACTCAATGACAAAATATAATATTTTGAAGAAACAAAACTCAATGACTAAAAGTATAATATTTTGAAATGTAAGGACCAATAGAAACTAGACGACCCAAAACCAGTATATCAACCAAAAATGTATTTTGTCAAATTAAACTTAATATCTAATCTATCAATTGTCAATAATTATTTTCTTAAAAAAAATTGATTATACAATGTTTAGAGAACTTCTATTAAATATAAAAATTAAAGTTGAGGAATTTATTAAACACTTTTACTAATTTAAAAATTTATCACACTTTTAAAAATGTAGAAATCAAATTGATACTGACTTACAAATTTAGTTCCAACAACTAAATTTTGTAATTTAAACTCATGGAAACTGATCTGACATAACTTTAAAAATAAAAAAAATGAATATTGATAAATCGAACTTGAGTGAAATAATTATTTAATAATATGATAATTTTTTGTCTACACAAGAAATTAAAAAAAATTTGTATATAAAAATACTTTTAAGAAAAATAGTCAGACACATAAGTGTTTTTATTTTAATTAATTTTGTTTTTATCAAAAATGTTAAAATAAAATGACTTAACTTAGAAACATTAAATATATAAATTAACTCTAAACCACATTTCTAAAACTCCTAATAATACATATGTGCTAAAATAAAGTACAATTTATAGTTTATAAAAAACACATATTTAAAATTATTAAATTAAAATATCTTAAAATAAAAATAATCATCATAAAAATACAGATTATTTATATAAAGGAAGAAAATTAAATTACACTAGATGCTCTGACATATAAGCCCAGCATCTAAAACACTAAAAATACAGATATAAACTTCATATGTATATAAACTTCACACACACATATATATGAAATCCCCCGCCAAACAGCGCCTAAGTGAGAGAAAAAAGAAAAAAGAAAAAGAAAAAATGGAATTCAAAGATAACTGCCGAATAGAACACGACACACGAGTGGCTTAAAAGCATGAGAAAGAAAGAAAGAGGTAATAAAAAGACAAAACAACCAAACTCTATCTCTCTTCTTAATAACAGCAACCAAGAAAGAAAGAAATGGAAAACAGCGTAATAAAAAGTTTATAATATTAGAAAAAAAAGAAAAAAAGAAAAATAAGTCAGCCGCCATTCAGTCAAACCCACGAGTTTTGACCAAAACACAGTCAACAATCTCCCCTTCCTCGAACCATCCTCTTGTTCTTCTTCAATACCCTCTTCCCTTTCCTTCTTTAACTTTCTCTTTTCACCATTTCTCTTCACAAATCTCTCTCTCTCTCTCTCTCTCTCTTCTTCTTCTTCTCTTATGGCCTCCTCTTCCGGGAGCTTAGACACCTCTGCTAATTCTCATCCCTCTTTCACTTTCTCTACTCATCCTTTTATGACTTCTTCTTACTCTGACCTTCTAGCCTCCGGCAACAACCATCCTCCTTCCTCCGCCGCACCCCACGCCGATCTCCGGGGTTCCGGCACCGGAGTTCCTAAATTCAAATCCCTCCCTCCTCCTTCTCTCCCTCTCTCTCCTCCTCCCCTCTCTCCTTCTTCCTTTTTCGCTATTCCTCCTGGCTTGAGTCCCGCCGAGCTTCTTGATTCCCCTGTTCTTCTCAGTGCTTCTCATGTACGATTTCTTCATTTTAATCTCAATCGGTTGATTTTATTTTCATTAAATTGATGTTGGTTTAATGGGCTTTTTGTTTCTTTTTGTTTGTGTTCAGGTTTTGCCGTCGCCGACCACTGGGAGTTTCCCGTCTCAGTCGTTGAATTGGAAGAGCAATTCTGGGTATAATCAGCAGAGCATTAAGGAAGAAAACAAATATCTGTCTAATTTCTCATTTCAAACTCAATCGTCAAAGCTGCCGCCGACGTCTTTTCAGCCTTCATCCACCACAGCTCCCACGGTACGTTAGATCGAAATAGTGGACTCTGTTTTTTTTTTTTCTCCTCCTTTGTTCATTTAATTATATCTCTGTTTTTTTCTTTTTTTTGGTGATTCAGACTCAGGGATGGACTTTTCAAGAGCAGCGCAAGAAAGAGGATGGTTTTTCGTCGGAGAAGAATATGGTGAAGCCGGAGTTCGGATCGATGCGGAGCTTCTCACCGGAATATGGGGTTGTTCAAAACCAAAACCAAACCAATGGCAGCGGGGAGTTGCAGTCTGATTACGGCAACAATTACCCTCAACAATCTCAGACGGTGAATCGAAGATCGGACGACGGCTACAACTGGAGAAAATACGGCCAAAAACAGGTTAAAGGAAGTGAAAATCCGAGAAGCTATTACAAGTGCACTTTCCCCAATTGCCCAACAAAGAAAAAGGTCGAAAGATCCTTAGATGGACAGATCACGGAGATCGTTTACAAAGGCAGCCATAACCATCCAAAGCCCCAATCCACAAGGAGGTCGTCGCTGTCGTCCGCCGGTTCTTCCCACACCATGGTGGCTTCGAATCAGGCCACCAGCGAGATGGCGGACCAGTCATTTACAACCCAAGGCAGCGGCCAATTTGATGGCGTTGCCACGCCGGAGAATTCCTCGATTTCAATTGGCGACGACGACTTCGATCGGAGCTCTCAAAAGAGCAAATCCGGAGGGGACGATTTTGATGAGGACGAACCAGAGGCTAAGAGATGGTGAGTGCTCGGTTTCTGCAAATTGACTCTGTTTCATATCTCTGTTTTGTAAACTGAGGATTTGGATATTGATGTCCAGGCGAAGAGAAGGTGACAACAATGAAGGTATTTCGGCGGTCGGTAGCCGGACGGTGAGAGAGCCGAGAGTCGTCGTCCAAACCACCAGCGACATCGACATTCTCGACGATGGTTACCGGTGGAGGAAGTATGGTCAGAAAGTTGTAAAGGGAAACCCAAATCCAAGGTGAAACATAATCTCTCATTTCATTTCCTTTGCAAATCCTAACTTTCAAGTTTCAATTCAACCATGATTAAATACACGAGTCATTTATGCTCGAAAATCTACAATATTATGGTATCAACTGAGTAAATCTTGCATTATTTCAAATTGGTTCAAACATATACTTTGTTATAAATAGGTTATTAATGATTAATTATAGAATTGGAGTTAAGGTTTTGAGTTGATTTGGGTGATTTAGTATAGAAAAATTAAAAGATAGAGGGTGGTATTTGCAGGAGTTACTACAAATGTACAAATCCAGGATGTCCAGTAAGAAAGCATGTGGAGAGAGCTTCACATGATCTAAGAGCAGTGATCACAACTTATGAAGGGAAGCACAACCACGATGTTCCACCGGCACGTGGGAGTGGAAGCCATTCCCTCAGCCGTCCATTCCCCAACAACGAAGCTCCGGCAACTGCGATCCGGCCATCGGCGTTGACCCATCAGTCAAACAACGGGGGGCATCTGCAGGGTCTGAGGCTGCAGCAATCTTCAGATTCCCAAGCAGCATTCACAGTGGAAATGGTGCAAAATGGGAATGGATTTTCATTCCCAGAATTTGGAAACTCAATGGGAATGGGAATGGGAATGGGTTCCTACATCAACCAAACACAGCCCAGTGATAATTTGTTCACCAGAGCCAAAGAAGAGCCAAGAGATCATGACATGTTCATCCAGTCTCTCCTATGTTAGACACAAAGGGGATTTTCAATTTTCTTTCTCTCTTTTTTGGGGTTTCTTCAAATTACCAAAAACTTTAAAATCCAAAATAGAGGAAAAAACAGACACAAAAAGACATCAAATAAGGTTCATTTAATTCTTTTTTTGGTTGTATATTTTTTTCATAGGGGCTGGTTGGGTTCTTTTTTTTTTTTTTTTTTTTTTTTTTTTTTTTGTATTAGTATCCATAATACACCTGTATCTTATAGTGAAGTCATATATTACAATTATACCTTTATTGTTTTCTCTAGTCATTAATGTTTTGTTTTGAATTTGAATACATAAAATAAATTCGTGAAATAAATGTTCGATTTTTTTTTAAAAAAAGATTAAATAATTCGAGGGAGGATGAGATATAAAATGAGATATGTGTATGGAGTTTGTGGGGCCTAGAGAAGAGAGAGGAGGTGATATCATTGATGACATCAGCATGGAAGTTTGAACGAGTCAAAGAAAGCGGTGGAGGGTAGGAGTGGTGTGGCGTGTGATTGCTTGGCGGAGAAGTTGAAGGCAAAAAGTCAACTTTTGGAGAGATAGGGGAAATGACAATTTTAACCCACGTTCACACACGCGGGTTATTTCGGTAAAACAGAAGGAGAAGATCGCCTACGTGAATGACACGAAAAAATTTCTAGTTACACTATAGTTATAGGTATTAAAAAAATAATAACTTAATTTTTTTTTGAAAATATCAAAATTTTTTATCACACGACACAAGTGGTACTACACAAAAATAGGTTTAATCTAAATATCTTTCTTTAAAAAAATGGATAATGAGAAGAATTTAATTAACTCAATCAACTCTGTGTGATTTAAGTTGGATTATGAATTAATCTTGATTAGAAATGAAAAACTTTAAGAGTGGTATTTGTAGATGGGTTTATTTAAAAGTTATTTAGATTCACTTGTACACACACAACTTGTTATTAATTTTAAAATGTATATTTTACTAGATAAAATTGTGTATACATATATCTTTTTATTTTATTTATTTAAATATTGTCTTTAGATTATATACTCTCCAACAACTCTTTATTTTTTTTTCAAAATCTTTTATAATATAAATTGAAATTAAATTATTAATTTTAATTCAATATTTGTAAATTAAATACGTGTTTTATAAAAAAAAAATTTACTATTTCTTAAAACAAAAATTCAATAAATTTTTAAATAATCCGAGCCAACCCAATCTAAATGTTTATGTTTTGATCGGGTTGAGCTCATTCTTTAGTAAGATTTTTCTTTGGTTTGAAGAAACTTACAATCTAATCCAACCCAACTCAAGACAAATTGATTTGAGTCTAAAAGGTGTCTCGGAAACTACAACGAAATTATGTACATGTCATTCAATGCCATGATAGATATTTTATTATGCACTACCATAATTCTATAAAATTTTCTAAATGACATGTAGTGGATAAATGAGAGATTTGCCAAAGTGAGTTTAGCTCAAGTGTGATTGACATGAGTAGAAGGTATGATCCAATTAGTCTATTAAAAAAAAGGAAAAGAAAGAAAGAGATGTCCATTTGGCAAAAGAGGTTTGGTAGATGGGGGTTTGTCACACCCACCGACTTGTCGTAATCTGAATTGGAATTGAATATGTGGGGGCATTTTCTAATCCCTCTCTTCACATGTTTACAATACAATATCTTCTCCCCAGCATTTTTATTCTCTCTTAAATTTTGGAAAAATAAATCAACTTTTTGTCCTTATCTCATCTTATTTAATATCTTAATAATGGGTTAACGGAAGAATCAGTTTTGAACTGTTTTGTTCTTCGTCAAGTCATAAATTTACAACGCATATCATTTAATATAAATTTTAAATATTCAATTTAAATCATAACATAGCATTTAACAATTTAGAATATGAAATATTTTATTCCTATTTATATATAGACTAATTTTAATTCTTAACTATAATTATTTCAATTTACATATGTATTAAGAATGTCAGAATCTAATTTTTTGTTTTGTTTTTTCTTTTTTTCTTTTTTTTTTTTTTTTTAAAAAAAAGAGAATTTACAATTTCACTACATTAGACTTTTGATTTAAATAATGAAATATCATTTAAACATAAATTAAGAGAGTGAAAATGTTATGGATAGATTACTAAGATGTGCCAAGACCGAGAGAGTCTTGAGAGATAGGAGGTCTAAGGACTGAGATATAACCATGAAATGTATGACCCAAGGTCAATGGAACCCATGCCCCACCAATAACAACCACCTTAGACGAAGACCAATCTTAGTGGATTAGTGAAGACCCACTGGAGAGCTTAAAGGACCCACAAAGAAGCTCAAAAGACCCATGAGGGACCTAGTAGTACCATGGTGAACCCATGTAGGACCTCAATAGGCCCTATGGGGAGCCTTTGCAGGACCCATAAAGGACCTTTACAGTCCTCATGGAGGACCTCAATAGCGCCCACATAGGACATGTGTAGGACCCATGGAGGACCTCTACAGGACCCACAGGGACCTAATAATACTATGGAGGACCTCTACGAGACTCATGGAGAACCTTCAATAGGACTTATATCGGACCCATAAAGAACCTCCGCAAGATATCCATGAAGACCTAGGAGTACCATGGAGGACTTAGTAGTCCTAAGGGGGACCAAGGAGGACCTTTGCAAGAGCCTTGGAGGACATGTAGATGACCTTAATTTGCAGGATCCATGGAGCTTTTCGGTATCATGAAGGATCTAGTAGTACCATGGATCTAGTAGTACTATGGAGGACCTATACACCTTTGCGTAAGCCTAGTAAGTAGTCCTCAAAAGGCCTAAAGGACAACTTATACAGAAGCCGTTGGAGACTTGAATGGGTGAGGCATCAGTCACCACTTCGAGTAGTAGTATTGTGACTACCCAACGAATAACAACTCAACGATTCTAGAAGTTAAAGAAGGGTAGTTATGAGTCCAAATGTTTGTTACACAATACTAAGCCCTATATAGATGATGGAAATCATTTGTTAAAGGTATGTTGAAAACGCTCCATACTACTCTCTATTATCAATACTCATCAACCCATTACTGATTTGAGCAGCAAGGTGTCAGTGGCATGACACCATGCTAATGTTCAATTTCTTTAGTTTGTCAAACACTCTTGTAATTTTTTTTCCTAAAAAATACAAATCTACTAGTTATTTATTTCATGATATTCATTTAATGCAGGATATTTCAAATTAATGTCTTGAGATTTTGTTTATTTTCTTCCACATTCATAGCTGAAAACCGATCACCTACCATTGAAATTTCAAGGATATTTCGAATATACTGATAATATACTAGAACATGTAAATATATATCACATATACCATTGTTTATCTTTTTGGTGTGTTTACAAATATATTAAAAATGTAAATATGCATCGCATGTATTGTTTAGTATATTAGATGATACATTGCACAAATTGTCTAGTTCATGCATTTATCAAATATACTCAAATTTATTTCTAAAAAATTTAAATATATAATGTCATATACATCAAATATATCTTATTTTCTCTTTTGAAACTTCTGTCGAGTCTTGGTTTCATATATCAGGGCAACAATTTTTTAATTTTTGGAGAAACTCTACTTGTGAAAGTTTTGGGAAGTTCAAAATTAAGTTCTAGTGATATGTTGGGAGTGGAGGAGTGGGTCGGAGGAGTGCGAAATACCCTATGTGAGTTTAATTTATTAAATTCAATGTAGTTTTGATAAAGCTAAAAAAGGGGACATATATGTTAGTTTATTGTGAGTGTGTGTTGAATTGGAAGAGGGAAAAGTGAAGTGATTGATGTGTGAATTAATTTGGAATTGAAGAGCCCTACTTATAGGAAGCGGTTGGCTAATTGTAGGAAAATGAACGAGTGTGTAAATAATTAGGAACCAAACAGATGGAGGAATTTTGAATGAAGGGTGTTTGAATTTGAAGTTAGTTTTAAAGAATAAGTGGTTAAGAATTAGTTTTGGGAATTGACCAGAGATTGAAAATGCATATTGGGAAAAATTAAACGAGATGAAGGGTGAAAAGAATGAGTACTCAAGCAGCACATAATGGAAGCTGGGTGTGCCAGCCAAATCGACATTACAGATCTAGAGGCCTTTTCTTTGGGGATAGCCCTTTTTCCTTTGCAAACACCGTTCTCCTCGCTCAGCTCTCTCTCTCATCTCTCCTCACCAGTCTTTTACAATGCCTTCTCACTCCTCTCGGGGAAAGTTCATTCATCTCTCAAATGCTCGTACGTAAAGGATCTGTTTTAATTAATTGCTAGCCTAGCCTTGGACTATTATTGTCTTTAAAATTATTGAATTGAATTGAATGAATCAATCAGGTGGGTCTTGCTCTTGGGCCATCTTTCTACGGAGGAGACAACCCAATTCTGGAGGCGATATTCCCATTCAGAAGCTTCTACGTGAGCGAAACCTTTGCTTACTTTGGGTGCATGGTGTTCATGTTTCTTGTTGGGGTTAAAATGGATTTGAGCTTAATAAAGAAATCAGGGAGAAAGGCGATGGTGATTGGAGCATTGGCATTCTTAATCCCAATGTTTATAAACTTCTGCTTAACTACGCATTTGAAGAGCAATGTGGAGATGGATGCGCGCTTGAAAAAGTCCCTCACCACCATTGGTGCGTTTCAGGCCTCCAGCTCCTTCCATGTGATTGCCTGCCTTTTAGACGACCTCAAGCTCCTCAACTCTGACATCGGCCGCCTTGCCCTCTCCTCCTCCATGATCAGTGGCACCCTCACTTGGGTCGGCCTTGTCACCGCCTTCACCATACACCAAACTTCGACGCAGCAGGACGACGTGCTCCCATGGATGGCCCTTTGTGTGATGTGTATGCTGATTTTGGTGATTTACATTTTGCGTCCCATCATGTTTTGGATCGTAGACCAAACCAATCTCTCCGGCAGGCCCATCAAGGAGACCTATGTTTTTTCCTTGTTCTTGATGTTGTTGTTCTGTGCACTGTTTAGTGAGTTCGTGGGCCAACATTTCATGTTAGGTCCAATGGTGTTCGGCCTCGCCGTCCCTGATGGCCCCCCTCTTGGCTCCGCCTTGGTCGATAAACTCGACTCCTTTGTTTCCTCCATTATGCTCCCATGCTACTTTGTGATCAGTGGTGCCAGAATCAATCTCTCCAAGATTGATATCAGGAGCGCTACCATTATTCTTTTCTTAGCTGTTACTAGTGTCATAGGCAAGCTCATTGGGACTATGCTGCCTTCTTTGTACTGTAAAATGTCCTTGATTGATTCTTTGTCCTTGGGACTCATCATGAGCACTCAAGGCATCGCTGATATTCTGGTTCTCCAACATGGAATGCTCCTCCTTGTAATTAATTAAACTCTCAATTATTTCCATATTCTCCTTTTAATTCAATGCCTTGTTAATTATAATTATAACATGGATTAATTTCTCTATATTTATGTGTAGATGATAGATCAGAGTTCATACAGCATGGCAGTGGTGGCGATGATGGTGGTGACGGGGACAATATGCCCAATAGTGAAAATAATATACAACCCATCAAAGAAATACAAATGCATTATGAGAAGGAGGACAATCGAGCATATGAGTGCCACCGGAGAGCTGCGTATGTTGCTTTGCATTCATCACCAAGACAACACTCCCTCCATAATCAACATGCTTGAGCTCTCCAATCCTACCATCAAAAGCCCCATTTGCTTCTACCTCATCCACCTCCTCCAACTCACCGGCCGAGCCTCCCCACTCCTCATCAGCCACCATCGTCCTGGTCGTCGTGGCTCCAAACGTTCCAACCTCTCCGATCAAATCATTAACGCCTTCCAAATCTATCAGCAATTCAACTATGACAAGGTTTTTCAATTTCAAATCCAAACTAAGTTGTCCTACCTTTTAAAAAATAAAAAAAATTTAGGTGCAACCCAAATAACATCCAAGAAAGTTTTCATTTTCTAAAAATGTATTATTTTTACTTTTTAATAATGTGTATAAAAAAGGAGAAGCATGAGATTAGGTAGCCTTATCAAAAAATTGCATTTCTTTTTACCATCTCCCTAATTAAAACTTAATCAATAGTGTTATCAAATAGTGGGTAAGCTTTTGTTTGAATTCTCAACAAATGGGGGTTATATATGTTTTAGGTTATAATGAATGCGTTCACATCGGTATCTCCATACGTTACCATGCATGACGACGTGTGCATGTTGGCATTGGAGAAGCGGGTCGCGATGGTGATCGTGCCGTTCCACAAGCGGAGGACGATCAACGGCATGGTGGAGTCGATAAATCCAATAAGGGGAGTGAACAAGAACATTTTGTCAAAGGCTCCTTGTTCGGTCGGGATCTTGATAGACCGTGTGATGTTGCCGAGTGCGGCGGCATCAGTGTCGTTGACGAACAGAGTGGATTTGTATAAGGTGGGAATGATCTATGTGGAAGGCCCCGATGACCGGGAGGCACTGGCATATGCCACTCGCATGGCAGAACATCCGATGGTGGCGCTCACGGTGGTTCGAGTGATCGAGCAGAAGCGAAGCTGCCGGCAACCGATGGACCAAGACCTGGACGCGGAGATGATAGAGGAGTTTAAGTTAATCATGACGACCTCAGGGATTAAGCACATCGCTTACGAAGAGGAAATGGTGAGCGATTGCGTGGGGCTCATAAACGTGATAAGAACAATGGAACGCGAATACGATCTGATCATGGTGGGGCGGCGCCACGACGGCGAGTCGGCCATGTTTGTAGGTTTGAACGAGTGGAATGAGTATCCTGAGCTGGGGTTCATCGGAGACATGTTGGCATCCTCGGACTCCGCCGATGTCGTGGCAGTGCTGGTGGTTCAGCAGCAGACCATCGGCGGGGATCAAGAGTTTCTGGATGATTTCCGTTGCCTCATGGAGGAGTCGTTTGCTGTGGACATAAAGCCCCTCCACCATCCAATTGCATGGCCCCAAAAACCTCCGCTTCCCTGATTATTCCCCCTCCTTTTTTCTTTTAAATGTTCAGAGCTAGTTATAGGTTTCTGTATTCATAGATTTCTCAGCTCACATCTACCGTTTTCCATCGCATGCAAATTAATTCCACTTTTGTATATTATTTCTTCATTTATGTTCAACTTTGAACTATATAAAGATATTTACCCCAATTAGAATAGGACCACTTCTATATGGTCCAACCCCCTACATTATCATCTTTTTCTGTATAAATCTATCCATATCTAAACCCACTGGAGATCTATTTTTACAAATCAATGATCATAAATCAAGATGAAACTTTTGAAAGATATATCTACTTTGAACCTAATTGCATTTGCATTGTGCTATATTAGGTTTTTGCTATTTTATCTAGGACATTCATATATTTGAATCTCAAACAAAAGCTTAGATCATGATTAAAGAAATAAATAAAGAACAAAAATTGAGATGAAAAGAAGTTCTTAGTAAACTAAATAAACAAGACTCTATTCCAAAAAATAATTACCTTAAAAGACTAAAAGAAGAACACTAAAATGAAAAACTTTCAACAAAGAAATTAAGATGCCAACTACTTAAGGATGCTAAAAATGAAGGAAAATAGAACTAAGAAAAATACAAATTACAAAATTGAAATTTAAACTAAACGATGAAAACTAGAATTAAATGTGAACAAAAACAAGTAATTAAAGTAATTTAACCTAACTCCAATACCTTGCCTTCTTTCCATCTATCTCGTTCTTCCTTTTTCAAGGAGATAGTTATTACGACCCTAACTTTCGAATATGATTGGATCAATTAGCATGGAAGAAATTAAGTAGATTGGGCAAAATTAAACTACAAAAGCAAAAACAATAAGAAGAGAAACAACGATGAAGGACTAAATGAACTTAAATTGGGAACACTTTATTAGCTATAAAATGAGACGACATACATAAACTAAGTTGTTGGAAAATCGAATTGCATAAACAGAAATACAAACTCAAATTGAAATTGAAATTGAAAGAATGAAATAACTATTAGATACATATGGTTCCATCTAGGGGTGTTCATTCAAATTGCAGAAACCGAAATCGAATCGATAATGCATAGAAATCGAATTCTACAATTCGATTCAATTTTTTTAAATGTAAAATCGTTTGTTTTGGAGGTTCGGTTCAGTTTGGGCCATGAAACTGAAACCCTGAACCGATTATATATATTTTATTATATTATTAAAATATAAGTTAAAAACACTTTGAAAAGTAAGAAAGCGAGAGCACACATGCCATTTTATCATAAACATACTCTTTCTCTCTCTCACTCTCTCTTACTCTTGCTTATTTTGAATTATAGGAAATAGTTTGAGAAGGAAAAAAAAAAAAAACAAATGAACCACAAAACCGAATCAAACCGAACCGTTCAAGCCGAACATGCGATTCAATTCGGTTCCGATATAAAAGAATTTCAAAATTTGCAGCTTGGTTTAATTTGAGCCTCAAACCAAATTGTGAACACCCCTAGTTCCATCTCAAAACCAATTGACAATGAGAGTAACATCCAATCTATCTTACAAAAAGTGTGAGGTCCCAACCAATCAATTTTATATAAAATGTGAGGTCACTTGATTTTTCCAATGTGGAATCCTCAACGTCTCCTTAAGATAGTGTCTCTTTTGAGTTCACTATTCTTGATTGGATCCTAATTTTTTTTTATTGGATTGAATATCCGTTTGGAATTTATGGACTCTCGTGCCATATTAAATAACACGAGGTTCTATCTCAAAATCTATTGAATATGATTTAGGACATTATCATATATGGCAAATTTCTACCCAACTTGGCAAACAAGCGAATGAAAGAAGTAAAAATGATATTTTAATTCTTTCACATTACTCTCATGTTAGTACCGGATAGCTTGCAACTTGTTTACAAGTTACTAATTCCATTCTCCATAGTCCACATTGCATTGCTGCCTCGAACATTAAGGAATTGAAGCACAAGATATTCGTTTATCTTCAACTTCCAAACAAATCTCTTCATATCTGGATTCAACTCATGGAGGAGTCTTACAGAGCAGAAGGCACATAATACTGATGAAACCAATCTATAACCTATCTATCTCACCCAGTAAACACAAATTCACACCTAACTCACTCCATGACATTCATTTTCCAGTAAACGGTAGGAAGTCTCGGAGGACATTGATTCTAGGAATATACACAACTATTTCTTACATGCTCCTATATCTACACAGAGAGAGAAAGAGGACTTGAACAATCTTGTCCTAGTTCATTGTTGTCTACTATCATCCGCGCTGCTTGCTTTCACCTTACCTGTACAACATTCGGTGGGAGAGTGGGGGGAAATCTTCATCGTTTTTCAAATGGAAAGGTTGTTCAGCAACCCTGAAATGCCATCTTGAGAGTAATGTAAATAAACGGGGGGAAAAAGGCTAAAACTAGAACGAACCATAGAGTGCAGAAAATTTTTAAAAAGTTATCCAGACCTTTCTTGGTTGTTTTCTTCTACTTGTTTCAGACTTTCCGTAGCTGACAATCCAATCCCAGACGAAGAGTCCTGAAGGTGTGACGTACTTTTATCTAGTGGGTTGCTCGCTTCAAGTTCATGGTTTGCCCAGGAATCATTGTTTCCATGCAGGGTTTTCCATCTTGAAAGGTAAGATGAGGGCGGTGAACCTGATGATCCCGTTTTGCCATTACCAAGAACTGGAAATTCAGCTTCCAAAAATTCATGGCCGCCTCCCGTATATAGGCTGAGTTCTCGTGGAGTTGCAGACAATTGATTGCTGCGATCTTGCCTTTGCAATTGAGTTCCAGTCATCTGTCCTTGACTCCTTCCCTTTGCTTGAGATTGCCTGCCTCTACAAGTATTCTGCAAATAATCAACCAAGTCATCATTACAATTCCATGGACTTGTGAGCAATATTTGAACGGAGCACAATCATTTCATACAACGCCATGAAAATTTAAATGCTGGAAGTTGGTTATAAAAGAAGATGAGATAGGTTTCATGGAATACCGTCCTAGGGAAGTAAGTACCAATTCCTTGCGGCCTTCTCTTTTCCTTCAAAACAATAGCCAAATGATTAACAGGGTTGGACTGTAGTCCCATGGCAAATCCATTATGGTCAACTCCAGAAGCCACATTATGATTGCGTATTCCGGATTGATGGATGGCTTGCCAAGGATAACTCTTCTGCCTATGAGGTGACATAGGTGGACTTATTGGTCGAGTTGGAGGAGAAATGGAATACTTGTCACGAATCTGACTATGTCTAAGGTTCCTCAAGCAACTATCATAATCCCCACAAAGATCTAATAACTTTCCTACGTCATCAAAGCTTCTAGTGCTTCCATTGCATCTTTTGTTAAAATCCTCATCTTTATGTTCAACCTCTAACGTGAAATATGCCCCATCATTATTAAAGCAATCTGGGGTAAATTGACTTCCTATCAAGCCTAGAAACCCTTTCTGTGGGGCGCAATAAGAGTTGTCTAAGACCACATTAACCTGGTTGAAATGCGAGGAAGACATTATGGGTGTGTCATTACTGTCACTTGTATCCATAACAAAAGCAGTCTCAAGCTTCCGGACGTTCCCTGGGAATTTACACCCTGTAGAACTTATGTTTGAGAAAAAAACTTCGGTTCCTGATGTCTTTTCACCTCTGAATCCTGATGCTGGCTTCAAACAGGCCTTGTCTTGAAAACATGTCTTCAATGGCGCAGATGACCAACAGTGCCTGTCTAAAGTGTTGACAAAAAATTTCTCAAGTTCAGCTTCCATTCTTTCTTCTGGTAATAAAAGAATCCAACCTAGCTTACGAGCTCCATATTTGAAAGCACTGTGTATTCGATAAAAATTTCCTACAACAAACCAACTATGCAGGATCAGATTATGAAGCATGTGTACTTCGAAGAACTGCACCTTGCAATTTAATATTCTAGAAGTACAAACATGTATATGGGAGAACATGCGAGATCAATGCAATACCATTTTTTTTTCCTTTCAAAGGATTTAAACATGATGAAGATACATTGACCAGAGTAGCCTTTTCATGAAAAATATATGCATATGTCAACACAATCCAATGGTTACACTTAACAAGCTACTATATACATAAAGGATTGTAAACAAAAATAAATAGCCTAGACAAGCCAACATTTGACCAATAATATAAAATATAAATAAAATATGACCGACATAATTTCCTTTGGGTTCTCTCAATTTGTCAATGAATTTAGCTCTCATTTGGCTTTAGTATCTTTCTAGATTCTCTCATTGTCTAAACTCTTTCTTGATCTAAAATTCATGCTTCTTTTTGTTCTTACAATTTGAAGTCTTGTTGTGCCAACTGGATGGACATTTCATAATCTCTTACTTAGAACTCGACTCACTTTCTGATTGTTCATGTTGAAAGACAAAATGATGCTGAGAGCACAAAAACGAAATGCACGAGGCTATTTGAGAGGGCTAGCTAGCTCACTCTCTCATGCAAATTCACTCAAAACGATACTTACCAACCTTACTGCTATTCCCCCCAAGTACAAGGCATAACTAACTTGTCTGGGATGTATCTCTTTTTGACCCTCTTAGTATTACATATTTGATATTTCCCCCTTTCCACCCTACTAGCATATACGTTGGTGGTAAAGGGTCTAACATCTAAGACTACTCCCAAGACCAAAAGACACTAGTGTAAACTAACTAATTTTCTTGAACACAATCTTGGAGAAATCTTGTATTATTCTAGAACTAATGCCTCTTACAACATAGGGACCCAAGATAACTTTCATGGAAAGAAGGTAAGTTTTCTCTCCTCTCTTCTCCACCTCCCTCCCCCTCCAGCGAATCTCTCCCCCTTCTCCGGCGACACTCCTACCTGGCACTATTTTGCATGAAGTCCCTCACCACATTAAAGTGTTTGACTCATGTTGGAGACAAACATGCTAGCCTAATTAAAGTATTTGTGCTTCCCAGAGAGAAGAATAGGATTTTCAAAAAAGTTGAGAAATCAGAGAGGTGGTTTGGAAGGTAGTGAGGTTCAAATGTTCTCTATGGGAATTGGTCAGTAGGGTTTTTTTAATTATCATCTTGGTTTAGTCTTGTAACTAATATTGGACTCCGCCTTTTTGGGGCTTTTTTTAATACTTTTGTATTCTTTCATTTTTTCAGTAAAAACTTTGTTTCCTGCAAAAAAAAAATTTGATAATAATAAAAAAATGAATGACCATTCTTGTTTGATGTTAAGGAAACATTTGCATGAACTCCCTTCCCTGAGAAAAGCAGAAAATGCCTCTCTTTTTTTTCCCCTTTATAATGAAAAACAAATTTGATTGATGTAATACTAAATTGAATAACCACTTGGAAAGTCCTCGGGATGCATCCTAAAATTTGTAACTTATGGGAAAAAGAGGAAAAGAAAACTTCACATATGATAATATTTAAGAAACTTTAATCGAGCCATGTTGAAGGCATGTTTGAGCTAAACAATTCGTCGATGAAAAGAAAAGGGACAGCAAAAAAAACCAGTTTAGAGAGCACAGGGGAGTATCTGAAGCCCTGAAATAGTGGAGTAAAACGAGTTTACACAATTTACTAGAAATTAGGGCTCTACGTTCTACTAGTAGTAGTTGAGGTTCATAAAATGACGTAGAACTAGCTCAAATCTAAAAACAAATATGTGAAAACTAAAAAATCCTAAAGTGATAATAAAGTGAAAGACTTTGTATAGCTTCTCAAATTCCCCGCAATTCAACTTTCAGCATTCATTTGAACTTTTTCAACAAACATTTTTATATGAAGGTCTAAAGAAATGAAACAATCCGTCATACTATGAGAACTACTACAGAAATTTACATTTTTGGTATGTCTGTATTTTGTGTTTTAGGGTGGGATTGAGATTCTGCAACAAAATTATATATATCAGTAACTAACTCGCCTAGCAACAAAGAGAAAACAAGGATTAGCAAAAAGAAAAGGCCAAGGAAACTACACTCACATTTTAAGGAAATAAACACATGGAAACCAGATACATACCTCTACTAACACTGCGTCCAAGGTTGTTATTTTCTTTAAGCGGATCAATTATATTTAGATGCTTGAGGGTAAGAACCCTCAAGCTTGGCTCAGACCTCCCTGATGAAATTGAGAACATTTCCGTGCAGTTTCTAACGAAGTCATCACTCAGCAATAGCTCATGACCACCATTTTCTGGTGTTTCAGCTGTACAAACCCACCATAAGTCAAGAAAGCAAAGATTAACACATCCAATCTTACAGAAAAAATAATTCTTACCCACAATATCAGGTAAGGAAGATTTGCTGACGGGTCCATGCAGGCTGATACAACAATTTTCCCAATCAAATTTGCTGAAGTATTCCAAAAACCTATACAGGACCTATTTGAACAAGCAAATCAGAATCCGATACTTAAGCTGACCTAAGGAAGTAATTAACTGAATCTTGACTATAAATGTTTACTCACTGCCAAAGGGCTATGCAAAGAGCCATGAAAGAGATGGAAAATATACAGGATAAGTGTTTCCAAAGCATATGTTGATATCAATCCATGGTGAGCACCAAGAATTCGACTTTCATAATAGCACCAAGCTTTTATCAGAATAATGCTCTGTTTGAGGAGATGATCTTTACCAGCAAGACGATCAACCTGATTATATACATCAAAATTTCCAACATCAAACCATACAGGTTAACCCACCTAATATTTTAATTCAAGCATGACAGCTCAGAACTAAAAAATTAGTAGTTAGCCTTTCAATATACCTGTTCAAGAAAACACAGGGTGCACAGACCTCCCAGCTGATTGAATGATATATCTACTACTATATTCTGAACTATGCATTTCACAAGCTTAACCTGCCAACAGAAATATAAACGTAGAAAAGGAAATCTTATACAACCTTAAGTATAAAAACATTTTTAATTTAACAAGAAACAAAGAGCTTAAATCCAAAAATAAAAGTACTAACATCCATAACTACATTACATCAGTGCATTGAAGATGGGATAGGCAGGAAATTGGTTATTAATTCAAAGTTCTATCCATGATACATCATATCCATGCTACTTCTATGATATCAACAATGAAATGCTCGTAATCCAGCACACAAAGAGAAGATAATAATATATCTTGATAATTTAACGTGGACTTTAAACGTCAGCCTCCACATCTTATTGCAACTAGAACGTTAAAGTTCAAGTTATCTGATGCTCACCAGGCATTGAATAGACATAACATGCAAGGAAAGCACATAAAACGGGGCAATAATCAACTTAAGAACCTGTGTGATAGGGCCATCAGTGAATGACCCAACTAAGCATTCCTACTTTTTCTTTATAACTAAATTATACATTTTCCAGGCCCAAGCGGCACATATCAAGAACACGAAAAACCAGAAACCATTCCAGAGTTTCTTGAGCTTTTCAAGTCAGACCAAAAGCGGGAATGTTCTTTTTTTTTTTAACAATTTTTTCTAATAGGTAGACCATAAGTTAAGATAAGAGTTAGAAATACAATTATATATTGAACTGATTATTGCAGCATTTGAACCAATGATAAATATGATGCCATATTTTCTGGGGGGAATTATGAAATAAATTGTTTAACCCAGAAAAATCTCGAGTCGAGACTCTTGACCACCCATTGACACAAGCTTGAAGCTACTGTGGATATTGAATAATATGTTGAAACAAAACATACAAGCACCGTCCCTACCTTTCATAAATAATCTCAGAAGATATTTATCAGAAAACTATAGTAATGCCTCACCAAATTTCTATTATAACGTCTACGTAATCATATGAAAATTTAATTAACGCAAATGTTAAAGAAAAAACCATTAATTCCATGATTAACTTGTTTCTTTCCTTTCTTTTTCAGTTTCCTCTCTTTCTTTCTTTCTTTCTTTCTTTCTTTCTTTCTTTCTTCCTTTTTTTTTTCTTTATTTTATTTGGAAGGTAGGGTGGATTGTGGAACCTCAGCATCAATGCAATGAACATCCTTCACTTCAAACTGAGAAGCTCCATTTATTATTTCTTGTTCCTTAAGAACAGCATAAACTTCGGAAACCACAGCACTCTCGATGTTAGCACAGCAGATGGCAGTCAAATCTATATCTCCATCCGGAAGATACATTTTGAGTGGCACAGAACCATATGGAAATACCTGTTAATGAAGTCAAGTGAATCATATTGAACTGAAGCCCATCAAAAGTAGAATCAGCTTAGCAATGCAATTTAACGGAAACAAAACAATGCTTTTAATGTATTTCATTCATGTGTCGAAAGCAGTTCAAACTACAAAGATAGACAGAACAGCTACCACATAATACAACAACGGATATTCAAGTAACAACAGAGAAGTGCAATATCAATCTTATAAACACAATTCACTTGGAAAAGTTACCTCACATCCTATACGAGTTCTGATCAATCCTCGTACATAGTCAATAATTTCCTGTCTTTTCTGCTCGGCCACCAACGTGGGCTGAATTTGACGGAGGATATCGCCAACGGTATTTTCAGCTCTTGACCAATTCTCAGAAGTAATTAACGACGGATCAGAATTTGATGTGGGAAATGGCAATCTTGACAAATGGGGCCAGGAGTAATCATTGCCCAAAAAGATACCATGGGGCCGCGGCGAACAGACTTGGAGATCACTCATATAAACAAGTGTAGCAGAAAGAGAAATTGGAAGATGGGATTAAACGGGGAAAGAAAAAGGCATTGTCCAGGTTCCCCGTGTGCTGGTAAACGATGTAGAGCGGATATTACACAGAAGAATGAGGAACAAGAATTAACATGGTGCAAATGGGAATTGAAGATAGGGTCAGGATTAAGCGAGGATGCGAAAAAGAGAGAAAAGAATGAAGAGGAAGACGAAAGGAGTTGGTTTGATGAAAAAGGCAATGTGATCCCACAGAAAATGAAAGGACAGAGTTGAGATTAGTATCAGTGGGAATATTCGTTTGTGTTGTTGTGCAGGAACGGAAATGAAACGGATGTCTTGATCCATTGTTTTTATCTCTACGAACGGAGTTTGGGCTTGGCGTACGTCGTTTTATGGGGACCTGTTTCCAAGTCAAATTCGCAGCAGCTATAAGCTTAATTCCTCTTTCTCCTCCCTTTGGTAACCATCAGTTTGACATAAACCTTTGTGTAATTAAGCACCGCTTGGTGGGTTGTTATAGCCCATCCAGATTGTGAATATAATATTATTTTTAACTTACAATTAAGTATAGAAAATTATATTTGAAAAACCTTCTTTGCACTATATTCACTATTACTCTTTTTCATATTTACTATTTTCTACCTAAATAAAAATAGTTTAAGGATCCATTTGGATTGATTAAAAAAAAGATATTTTTTAAAATAGTCATTTTTGTTTAATCTTTTTCTATGAAAACTGTTTAAAATAAATTGTAAAAATATTTCAAAAGCTATTTTATGTGGAAACACTCTAATTTTTTTCTAAAATAATTTATTTTCAAAATTAAATACTTGAAAATCTAAACCCAATACACCTTAACTATTATAACTCATTGATTACAATGACTACCGATTATAATAATCAACTCAATTTTTGTAAGTTTATATAATACAAAAGATTAGATTGCAGCGGTTGGCTTAAAAGGATGGCCATAATGAGACGAACAAAATGGGCAAGTCCAACACCCTGTAGGATTGCGCCGTCGCGTAGCTTCCCTTCCCTTATCCTGCAATCTAATGAGATGAATGGCCAATTATAGTTTCCACTTTCACACTTATCTTCCGGACTGCGTGCGCAAAGTTTGTTTCATTATTCATAGGAAGCCAAGCTATGGTGACGGTGGTCTTCCCTCTCCCATTCAAGTGACCAATATACAAGTCATTTATAGACAAAAATGGAATGATAATAGAGATTTGAGCATCAACCCACAAACCTGCATATGATCATTGCCCTCCACTGGTGATAAATCAATATAAAAACAGACATGAACTGAAAACGATATAACTGGGGAAAAGAAACCCTCGTGGCTTCATGCATTCATCATTTTGCAAAACAAAGTAATTTGAAAAAAGATACATTTCATCTCATTACAAGGCTTGAACATCCATGCATACAAGGATGCTCATTATTTCAAATGTTCACCAGAACACACGCAGCTTACAGAAGATTCAACAAAGGAACCCAAGGGACTCTCTTAACGACTCTCGACCATGGGAGCTTCTTTTGCAAAAATCTCGCCAGCATATTTCCAATTTATAACCTTCCATATGTTCTTCAGATAGTCTGGTCTGACATTTTTGTACTGCAACATGAAAATGATCAAAGCACTAAATAAGCAGGCTGCAAAAAATAGTCACAGCTAATGGCTGCAAGCCAAATATGATGGATGGCGTTATATAACGTATATTACAGTAAAGCTTTTCAATATGTGAATGCATTTTTACCACAATAAGAACGACATCAGACACAAGTTTCCTCCACAGGTTCCATTATCACCAAATTCCCACCCACTTCATGGATCATTATTCATTACCAAGCAACCCAACCGCACTATATGATCTTATCCAGATAGACACTCGGGAAAAACAAGAGCAAATCATACCACCAATGGGTTGAAAATGGAAAAACATTTACCTGTAGATAATATGCATGCTCCCAAACATCTATCCCGAGCAGAGGCACCAAAGCAGATCCTTTAGTCACAAGTGGATCCTGCAAAGAGTTGCATCACCCACATGACTTTCAAATTTCAATCTCTTATGTTAAATATAACCGAACTGTTATTAATTCTACAAGCAAAATGATATATATATGTATATATAAACAATAATAATAATAACCAGACTCCATTAAATGCTATAGTAAGGCGAAACAATTGGGCAAATCAACAAGACGACTTCAGCAACATGGATATGGCTTTTAAACAAATAAACTTAGAGATATACCTGATTGGCCGTGGTTTCAACCGATAGCTTCTTCAGTTCTTTATCCAGAGCAAGCCACTAAAAAGAACTCGAAAAAGCTTCAGTCAGACGTCTGTAGTATATTACGTAGTAGACAAAAATCAAAAAGCAAATAAATACGCGGAAGAAAACATACCACCCATCCAGAGCCCTGTAAAGCAGCACCTTCTGCGTTAACTCTCTGAATCAAGGCTTCAAGAGAACCAAACTGGGAATCGATTGCCCATCCTAGAGATCCCTTTGGAGGTTCACCACCCCCTTCCTGCAAATATATTACAGAAGATAATAGATAGAATGAGACATCAAGAAATTAAAGAATTAACCAAGAAATCGAATCAGAGTCGTAAGGATTGAGACTTACATGAATTGGGGCCAGATTATTCCAGAAAATCGAATGATTAATGTGACCTTAAGAAGAAAAGGATCGGTTAATAAGTTGAGAGATGATATATATCTTAATCTACTCAATGAGTGTCGAACGATTTCCCAATTGAGTGACTCGATCTGATTTGAAGCATCATACAAACGAGAAAGTAAACTCATATCAAAGTCTGAAAATGAAAAGACGTTCAGAAATAAAGGAAAACCTCCGCCATTGAATTTGATGGCACTCTGCAATTTGACAACGGTGGAGGTGTGGCCTTTGTTAATGGCCTCGTGAAGTTGCTCAAGAGCCTTGTTGTAGTTGGTGATGTAGGCTTGATGGTGCTTCTGATGATGAAGCTGCATAATTTCGGCGTTGATGACGGGCTCAAGAGCGCCATAATCATAAGGGAGGTCGGGCAAGGAGAAGGTCTGCAGGCCGCGGAAATGTCCAGACCCTAAAGCTCCAGAAATTGTTGGCGTTAGGTTTTTCCTGCTTAGAATTCGAAGCGCCATTGTCGATAATCTCTCTCTCACACACACACGAAGGACCACAGTATTCAGTATTGATCTCAGCTCCAGTCACCCAAAAATATTCATCGGCTGGCGGCGTCTGTAGTCAAGTGAGTAATCCAATTTTGTTTGTTAGATTTACAATTCACCAAATTAAGAGCCATTTTTCCTGAATATTTTAAAGCAGTTAGAAATTTTGATTCTTAATATTGATTCATATAATTTAAGTAATTGATTAGTGTAGTATTAAAGAGATAATTATCGGATGTAAATCTCTCCATCTTATACCGTGAAATTTATAAGTTTGAGTGTAGATCTATGTGGTAGGGAGTTGGTAGTTACCAGGGATGGATAGTTATGTAAGTTATCATGGGTAGTTAGTTGTCTATGTAGTGGGGAGTTGGTACTTAGGTAGTTTCCTAAGTTAGTGGTTAGTGGATAGTTGTTTATATATTATCCACCTGATAGACAATTCTTCTTTGACGAGACTCTCTCAATCTCCTGGTGGTTTATGATTTCAAAAGAATAACACTCTTTGTGGATTCAAGGTTTAATTCATGGAATTAAACAAGTCCTTATCTCATCAAAGGGCGAATTGAAGAATTTACTGTATTGGGATAGGAGAACATTGATTTAAAGCATTTTAGACAGGGTAATTGCATTGGATAGCACTTTTAGGAATAATAATTAAATGTATAATAATATTTTTTAAAAATTGCAAATATAGCAAAATCTATCATCGATAGACTTTTATCAATGATAAGATTTATCACTGATAGACTTCTATTAGAGATATGGTCTATCACCGATAGACTTTGAAGGCAAAAATCCAAATTTTGCTATATTTGCAATTTTTTTTGTATTGTGTTATATTAACAAATACTTTGAACCTGATTGCTATATTCGCAACTGACTTTTTAAGATATTAATCATGGATTCATCAAGTGTTCGTCATTCTTTTTTCAGTATGTATCTTGGTCGATCTAATTATCCTATTAGAATCCATTTGGTGATAATCGATTCCTCATTTGAGTTTAATTATTGCTAACATTTGGTATCAGAGCATAGCTCGTGATAGAGCTAGAAGAGTTGGTGTTGGCCTCCAAAAAGGTATGGTTTTGAAGGTACGGTGAATTTTGCACTACAAGTTGTTGAAGAGGTGGGTCCTCTATAAAAGAACTTCTTTCGTGTAGTAAGTCTGCTCGATGGCTTACTATTATGGGGATGAGATAATCTTGCAGATATGCTCATCAAATCAGTTCCTCATGGCAAGTTCCAACATTGCTTGGACTTGCTGAATGTTTTAATTATTAGTGGTCCTTTAGGTACGTTTGGCTATGTTGTTTATGTTGCATCTGTTATCTGAGAAAATTCAAGTCAAGGTAGAGATTTGTTGGAATGTATTGAATCCTAAAGAATTGGTATATTATATATTTAATTATTTAAATATTTTAGTTCAAAGGGTGGCGATTGCATAGACAAAACACCCTTGTGTAAGTCCCTATAGTGAACGCATGTAGGTGAGCAAGAACCAATTTGATTCGAATTAAACAAAATTGTGAATTTGATTTTTATTTAATTTTTAAAATTAAATATTTGAGGAAATTTCTACAAATTTACAAGTTTAGAGGTTTGGTGTTAAAAAATATGTAAATTTGAGGGTTCAATTTTTATCCTTAAATGTTTGGGAGGTCAATTTCTTTATATCCTTCACTGTTTCAACTGGAAAAGTAGAAAAGAGAAAGAATGAGGAAAAGTGAATAAATTGGGTGAGAATTTTGAATAAGAAAACGAGAGAAAGCAGTTCGAGGACTTTTTTTAAGATATTTTAGACTCCATTTATAACCATTTAGTTTTTATTTTTAATTTAAAAAAGTGAGGCCTACAAATACATTTTCAACAACGAAATCCACTTTAAAAATTTCCCACCAAACACATACAAAATTAGTGAAACTTAAACAGATCATAAAAATTCCATCACAAATACGATATCTTCACTTTCATCAATCATGTCCATATACAATCCTAAGCCATCTTAACATTTTTATAATCATTTACTCCCCTTTTAAATTCATATCCAAATAGCACACTATTCCTTTTACATCATACCAAGAAAAAACGAACAAGAAACTTTGCCGTGCCATTGCAGTTCAAACTTCATCTCTTCATGTCATACCTGTCCAGTGCAAGGTAAATTTGCTAAAAGTAGGGGAGTCCTTACTAAACTCCATCCAAGACGCTATTTAGAGCATAAAAAATTCGAGCAGATAATGTCTTATCAACAACACTAATTATAGTCCTTGACTCCTGGATTTCTATCACACCTGTAGTAGGATCGTGTATGTGTATGACACGAACGTTGCTTGACTCGGCACCAGATACTTCCTGCTGCAGAGAACCCTCAATGCCCATCTTTGATAACACAGTCAGAAGCTTTTCCAAATCTGGCTGACCCCAGTGTATTAGTGGCCTCTGATCCGTGGCTACTTGCGCATTTTCAGGGAACAACTTGAATTTCCCACAATTTAACGAGAGCTCCCCTTTCAATCTTGTGATGTCTATATTTCCTTGATGCAACTTTCGCCAACAGAAACTCATAGCCGAGTCTGAAGCGATCTCTAATTCTAAACTGTCTTTCAAGTTTGGTACACATAAGGTTTCGCCTTCAGAGTACGAAAAGACTGTGAATGATTCTGTATTTGAATTGATCAGCCGGCTCAAATTCTCAGGAAGCTACATCAGGTAAACACGGGTACGCAAATGTAGGTCCAAAAAATTTATAAACTCAAGAATAATAGGAGATAATGAGTAAATAAATACACTACCACGGCAAAATTTGGCTGCAAGACTTTCAGCAACGGTTGTACCTTCTCCAGCCTTCAAAATAGGGTATACAAGCGCAAGAAATAAGAAAACTAACCAGTAGAACTCAAGAGTGATTCACAAGTTCAAAACCTTGAAGACAAACCAATAGAAGATATTAGTTTTGGTCTCACTTCATGCCAAGTGTCCTATTAGAAGCTCTCAACTCTACAGGGATCCTACAAACAATTTTTTGAGAGCTCCAAGTTCTTTAGTTTATTTTACAAACAAGTGAACTTTAATCTTCTCTTCAGGCAGAAATATTGATCATAGAAGATGGCATCATATTTTTTTTCCTCAGGAGGTGCGGGGGGAGGAAGAAAGGTCAAAGTGGAAGACCAAACATATTGAAGCAAATAAAGCAACTCATTCTGTATGTGCACAAGAACATTGGACTAGAGAGAACGAGGAGAAAAATGAACCATACTTTATACCAGATTGGAATGAACATTGAAGGACCTTCATATTCATTGGCTTAAACGGTAAGAGAGCAAGCTCAACATTAAGTCCCTTCTGCATATTATATGTGGAGTATTAACATCAAAGCCACTGAAAATATGTACTCTTGGAAGTAAAAAACAATAGTAAGTGCGTAGAATCATAAGCACCTCTAGAACAAGTAGAGAGCTAGGATCCCCACACCAACGTCGGAGCAAGTGGACCACTGGACCAAGTCGTAAGCTCCAATGAGGACAAAATACAATGCATGGTTCCTGCCAGTTCATTCTGCACAGAATCCAATTCTCAAAGTTTATCATGGTCCAAAACAAAAGTTACTCATAAAAGTTTATGCCTCTAAGCTGTTCACAACTATTTATAATAAACAGGAAAAGGTTTGTACAACATTTGGAAGTAATTATTCCCTCCACATAGTAAACCAGTTCACAATCCAACCTCCTTCACTCTCTAATTTTGATAACTGGTAGGATAGAAAAAGACTTCAAAGGCACATACTAGATAGTCCTACATTCCTAAGTATTCATCTTAATTACTCCGTTTCTTAAAAAAGTAAATGAAAATTGAACTACCACAATTGTAAAATTGGAAGTACATGTCACAGCACGAAACTTATAGATTGTTTGTTGTGTTTGCATAAGAAGGTGAGAAGAAAGCTTAGGCTAAACCATACAATAATTTGGGTGAATGAACTGCAGGAAAGACGTGAAGCTTTTTCTCTTTAAGGAGCTCGACAAATGCAAACACCGGCTCTCCAGAAAATAACTGCAACACCAACCATTATGTAAGAGCAACATTATACCACACTAATTTGACTAAACGCTCCAAGTACATTGAAACAACTAAACAAACAAATTCAAACCTTTTGTTGTCTTTGCTTGCATAACCACTCTGGTATAACATTGGCAAATGCCAACAACTCCTCAGCTACAGAAGAAATAAAATATATAGGAACCTACACAATTTAATTGCATACTTGGTATGAAGAAAGGAACCAACAAATATAAAAACTAAGCTCACGCTCTACAGCTCTAATGATATATACCCTCTCTACCCTCTAAGCTCTTACCTTCATTCATGTCAATTATTCAAAGTTTGCTCAATCGGCTAACTAAGGATATCAGCTCTTGATGGCTTTCTTAAAAAATAACAATATATGTGGAACTAGTTGTTTTTCTTTAAAATACAAACAAACCAGGGTGGTTAGATGAATGGATTTCCATTTCAGAGGATTATAGCTTACATTTGAACTTTGAAGAGTGCTGTTTAAATATAAAAAAGAAAAAAGGAAAAGAGTTTACTAACCTTCAGATTTGAATAATCTAGTGAAGCTGATATCTGCTCTAGAAGTTGCAGGGTCACACCAAGTCGATTCATAGGAATAAGGACTGAACCACCAGATTCAACAGATTGGATAGCACAAGAACAGATAAAAGAAAGTTTTTCTGATTCCTCCACGGTCTCAGCAGGATCACTCAATAAATTAGCCAAAGCTTCCTCATTACTACTAAATAACACAAAAACATACCCTCAGGAAAAACATTTGATGAATTATCCAAAAGAGTGAGAAAAATACTAGACTTTTAGTGCAAGATAGATTTCAAAGCAGAAGCATAAAATACCCGAGCGGCAATAAGTTGTTGTCTATAAGTGGTACTCTTGTATCGTTCTCTATGGCATTCATAAGTTCCAGAGATGAGAAATCAGAATAAATAATTGTCTCCTTCTGAAGAGCAAGGTAATCAAAATCCATTGCATTGGAGGAAAAAAAGATAGAACTTGAAATATATGCAATGTCTCTCTTTGGGCAATTAATAGTCCAGTTACAAGCGCCAATCTCAAGACCAGAGCTGAATGCCTTTATAACTAGTGCACCATTATAGCATGCTTCCTCCCCGTATCTAAGAGTTTCAACCTTCTGCATGCAATCCTTAACGTCAGCTGCACTGAGAAAAAGATCCTTCATTACATCCAAGGACATTTATGAACAAATGTATTGATTTTGAGTTGCGACTTCCTTACTTTAGTATCTTTCGTAATTAACTTAAAAGCTCCTATCAAAAGAATATATTGAAAAGCAGCACACATAGGACCAACACCCCGGTTGAGAGAGAGTAGAAAAACACAAGTTTCACAAGACTCCAAAATCAAAGTTAGAAACGCAAAAGAAAACGGTATCCAAGGAAAGGAATCTTCACTCCATAACAGGCTGTGGTGTTAATAGAATTCTGAAACGATTCCCACAAATATTCCCACAGCAGAAGCAACAAGAGGAGCCACAACAACCCGATTAATAAGAGAGAACCCAGACCTGATAGTTAGCAAAAGAGAGAGAACGTAAACTTAAATCAAGTAAAGAGAGATGAACTAAACATATTTTGGGATTTTATGTTTCTAAGTCCGATGATTTTTCCATATTGCCTCCAGAAAGAAATTGCAATTTGATTGATTATCTTCAATTTTATCATCAGTGGAGGCCTCCATGGAACAAAATCCAAGGGAAGACTTCAATTTTACTTTGGTCATTTACCTTTCCAAACCATAGTAAACAGACCCTCAGCATATAGAAAGTCCTAGAAAAACTATTGGAAACTATCTCACAAGGAAATAAGCTTGAAGGATTGAGAGGCTATATTCTCTTGTCTTCAAAAGGAGAAAAGGCCAACAAGCCACTTGTTTATCAGTTGTCATTTTGCCAACAGATTTTGGAAGTAGATCACTCATTCCTTTGGATGGTCGACTGCCCTACCTAATGAGATTAATAACCTCCTTACTTACACCCTCACAGGCCACCGCTTCACTGATGGCGAAAGAACCATGTGGATGCACCTTATTAGGGCCTTTTCATGGAGCACTTGGATGGAACAGAACAACTGTCTCTTAAATGGAAAAGGAAGCACTTTTGATGGATTCTTTTTGAACGCGTTATCTTTCTTGCTATGACCTTTTTCTTTTTTTAATGAAATAAACAACTTTCATTGAGAAAGAATGAAATAATACACAGGCATGAAAAAAGAAGGCACACTTCAAAGAAAGCGACTCCAGCTATGCACAATAGTGCCTAAAGAATAGTTACAAAAGGTCTTCGAAATCAAAACCTACAAGGATACATGAAAACGGACAAGGCACCAAATCTCCAAAGGATCCCTCTCCAAGCCCCTAAACACCCTTCTATTTCACTCCCTCCACAAGACCCATAAAATTGCACACACCCCTACAAGCCATAAAAAACGGCCCTTTCTCTAAAAAGTAGATTGAGGAGAAACTCATCGATCATAGTGCTAACATGATTATGACGAGCATCCATCATGCCAAATGTTTAAGGAAAGATTCCCAAATACTACTCGCAAGATTGTAGTGCCAAAAAATATAATCCAAGTACTACTCCCAAATCTATCTTGCTATGAATTGTGCAAATGTACATCTTTCTATAGCTCTTATAATGGTATTTCTTCCCTTTTGACCAATTGGAGAAGTCTTTTGTAATTCCTTTGGTTTGGGCTAATAATCCTTGTTTAGTAAATTTTATACATCAATGAAATTTGTTTCTTAAAAACTTAAAGAGAGAGAAGGCCACACCTTCATATATTGGCTAAAGGCATAACCATTCCACCGGCACCCAATCATCCAGATTTCCCCTTAACAACAACTCCCAATCATCCAGATTTCAACAAAATGAACCATGGAAAATTTGCTTTTGGATATATTCTGCAAGAAGACTATCAGACACCCAATGTTCAAGCCAAAACCTAACCCCATTCCCAGTCCCAATAGTATTTCTCTTCCTCAAGTCTTTAAGGCTGGAAATAGAATTCCAAGAACTTTGGGAAAACGATAGGTTTCTTCACTTTGGATTCCACCCAAGGAGGTCTTCTCCATGAATGATGAATACCTCCGCCAGCCTACAGCATAGTCCATGACTCTAGAATCTCCATAGCCATTTTGAAAACAAGGTGAAGTTCCTTTTATGCATGCTCCCAAAACTAGACCATCCTTTTCTTTTTTTTTCTTTCTTTCTTTCTTTTTTTTTTTATAAGAACAACTTTCATTGAGAAAAATGAAAGAATACAAGGGCGAACAAAAAACCAGTCCACCAAAACAACCCAACGAAGGGGTTCCAACTAAGAAAAATGTTTCCTAAAGAATAGTTACAAAAAAAGCTTCGAAATAGAAGCCCAAAGGGACACATGAAATCTCACCAAAAAATCAAACCTCACAAGGGTCCCTGTCCCTACCTCTAAACACTCTACCATTCCTCTTCCCCAAATGTCCCAAACCACCGCACACACTCCAGCAAGCCACAAGAAACGACTTTTCTCTCTGAAAGGCGGATGGAGGAGAAACTCCTCAATCGTCGCACAAGACCACCTTTAGCAATCAAGACACCTCAAGGGAGCAACTTTACCCCCAAATGAGAACCAAAACTAGTCCCTTCGAGCAAAGCATACATAGGAGCTTCGTCAACCAACTTGGTGATGAAAATGGGCCCCTAAAGTAGGATAGTTGAAACGGTAGTAGAAAGATTGGAGAGGAGTGCTTTAAAGTTGAGCCAGCGTTAGTTTCCTTTATCAATAACAAGGTCCCAAAAGGCTTTGGCTTCAAGGATTCCCACCAAAGGAAGACCAAGATAAAGTCACGGTAATTATATGCAACCGAATAAACAAATGCAGTGTACGATCAGAGTGCAAGTCATGACACCACAATTGTAATAGCAAGATGACAGAGTGATTCTTACGACAAAGATAGAGAAATGTTTCACAAACACCATCAAAGAAAAAGTGTAGCGAAACAAATAATAAATCAAAGAAAATTCCTTAATTTCCATCGTTCATAGACAAGATCCACAATGGTACAATATGAAAATGATTCCCAGTTATTAAGAAAATAATAAAATGAAGAAAAATAATAAAATAAAACTGTGTCAATCAGAATAAACAGGCACCCAACCACCCAGATCTCCATCTAATTACTTTAGTTTCTATTTTGTCTTTCCAGCTAGGCTCTAAAAGGCCTATGTAAAGTATTCAAAGAAATACTAAATAACTAAGTTACCTATACATGGGCATCCAACCCCCAAGATCTGCTCCATCCTGCCCAAACGCCACTTCTCTTAGCGCACGATGAAGCAGCTTTAGCTCTTCTGGCCTCATCCACTGCAAGATAGCATCATCTTCAGATCCATAAAACTGTTTGAATTCCATATGCATTGCAACAAGGTCATCCATCATAATTTTACCGAGTCTTGTAGTTGCTTCTGTCGCATATATCTATGACAAGCCAGTGAAAAGTATGTGAAATCAAGTTTTCACAGCACTGAAACTTATTATGACCACAAAAGATTCAATGCAATGAAAATAGTATCATCTACCTTTGCAGAGAACCCCTTCTCTCGAGTCAAAAAGGGTAGTCCTAACATGCCCATTGGACTAGAAATCAAAACAATATTAGTGAAAGATGGGTTCCAGAGACACAAGTTCTTAATGATTTTGTAGCAAGGCTCCGCTTTTATCAAAGAACCCACATCAAGTGGCTTTTCAGTTTTCTCCTCAGACACATTTTCCAAATTGAGAGAATCGTGGCCCGGGTGACTTGATAGTTCTTTATCTGAAAGAACATCAAAATCAAAAGGAACAGGGGAGAAGATAGGGAGAGCTGAAAAGTCCACAGGACAGTCAAATTGGATTCTAAACCCACAAATATTGAGCATATGACATGGTGGGAAATAGAAACATCCACCTTTGCTTAAACAAGTCTGAAACGGAAAAAGAAAAAATTATTATTATTTTTATAGAAAAAGATTACTTTCCATGAACTCGAATGTATGCAAGCAGTGAACTAATATAGCAGATATTAAGAAGCAACTTACAAATTCCATGACAATCAAGAGAAGTCAAATTTGCCGCCGATGCACTCACAATTACCGTAAAACAGCCTACATGAGCAAATAAGTACAGAAATTTAAAAACCACCAATAGAAACCATCATAATATGCTTTAGGGGTGCACGTAAAAACCGAAAAACCGACCAAAGTTGGTTCAGGTTGAAGCCAATTGGTTTGATGATTCAGGTTGAAAATTAAAAAACCGAAAATTATCGAGTCGGTTTCGGGTTGGGCATGAAAGAAGATTGGGAAAACCGAACAGACCGTTAAATGTAAATAAATAAACGCTAGAAAGGATTGTTTCATCAGGTTGGTAAGGACGCTCTCTTAAATTCACAAGCGAGTTTGAATCTTAGATAACGCAATTTATTTTGAATAAGACATGTGCTGCGATTTTCCTTACCCCCAGCCGCCAGTCCCCCCGCATGCGCACATGTATAAGCGGCGAACCAAGAGCCGAGCCCGATTCCACTTTAAATGAGTCCGGTTTGGGTTCGGTTCTGCGTGTATCCTTCACCAATTGAGCGGTTTGGTTCCGGTCTTCTATAAAAAACTGAGCCAAACCGAACCACTTACACCTCTAATATGCTTATCTAGACTTGAGGAAATAACTGATTTTTAAAAAATGGCACAAGCATGGGTGTTGTACATCTATCTATATTTTCCAATTCGGTAAGCAAACTTTCATTGAATGAATGAAATGTACAAGAAACCAAAAAGGGTAAAACAAAAAAAAGGCTACTTATACACTGACTGAGTAATCTATGCCATATAATTTTTACTGAGAGGATCTTCAATCCCACAAGGAATTTTTAATCAATAAGTTAAAATTTATATTATCTACTCATCGATCAAAATCTTTGTCAATTATGGGAAGTCAGCCAACAAACTGGTAAACCTGAAGGCACACAATCTTGGATGCACATGGCTCGGCTACTAGTAAGAGGGTAATTACCACTAAACTGAGTCTAGCATGTAACATGCAATAAAAGGATCCCACAACATAAATACTTATCATAATAACTCATGAAATTTATAGCGCTTCCGTCGTAATCTTAATTATTTGAAGATCATCGAATGAGCGTTCTTATCTAATTTTTTGTCTTCTGTTAGATTTCGCCTTTCTCCTGATATGTGGACCTAGCCTATTGATCATTCTAAGTCTTATACAGTTAAATCCCTAATGGTTGATTTGGTGGGCATAGTTGATCATCTTTTGAGGGATCTTTATACTGTTATTTGGAATGATCAATGTCCCCAAGAAAATCAAAATTTTCCTGTGGGAGCCAAGTCTGGGAGCTGATCGTTTACAAAGGAGAATGTCTTATATGCACCTTTCTCCTTCTTGGTGCTATATGTGTCAACACGTCGAGTTTCCCGCGCATAGTTCCTTTGCATCTCGTTTATGGCATATTATTTTGAAGGGTTTTAGATGACACTTACTTGTTTTAATAATATTTTTGATCTCATCCTTTTTGGTGGTATTAAGAAGACGAGTTGGTGGGCGTTTTTTTTTTTTTTTTTTTAAGGAATTCGTGTGGTGAACGCAATGGCCCATCTTTTCAGACTCTTTCTCCTCGTTTTGATCGTTTTATGGATCCAGTTTTGTCCACTACATTTTACTGGTGCAAATTATGATTCGACAACTTATAGTATGCATAAAAATATATGCAAATTGAGAGACACCAAATTATCTTTCTAACTATTTTCTAACTTAACAGATGAGAGTTGTTGAAATTCAAATTCACCTTGTCCCAAAGGCCATCACAAGCAAGGATCAAGAAAGACAATTATCCTCGATCTTCATCAGTCTCGTCTCCGGCTCCGATATCACCCACTGTTTCAGATGCTCGTCTCCAATGGCTCGAGATACAGCCAGTGTTCCTTGACCTCTCCATCCACCACGGCAACGATCTACATAACCGCCCTGAATATAGCACAAAATTAACTAATAACCAACTACAAATCCTTCAAATTCTTCCATTCGATTTCTAATAATGGCTTCCGATTCCTACCGATCTTTCGGTCCGATTTCTCTCTTCTCTCCACGCTCGGCGATCGGAGATTATGGGTTCCGCTTATTCTGCGTTTTACTGGTGCAAAAATAAGCACCCCTAGCGGCTGGTCGGTCGGAGGGAGCTGTCGTCGCCAAACTTGGTCGGAGGGCGCTGACGGGTGGCGTTCGTCGGAGGTTAAGGGCGGTGCTGGTGCAGGTGTGAACGAGCGAGAGCGAACTGATTCGGGGAGTGGGAACTGGGAAATATCGAGAGAGTGTGTGTTGGGGAGAGACGAACGAGAGGGACATGGGAGAGAGAGGCTGGCGGCTGAGGGTCTTTTTTCAGACTAAATTATACCAAATATGAATTTTCAAAAGTTTAGAACGCTTTTAAAAATGGTCATTTCTAACCATGTTTGTTCAATAAATTCATTTCTAAATATGTTTTGGAAATACATTTCTACCATGTTTGTTCAATGAATTCAACTCAAAGTTGTCGACAAGCTTCTTCATCTATAATTGGCAATTGCTTAAATGATTTTAGGTTTATCTCTACTAAGCAATCCATTCCTAAAGATATTATGCATAAGGCTCTGACAAAACTTGGTGAAAAAATTAATTATCAAAAAGTTTGGAGGGCAAAAGAATGCATAATAAGGTCATTAAATGGTGATGCGGCTGATTCATACAGCTTGATTCCAAGGTTTTTTTTTTTTGAAAAGTTGAAGAAATGAATCCAAGTATGACTGCTAAAGTATTTTTTTAATTAAAATTTCAATCACTGTCTATCGCGGTAGACAATGATAGACACCTATCACCGTTTATCAGCGATAGTTGTTAATCATTGTATATTGCGATAGACAACGATAGACACTTATCATCGTCTATCAACGATAACTGTTTATCATAGTCTATCGAGATAGAAACAATAGACAACTATCACTGTCTATTGTTTCATGCATCTATCACTGTCCATCTCTGATAGACTGTCACATGCATCTATCTCTGTCTATCTGTTAATCTTTTCATGTGTTTTTGTAGGTACGTACACTGTTTTAGAAATGGATGAAAATGGACATTTCAAATTTGTTTCATGGTTGTTGGTGCATCAATTGAGGGGTGGAAGTATTGTAGACCTACCATATCTGTAGATGGTACATTTTTAAAGTGTAAGTTTGTCGGCACTCTATTAACTGTGTCAACAATAGATGCTAACAATTAGATCTTCTCCCTTGCATTTGTTATTGTAGATTCATAAAATGACGCATCATGGAAATGGTTTTTTAAAAACATACGGAATAGTTTTGGGGATCGTGAAATTTTAGTATTTGTTTTTGATAAGCATCTTAGCATTCCCAAAAGAGTTTTTAGGGATGTTGAGTATTGTGTGTGCATGCAACATCTTTTAAGAAATTTGAAACTTTCTTTCAAGGATCCATTGCTTGACAAGTTTTTCATTAGTTGTGCTAAATCTTACACTTTTCATGACTTTGAGTATAATATGAGATCAATAGAATCAATTTCCCTAAATATTCGAAGTTATCTTAGTAACGTTGGTTTTGAGAGGTGGTCTCGTGCATATTCACAAAGAAGAAGGTACTGAATGATGACAACAAATATTGCAGAAAGTGTAATTTCAGTTTTAAAGGATGTTAGAGATTTACCTGTTACAAGTTTGCTTGATTCGAGATTAGAGATATATTACAAAAGTGGTTTTATGATCGAAGTAAAGATGCTTTCTCAATGAAAATTGTTTTGAGTACTTGGGCTGAGAATACATTGCGTAAAGACCGTGAAAAATCAAAAAGTTTCCTGGTAAGTGTTTATTTATATTTAGACATAAAAATGAATGATTGACATAGATAGAATTCTATCTTGGTCTATCGGAGATAAACACTGATTTACTATCTCTGATAGACAAAGATAGACTACTATCATGATCCATCAGACTGATAAAGTCAATTAGTGTCTCTCTAATAGACTCAAACAAGGTACTATCGCAGTCTATCTGTGATACTATCAGTAACCATTTTTCTTATAGATATTTTGATTATGATTGCATTTTTATTTATTTATTTATTTATTTATTATGTTGATTCTATTAACAATGTTGAATACAAAGTAAATAGATGTTTAAATTTATTATCCTATCTTCGCTCAAAAATGGTTTTTGAAAATGTCATTTTGTTTTGTTTATTTTCAAGTTTTTTGTGAGGAATTGTTGATAATGACTTAAGCTTTTGGCCCATACCAAAAAGCTTTTTATTAAGGGTTTTCAACATAAAAGGTCTTAAAATAAGGGTTATATTACATTAATGTCTTGGACATTTCATTTTTTACACAAAAAAAAGGGGTCTATTTGGCTTTGTTTTTCCATGTCAGTGGCTATTTACAATTTAGGCCTTGGCCCCCCACACACAAATATATATATATAGAGAGAGAGAGATTCTCTCTCCTCCATGCATAGGCTTAGGGCTTTAGCTCCTTCCTCCTCCCTTTCTTTTCTCCTTCTCGGCGGTGTGAGTTGCAGGTGGGAGACGAACAACGTGGCGAGCAGATTCGGCGCATCTTCCGACACTGGGCAAGCAGATCCAACGTGGGGAGAGCAGATATGGTGCGGGATGAATCGACGACATAGGGTTTTGGATGAAGACGGTCAACGACGCAGGGTGTTTATATTGTACTGTCATATGGATGAGGTTATATTGAAACTACTTTGTTTTTTTTCAATATATACTATGATATATATCTTCAAATTTTATAGAGACTTTCTTTTTATGATATATATACTAATATATATTGAACATTAAGTTCATTTTTGATTTATATATGGTCGTAAATAGTTTTGTTTATTTAAAAATCATGAGGTTTTAAATTGAATTTGAAACGATAACATTAATTGAGAATTAGAGATTTCTGTTAAGGAGTTTCTATTAAATTTACTTGAATGGAATTTAATTAATCTTACTAATATATTTCGTATATTGGTTAGAATATTTGCGAACATCTAAAACAAATATTCTAATGTATATTTCAAAATAGCCACAAATCTAAACTATGATATATATGAGATAATAACGCAAAATATAAACAAACTCAAAATAAACAATGAACTATAATAGACAAACTCAAGTAAGTTATACCATCATATAAAAATGAGCTCTTTTCAAATATAGCAAAAGGAACCAAAATATTTACAATTTGTAAATATTTTCAACAATTTTGTTATTTAAGATAATTTTTTAATAAAAATTGCATTAGAATAATATACAGACGCACAAGCAATCCTTAATTAGGTCATACCTAAATACCTTGGATATATGCTAAATAAACAATGGAATATATTACATGATAGTAAATAGTACTCAAACAAACAGTGAAATATATTACACAATATCAAAAATCAAACGTTAATGCATCTTCTCTCTCCAATTGAAAATGAAAAAAAAAATATACTAAATGCATTTTATCTCTCCAATAAAAAATGAAAAAGTCATATTAAATACATTTTTTCTTCCCATAATAAATGCATTTTCTCTTCCCATTAAGGGAATCTCGTAAATAGAGAAATATATATAAAAATCAGATAAAAAAATAATAAAAAATGGCAAATTTGTCCAAAGTTAACACTAAAATCCTTTATTGAAAAAATCCAAAATTAAAGACATTTTTAAAAATATATGACCAAAGATGGTTTTTTTCTTTTTTTCTTTTTTTTATTTTTATTATTATGTAAAAATCCCTTTTATTAATTTTAATACCTCTCCTTTTATTTTTCAATTGTTTTCAACTGTCATAAAACATTTTAACGTTAGAGATCTAATGTTTTGACTGTTACTAACGTTTTTGACCGTTTGACCGCTACATATTCAAAATCAATTCAATAGATTTGAAATGTTTCAGAATTTTCCTATATATAAAGAGATCAATATTCAATTTGAAGATACACACAATTTTCTTCTCCTCTGTCTTCATTTCCGCAAAGTTTTTCTTGATTCCATCGAAATTGTGCCACAATTGATTTAAAGGCAGTAATTAGTTTATGATACAACTACTATTCTGATTGATTTGGTTCCAATAAGGAGATGTGTGAAGAAGAAGAATAAGAACACGGCAAGGAAGATCGTTAGAGCTTATAGGCTCGGACTGCAGTTTTGAATTGATGAGCAATTATTTGTTTTCAACTTAACGAATATGTAATTTATCTTTTTGATCTATTGTTGAATAGAAGAGTTCTCTCTTTCAAGTTCTCCTATGTTTTGTGGGTTTGTTCTTTTTGCACGGAGAAATGAGAATGCGTTAGATCTTCGATTTGGAGAGTAATGGCATCATGAAATTAATAAAATCGTGAATTTGATTATCATTTAATGTACAAAATTAACTATTTAAGATCAAATTTCTACAAATGTAAGTTTGTGCAATTTTTGTCCAATGGTACTATTTTTACAACTAAACAAGTTTAATGGTCCAATTTAATCATACATGAGTACGAGAGCTCAATTGCATATTTTATGAGTGGTTTTGGAAATTTACCCTAACATTAATGAAAATTCACTTTTTTTTTCCTCTGTGACGCCTCACCACATTCGAGAGCTTTCATTACAATTAAGGAACTACACTAACATAACTATAAATCACCAAAATTTGCAATTTATGAAATATTGTTTTCAAGATGTTGTAAAACAGTCTATGTTCTCTGACCTTCAAATATTTTGATATGCATCAATAATCTGACAGAATCATTACTTTAACAATACTCATCTGCTAAAGGAGAAAGAGTTTCCTCTACCTCTCTAATTTTATACTTCAATAGGTGTCGCACTCTTGATACACAGCAATCAGCTTGAGAAGGCGTCGTGCCAGCAATCTCTTCATTGCTGGGGGAATGGATAACTTGACCCACCGATTTGGGCTAACAACAAAATTAGTCAGCAAAGACAGCAACCCCCTTATGCATGCAGGTCCTTGTTTGAACTCCAAGCTGGAGCTTTAGGCCCCACACCGTCCCCTAAGATTGCCGTTCCATTTTCAACACTTATTAGGGGATCGGATTCACTTTCCTTCACCTACAAATAACATCATGTAGACTAGACTGTTTCAGTTCCATGGCGGTAGAGCAAGACATAACATGTCAATGGCAGAATTAGTAGTAGTACCTGGGATAGTTGTGCTGATGATACTTCATTAGACTTCTGTTGGCTCTCGAGGGTGCAGCAATAGGAATAGAGAACCATTCCAACTATGGCAACCAAGATTCCCAAAATGTTCCGCCAGCTAAATGGGTCGTGAAGCAGAACATACCCAAACGCCAAAACTAAACAAGTTTTTAGATGTCCTAGGACCTGATATGTAACTGCAGAAGTCTTTCCAATAACCAGAAAGGTACTGAAGTTGACTGACACAGAAATAAGGCAGGAGAGTACGATAAAGAACTGTACACAGAAGCACAAAAACAATTAATGTCAGAAGTAATATAGTTAGGAAGTGGAAGAGGATAGGGGTCAGTAGGGAGCTTAGTTGTTAAAATCTCACCAGCACTTGGGGAGTGTATTTGAAAGCAAAAACATTTAGATCAGTTAGACACCAATCCAGAAATGGGCCAGCGATGAACAGAGTTAATGCCTGATAAGGACAAGATTGGTATAGAAGTTGTGTTGAAGAAACTTTGAACTTTTTCTGAATGGTGTTTGTCATCTACGTTTAACTGGTCAAGGTCTTGAACAGAAAGGGAATTTTCATATTCACGTTAACTAGCAAAGGAGAAAGGTGCTAGCAACTAATCATATGCTTCCTAATAAAAATAAATAATAAATCAATTAGTAGGTCTGGTGGCCTCATGACAGACACTCTCTCCACTCTGCAAATAATCGATCACTTAGACCAGAAAGAGAGCAAATTAAACCAATGCTTCCCACAAGACATGCTTTAACCCACACATGAAAGCCAGTCATCAAAAGGCATGCAAAGTAAACACCGAGAGTAAAAGTAACTCAGCCTAGGATACAATCTGTGCAACACATGTGGTAAGAACTGCAAGCAGAGACAAGAAAGACCCGAGGGCATTTAATTGTAGATCCGTCACAGTTGCAATCCCAACACCCAGGAGGAGGATCGTGAGTGAAAACTGGATGCTTTTACTGCAATAGCAGTAAAAATGTCAATATGCTGCCAGATAGTATATTTAGACAGGACAGTATAATAAAAACCAAATACATATATGTTCGCAGCTAAACTACCCATGTGATAAATATAATTTAACAATAAAAGCATCTTCATGTAAAGCGCTCACAGTTTGACCAGGAACCAATAGAATATGGATGGAATTATCGTAGAAGTCACACAATACATCAATATTTGAAAGAAAATCAGTCCAAGTGGGTTGTCCTTTTTTTTTTTTCTCTCTTTTTTTTGTGTGTGTCTGTGATGAGAAACATTCCATTAGAATATCATTAATGGTATGAAATTACAAAAGGGCAACAAGTGCCATGAGGGATTACATAATGCTATTCTACTGGGAAATGAGAGAAGAAAGATTGTAATCACAAAAAAAAAGGAAGTGAATTTATACCAAGAGAAAGATGGGTACAAAAGGTGATTAAAAAATTGTGAGACGTCCGATTCCTTGTCATAAACAATGCGATGGTTTAATCCAAATGGACCATTGATAGGCTTTGATGATGAAAGTCCACAAAATCTCCCTATCCTTCTTAAGAGGGTGATCGTTAAGCAACATATTCAGATGGATAAGGGGATCATTAGGGAAGACCATGTGATATTGAAGGATCTGGGGAGAGGGGGGACCCTTAATCAATTCTTGGCTCCTGGGAATTTCTTTAAGCAACACAATCTCTTCTGGATACATTTTCCATTCTCAGCTTAATCAGTACAGCATAAGATGATGCTTCACAGAGGAAAAAGATAGAATAGATAGCAAGGAACAAGGCAAAGACATTGGGGAACACCAAGGCCTAACCTTAAATCCTGAATAAATACCTCAAGTCCTGAAGAAGAGTAATCTAATTACATCACATGATTGATGTATATCTGAATATGTTGAAAAACCAAAGCACATCATTCATATGTTACAACTTGATGTTCCTCTTTTTTCTTTTTATTTAATTATTTTTTTAGACAAGAAGCAATTTCATTGGCAATATGAAATTGTGAGGGGGAAAGAAAGAAACTCCAGTCCAAAGGAGATTACAGAAGGGATTATAAACCAGCACAATGCGTATTGAACCTATAACCTATAATTACAGATACAAGTCTGCGCACTTGAATAATTCAAGTTACAAGTTTATTCGATTTAAATAATTCTAGTTAACTTCTAGACTTAATCCAACTTCCCCTTGTAACAATTGGATCAGCTTGATCAAGCTGTTTGAGTTGTTTAGTTTATAAAATATGCAGAAATTAAAAAAATATGTATGAAAATTAAGTACATTCGGAAACTTATTTGGCCTATTTTTATTTGTAAAACTAAAAATATCATTTCAGTAAGCTAAAATGTTTGAAAAGTTTTGCTTCAAATTTTTTAGGATAGTTGTAATGAGTAGCAAAATTGATTATCATATTTTATTTGCAAAGATGATAATTTTTAAAATTTTTGGGTATATCATTGATAGACTGTAACACTAATATACCATTTTCATAGTCTATCAATGATAAACCTCTATCAATCTATCACTAATAGACCGTGATCTATTATTGATAGATGTTTATCATTAGTCAACCATTTTTATATCGATTGTTGATAAACAATTTTATGTATATTGGCGATAGATTATTATTACTAATGAACTATATTTATGTCTATTAGCAATAATTTCTCCATCTGATAAACTATTTGTATGTCTATCATTAATAGAACATTTTCATGTGTATCATTGGTAGACCATTTCTACATCTATCAGCGGTAAATGTCTACCATAGATGTGTGGTACATATCTATTATTATTAGACATAAAAAATGGTATTTTAGTGATACATTGCTATTAGTAATTTAATATTATTTTATTTTGTTATCACTGTTTTGTTATTGATATTAAGTTACTACTAATTTTCTATTTTTAATCTGTTGATATGATACATCGATGATGGATCAAATGAACAAGCAAATTAATCACTAAATGGTAAAATATCATCAATATACCATTTTTAATCCTATTGATATGATATATTAGTGATAGAATTAATTACAAATAAGTATGTTAGGTATCACATGAAAGTTAAATGTCCTTTGTACATACCAATATAAAACATTTGTTTTATATTGGTAAGGTATATCAGTAATAGACCCAACAACAAGTAAGCATGCTAACAACAATTGGCATACAACTATAGACCTAACAACGAATAAGCACGCGAACAACAATTGGTATAAAACTAAGTGAAATTTTACTCATATACATTTTTGTATTTTATTGATATAGTTATTAACAGTGTACCTAATAGTGATTAAGCATGCAAATAATTATTGTACTAATACACCTTGTTTTAATATATTAATATAATATATCGATGATAGACCTAATAATAGATGAGTATGTAAACAATCACTAACGGAAAGTAAAAGTTAAATACCATTTAGGGTTATTTTCAAATATAGGAAAATGAACCAAAATATTTACAAATATAGCAAAATTTTATTATCTATTTGTGATAGACAGCGATATACTACTATTTGTGTCTATTTGTGTCATGATAGAAACAGATCCCAATCTATCGCAATCTATCGCATATAAATTGTGATATTTTGCTATTATTTGTAGATATTTTCAACAATTTTGTTATTTAACACAATTTCCCTACCATTTACATTTTTTAGTATATATTGATATGATAAGTCAAACATAGACCCTATAACAAATGAGCATTCAAACAATCATGAATAAAAAACAACTTTAAATATCACTAATACACTATTTTTAATTCTATTGATATGGTATATCAATGATAAACCCAATACCAAATGAGTATGCAAACAATCATAGATAGAAAACAAAAGTTAAATATCATTCATATAATATTTTTTATTTTATTGACAATCTATATCCATAATAAACCTAAAGAGAAAATGAACATGCAAGAAACCACCTAATAGTAAATGAGGTAATTACTTATACTCCATTTTATATTCTATTGATATGGTATATCATAAACATAATAACAAACAAACATACAAACAATCATTGATAGACACCTATCACTAAAAGATCTCAAATAGTGCTAGGTCTCTTAGATAAGTCTATTAGTGATAGACCTTAGTTATTGATAGGTGTATCATTCTTATACCTCAATTAGTGATAGGTCTATGGGTTCAATCCATGGTGGCCAATGGCTATGTACCTAGGAATTAATATCCTATGAGTTTTGTTGACACCCAAATGTTATAGGGTCAGATGGGTTGTCCCATGAGATTAATCGAGGTGCGCATAAGCTAGCCTATACACTGATGGATATCAAATAATATATATATTAAAATCAACGGCATTTTGGAATGAGCTTGAGATTTAGCAATATTTTGTGCCTCAATATACAAAAATTCCAACAAAATCTTTACGAACGAAGTACTAATTTCATCTAAAATAGCAATAAGAAAGGTGAGGGAAAACACGCCTGATGACAAATTACCACTTACCCAATTCTCATTCCTAACACACGGTAGATAATCAAGTAAAGATCTTGATACAAAATCATAACAACAAAACTGAATGGAAGCAAAGGCCTCTTGCTTAAGAATTGGAAAAAAAATTGCCTTGTACATGAAGGTTTCAACAGTTATTAGACTCACCTGAACTTTTTCCTGAAGAAAAGGGTCTCCAAAAGGACAGTACAGGGGATGATTGCCAGTTTCGTCATCTGGTATAGCAATCAATATACTCTTTATTCAAGGACTAGGGAGATTTAAATAAATCAATACTTGATTTCATAATTAAAAATAATTCGTGAGAAAATAAAATCACTAATGTTATACAAGAGCATGCTCAAAGAGAGCAAATTTATTGCTCATAGGATCTAAGATTTCAGACTTGACATGTATCTTAGAAAAAGAGGATAAATTATAAAGCCATATAAAGGATTAAACATTCAGGTCACAAATGTGACTTTACCTGGTAGAAGCCAACAGAGTTGAAGCCCAAGCTAAGATTTAGAAGCCCAATTGAGATTCCATTTAGTATTCCAAATCCCATTACAGCTCTTGCATCAAAAGGCTTATGTTCAAACAGTTTCATCAACAGTGCCACATGAAGGGAACAAAATGTAACAAGCAGATGCCAGCTTGTCAATGTAGTGGCTGTGCATCATCCAAGTTCCATTAATGAACGAGTTCACATACAAAGGATAAAGAGACAAGTATCAACAGGTAGCTTATGCTCATAATTTGGCGAAAATAAATAGACCGAAAGGGAAAAGTCACTCTTCTCATGATAAATACAAGAACTGTACACTGATCTGGTTTCAATAGATTACAATTTTTCTGGAGGCATGTGACAAGTTGATGATGTGAATGCTAGGTCATTTTGTACTGAAATTTAGTAACGTTATATTCAGACAAAACATATAAGAGAGTAGCTCATAGGCTGAAAGACTGAACTAAGTTTCTTTTATTAACAAGATATAAGTATGGAAAAATTTACAAAGAATAGAAGTTCATTAAAAATTAGTAATGCACTTCAGTGGCAGGAAAACCGAAAGCACAAATAAAACTTCTCTGTTCGGCTTAAAGTGTTCAGTCAAGAATAGATCTAAGTCTACCAAATCCAAGCTCTGGTGGCAAATCTTGCGATCAATGAAAATTTGATGTGAGATAACCAAGCCTATAATTCTTGTAGATCCAGAAACCAATTCTTAGAAAAGTTAAATGTTCGTGCCTCAGTTGGGAGGAGAATAGAAACGTCAATATTGCTCACGGATTATAGTCAAAATAGATGCAAACGAGAGGGCGCGAAATTATGGGTTTGGAGCCTAAATGGAATAAATATTTAGCAACTCACCGAACGTGAAACCGAGTGTGCTAATAAGTGCCTTGTTGCATATGACAATCGAGACAGACGAAACCACCGACAAACTCAATGCCCCGATAGTCCCGAGCTGGAACTTCTGGCTTTCACTCATTTTCAGGCTGCTCAGTGTCGAGTCCTGCCACGATCTGGATTCTGCAATTCCACTCACCACCGTCAAAGAAAAAAAGAACAAAAAAAAACCAAGTAGGAGCATAGACTACGAATATACGAAAAAAAAAATATGGCGGTGCTAGCAGGACAAATAGAAATTCACCAAGCATCGCCAAATTCGGGCGTGGTGTAATTCATTCATTGCCATGAATTAGAAACACGAAAGCATGAAGCAGCAGAATTGGAAAATAAGCAGAAAGAAACACAAAAAAAAAAAAAAAAAAAAAGACGAAGAAACAAAAATCGAACAATACAGTGAATAAGATCTGCAGAAAAAAGGAGGTGAAAAACGCAGATCTACTAGGTGGACAAAAAAGTAAAGAAAAGAAAGGGACATACCGCGGAGAGACAGATGGAGGAAGAGAGGAGTGTAGGTGTATGCGGTACGCTAGAAGAATATCTGTAACATAATATGATGCAGAGAAGATTGATTGGAGCAGTCTGCGTGGGCTTTAATGGAGAAGGAAGAAGGCTAACAGTTATGACAAAGGAGAAATGGAACGAAGAAGAGCGTTTGTGAATCATAATACCAATACCATAGAATTTAATTAATTATTAATTAATTAATTAATTAATTAATTAATTAGTCTCTACTCCCACTTGTCTCCCTTCCCCTTCTCCAATTGTATTGTATTTGTACTATCGTAAAAAGTAGATGGAGATTCAGGTTGCCCACCAAATGAAAATTGAAATAATAATGATTTATATAGTTTTTTATTGAAAAATAATTTATTTATGGTTAAATTGCAAAATCTTATAAATAATTTTTATGATATGATAAAAATTAGAATTTGATCTTTATGGTCAGATAAACATTCAAGGGAAATTGTGTATGCAATTGTTTTGTTCAATTAGACTCAGACATAATCTAGTTTGTAACCAAATGCACATGCATTATTCTTTTTCAGTTTAGAGGAGTTGTGTTATCTACAATCAAATTGCGCAGCCAACAATCTACCCAAACTGACACTAGTAATATGAATCAAATTGAACACATATTATCTCTCGTTGAGACACCAATAGGAGGCTAAGAAATTAAACACATATTTTTGGAGCTTGTTTAAACCTAGATAAATAAGCATGTAACTATTGACTTTATAGGGGTCAAATGCAATCTTATGTCTGGGGTCCAACGAAATCTTATGTCTAAGTTTTCCTCCTATATTGCTTTTATGACAACAATATGTTATCTAACTCTTTCGATATTAAGCTCAACATGACATGTTAACCCAAGTGATAGCAATAAAATCAAGAAAAACAAATGGCTACTAAGAATTGAGCAAAGGAAATGGGCACAAGTGGAGTTTTTATTCCTTCCTTAAGGTATCTACACGTTTGAATCCCAAGAACATAATTAGCTCATAAAGAAAAATAAAAATCAAATAACTCATTAATTGAAACTTGAAAAAAAAATCTACAATAAATAAAGCTAAAACTATAAGTAAAGAACATAAAATAGAATGCTAGCAAGAGAAAACTATAATGGATGAAATGGAAATAACAAAAGTAATAACTTTCTTAAATTTTCTCATCAATCCAGGTAGATTCAACCTATTTCGAGATGAATAAAGCCTTTGCACTTATTCTTTCAAATCAAGTGCCTAGAAAAGGTGTTCAAAATTGAATAAAAGATCGGAGCAACAGTCGGATGAAGAAAGTATTGGAAAATTTCAAGAGTTTCTCCAAGTAATCATGATGATTATGGAGACGAGTTTGTAGCTTTCATAGATCTCAAAGAGCTAGTCTCCAAATTGACTAGGAAATTTTCCTTATTAGTTTGGCAAATATATTGAGGATTTGGTTTTATCTAATCTTGATCAAGATACTACAACTTCTAAGATTTATACACATCATTTCCATAAAGGTCAAGTTCTGGCCGTAACTTGGGTGCGACTTATGGGCAATGTTGACACTACCCGATTGCTTATGCATTCGGTCATTTGATGGGTTGTGATTGCAACTTGAACACATCATTGACCATTTTTTTTTTCGAATGACAAAAATATAAGAACAACTCAAAGTATGACTCTTTTTGCACTAATTTTTCTTTATTTGACTAATCGTGGCTAAGATCACATACTTGACTTGTATTTACATAAAATCACTCATAATGCTATAAATATGATGTTGAACATATACTTTTCAATTAATAACTTAAGTTTTTACAGCTAAATAAGTCACCTAAGAGAGAGTTATCACCTATCAATACTGTGGAGATCTTAGTAGTAACATGGATGATTGATAACTCCCCCTTCATGAACTATTTAGCCTTAAAAGGCTTAGGTTTATTGAGTAAAAAAACATGAGTTTATTATCATATTTGATAACTTTAAAAGTGATTTTATGCAAAAACAAGTCATGCATGTGTCCTAGCCCTGATTAGTGAAGTGATGTGAAATATGTACAAAAAAAAAAAATTCAACTAATGAGTAGGGAAAAACAGAAGACCAAAATAGAAAAAAGAAAAAAAAAAAAAGGCGGGGGGCACCACAACGTCCGGTGCTACAACTCGAGAGCTCAAATCTAGGTAGCACTGCAACGGACAAAGAAGTTTTGCATGTGAATTCACCACAGTGCCACAGTCATAAGGCAACACCGAGACGCCAATCTATATTTTTGGAGAACTTTTCTCTATTAATTCTAGGGTTTTTTTTGGCCTTATTTCTTATAGAATTTTGGGTTCTAGAAAGTGTTTGGCTGAAAAAAAAAAGTGTGAGAGAATGAGAAAATTGCTTATTGTTGATTCTGAGGTGCAAATCAAGTGTTCTCAACGTTCTCCGTCGACAAGATTCACTACGATAGTAGTGTTTCCTATTCGCCTTAATTTTTTTTTACTCTTATGGTTGGTAGAATGTAAGAAAGTACTTTTGTAACAATGATGAGTGGCTAAACGTTTTTATTTCTAGGGTGTTGATAAACTTGTTATGAATTTGAGTTAATGCTTAGTATTTTCTATGGATATTGTGGAATTGTTTGTTTTTCAATGTTATTGTGCTTATTTCTATGTTGATTGGGCCATAATTACATGTCAGGTTAAATATTCAATATGTTTAACTTGATCTATAACATCGAATCATTATTAATTTATCATGTGAATTGTTAGGTTAATAATGAAAGTTGATTATGGCTATGTTTAATGACATGCTTCTTAATTTGGTTTCAAAAGATTAGTAGTCAATTAAGTTTGCATGAAAAATATTTGTTTTTTGAGGGATATTAATCCAAAAAATAGTTTCTAAAGTTAAACATATCAATGTCTCAAGATTACATAGAATCTTTACATGACTTAATGAAGTTACATAAGGAAATCAACACTCTTGAACGCTTTTGTCCCTTGAGTTTTGATCTTTGCTTTACTTTTGTTTTCTCTTATTTAAAAAATCACTTCACCTCGTTTCCAATCCTTAGATAAAGTCAACACAATTCTATAATAGCTAAACTAAATCTTAGCATTTGATCTCTTAAGGACAATACTAGGTCTCTCAAGCCCATTACTATGTTACAATTTAACTTGTGTGTTTGCACTCACATCAGAAAACCCCTTTGAAGTCTATAAAAGACAGCCATTTGCACTCCCCAAAACATCGTCCAACAAGCTCAAGTCAAGTTACCTAGAATCTTTAGTGTTTTTCTATCTTTTATTTTATTGTAATCCACCTAAAGGGAAGGGTTGTTGTTCTGATCATCTTCTTTGTAATACTCTTTCAGAGTTAGAAAAGGAACATCCTAAAAGTTAGAAAAGGAACATCCTAAGAAATGCATAAATATAGCTGAATGAGTGAGCCAAGATGAGTAGTAATTTCCACCATAATTTATAAATTGAAAGATCCAATTTTAACACTTATATAAGTTTGAAATAAGTTCAAGAGTTCCATTCTTTAAAAGTTTGATGATATAATTGCAACTAACACCGTGGTTTTTAGAACTTGACTTTTAACATTACTATTGGAGTGAGTTTGACCATTAAGAACTAAATTGAAAAAAGAAAAAAAAAGAAAAAGGAGGTAATTTATACTAAAAAAAAATAGCCATCAAATAGCCATCACGGGAAGTTACAGAGTAGAGAAATTAAAACACGAAGAATACAATATGAATTTATGAAATTAGCGGAACAGAGAAAAGAAGATGGAAACTTGGAAATCGGAAGAGAAATTGGGAACGGAAAAAAGGATGATGAGGAAGAAAAAGGTAAAAGGCTAAAAGGGTAAATGGTGGCGGTGAGCCGGAGAATGAGGGGACAGGGCCGGGGACGACATGACGGCGAAACGAGAGCTGTAAATGGTGGAAACATCCACGCTGGTGGTGGTGGGTGCCCATGGGCTCTGACTTGCCGACATCATGCTTATGGAGTTGGTTACGCCACCGCCGTACCTTCTCTCTCCTTTTCGGCGAGGCCCTTTCTCCGCCCACTTGAGCTCCGCCTGCTTCACCGCAGTTGAGTACCTCCAGCCAAAGCAACCCACATCTCCTGCCTTCCCTATGTATCTGTCCAAATTATATCCAAATTATATGAACACCACGCACATTCCTCAATCCTTTTAATACTACTCGAGGTCGAGAGTTGGGTTACCTGTGGCTGAATTTTCTTCCCAAACACTCCATACACTTCCTTCCCTCCGTCATCTCCCCCATCCCTATTCTTACGCATTGCCGGCAGTAAACTCTTCCACAGACCTGCCAAGTTAAATAGCAATATGTATATGTTTTTAGTTGCTCTATAAATATGTGTTTTGTGACCTTAGAAATCAAGAATTATGCATACCAGGCAACGATGTCGGAAGATATAGATGTAGGTGGTGCAGTTGGCGCATATATTGGAGTGAGGAATCCCAGGGCGGCGTCTCCCGGTCCCGACCGTGGCCCTGTGATGCTGATACATGGAACTCATACCGCTGATGCGGCTTGCCTCCTCGTAGGCCGCAGTGTACTCCAAAGCCGGCCTTAACCCACCCACATGCTCCGACTTCGCACGGCTTTGAATGTCGCCGGCACTTCCATTTCCACCTACCTGCGCACTCGGGTGAAGGCTGATTTTGGTATCGGGGCGGGACTGTTGGTTGGCTGCTTGCAGAGCTCTGTTGAAGTCTAGGCTGGGGAGTTTGTTTAATGGGGTAGTCTCATTATCTCTTGGGATTGGAATTGGAATTGATGGGGTGCCTCTTCTCTTTTCAAAAGAGTTGGGTTGAAGATTGACATCCGTGAGATGTCGAAAAGTGAGATTAACCGAATCGTCTGGCACCCCCTCGTACAGTGCTTCAAGCTCCAGTCTTGCCTTCCTGAACCCACCATCATCCATGGCAAATTATATTCCAAACACTTCAAACGGACTGCTTTATAAATCATAACGATTGGCTCTATGGATAAAAGCCAAAAAACTGGCCGGTATTTGCCTTTTTCTTCTACTTCAACAGCATAAAATATATCAATAATCTCGATCTTATCGACAGATAAAGATAATGAATAAAGAAACTAATGGTGCTTCATTTAGTTATAACTCATCATAATGAAAGCTAACCATGGAAAAGGTCAATAAACAATACCTGAGCTTAGGAATCTTCTCAGAACACTCGGACAAGATAGAAAGAGATCCTCGGCCGGACTATTTAAAAAATCACAAAACCCCTTGTCTTACTTTGTCATTTACCTGATGTTTGACCAACCTGCATCTCTTGAATGTTGGTCAACTATAATCTGGGAGAAACCCATGCTTTCTTTACAACTACAATAACTGAAACTACAATTTTAACGATGCATTATGTCACACTCGGGAGCTTTAGCATTATGGCTCTCTTGCAAACAGCTTTTGCAATTGAAAGTATCAAAAAAACAAGTCCTTTATATCCCTGGTAGACTTGACAGGCTACGTCATATATTAACGACTCCTCTTAGGAAAAAGGAGGAGCGAGAAGTGAGGTTGATAAATTAAGAGCGTATGTGTTTCAGTTTATATTATTTATATACCAGGTGAGTAGAAGAGAAACTGAAAAAGCAACAAATAAACAAAAAAAATGTTTTTAATCTCGATGGTGCTCTCTGCATCCATCACTTGTGCTCTCGTGTCCTGATCCATGACACAATTCCTCAGACAGGCGTCTCTCACTCTCCACGCTACTTGGTTGACTGGACTGCTGCTCACTCGTGACACTGGAGATGCCAATTTGCTTTGAATAGCTATCTAAAGGTTGGCTGGCAGCCTCCACAAGACTCATCATGCTTAATCCTGCTCCCTCCAGTTCCATGTCCTCACGGTCGGGGTGGCAGTTCAAGTCAATTTGCCCACTGCTATTTGCAGCCTCCTCATCTTTTATCCTGCTCTGGCTTCCTTCATTCTCTAAATAGTTTGTTTGCAGAGACGTACCCCTCAGTGTCCCACCCGTTCCTGTTTCATCGAACTGTGGATTCCTATCCTTGAGCAGAGTTTCCACTTCACGTTCTGATTGGCGTTTCTTCTTGCGCAGCATAAGTGTTTTAAAACGGCGTTTTACAGTCAAGCAGACATTGCATGTGCATGTAGATTTATGCTTCCCCTTCCCACTTGGAGGCTGAATGCACACGATGCAAGTGCATCCTGGTCGGTGCCGAGGATGCCTGGTCGTCGTACCTGATTCCTGCAAGTCAGCCATACTATCACCCAGAACAGCAGCACTGGCTAGCGCATCCAAACCAGAAGGCTCAAGTTCCTGAATAGACTTCTGGCTCTTCATGATTTTACGTTTCTTAAAATCTGGGATTTATGGAGCATACAAAGGATCAGGCTCGGCATAATACATTTACCTAATAGATGTTTTATTTTCAAAAGACAGCCCAATGAAGTGCAGTGATCAAATAACAAAAGTAATGACATGGTAGATATTGACATCACAACCATTCTACTGATGTCCAATGAGTCGGACGTCAAGGGTAATCTGTATTAAGACTATCTGGCTCTCGACTTCTTGCATCTCAACTTATATAATCAAGTCAGTGATCTGAGGTGTTCACTCTTGACAAACTTCTGCTACAGGAAACACACAGGACAGAAATTTCATCTAGCTTTTGTGCAATGTCTACATTCATGCGCCAACAAGTATGGCTAAAACTACTATCAAAATGCACCCAAGTATTTTATTGAATTATATGAACACAATCTTCTTCATATTCCTTCTTCAAATTTAGACAAGATAAGCTACATGCAACCAGCATTTCTTGCTATATTTCACCACCCATCTAGGCATGTTAGCATTACAAACTATGTTCATGCTCAATTATTTAGGAATGTCCCCTAATTATAATCCACTGAAAGGTTGTATGGATGACTACAAGGCTTGGTTGGTACCTTTACTCGCTCTTAGAAGATTGTCTTGTTCCTTTGTGCTGATCTCTTCTGGTGCAGAACATGTACATCTTGAATACAAGGTTCAAAGAGTCATATTATCTCTTTCTAAGTCATGGTGATTAGAAAGCCTATATATCGTAGGAAAAGAGAACAACCAGACAAATAGCGCACCTGCTCAAATCCCAAACATTATCTGGACAACTCCACTTTGGAGGGAGAAGAACATCCACAGGCAACCTCCGCCATTTTGAGCAATCATCACACTGAGCCCATTGTTTCTGTTCCCTGGATTATTCCGGTCTAATCAGAATAAGAACTCAACACATAAAAATAAATCCTAAGTGAACAACATAATTCAATTTTCAAATGAAATTCATGAATGGCACAGTTTATTGAAGCTAGATTGAGACTCAACTTTGAGCTACAGACTTTATGAGAATAACAAAATTCCAATAGTGTGGCAGTAACACATGATGACTTGAATAAGCCTAATGAAGAGTTTATAAGCCAAATCTAAAAAAATATATGAATACTCATTGAGGGTCAACACTTTTCATCACTCATAAATATAAAATCTTGAATATAAACATTACCCAGTTGGTCGGACAGTGAATATAGTCCTCTTGCCAAAAACTGGAGGTTCCTGAATGATTTTACAATTATAATAAAGTCAGTTGCATAATGATCATAAATCATTCATAGGCAAATAAACACGAAGAAACCGTAGGTTTCAAAAGATAATCAAATCAGTCATAACGATCATAAATCATTTATAGACAAATAAGCACAAGGAAGCCTTGGTTTTAAAAAGGAACAGAAAACCTACATCATACTCTTCGAATTCATGGTCATCAATAGTGACAATGGTGGGATTTGCACTTGGTGGTGGACGGAGTAGATCTTGAGCTTCTTCCCAAGTGAGTCTTAACTCCAAAGCATCTTCACTATGCATGAGCAACCTCTTGTTTTTAGACCCAATGTTTCGAGCCCCTTTCTTCTCTATGGTTAACACTGGTTGTTGTCCTGAAGCATCATTTGTCCTTCCCCCAGAATTTTCACTTTTACGCAAACTAGTTTCTCCTTCAGCTACAACAAAAAGGGTCAAAGAATGAATACTTAAGGTTGCATCCCATGAGAAATACAAGGGATTTTTTCCCCCTGATCTTCGTATGCCTTAGTTTAAGGGTTGGTGGTAATTGTGATGATATTTCTATTAGTTGATTAAGTTGTTAGCACTGGGTTTGAAACTGTCTTTTAGTTGATCCACTCAACTACGTATAGAGATAATAAATGATTTTTTCCTGAATAAAAAATAAAGAGCCATGAACAACCTCTTAAAGGCAAATTCTGAAAGACCCCAGAGAATGAGGCGTCACCCGAATGAGAGCCATTAGAAAGTGTAGGGATCTTTGCATCCTGTTCACTTCACCTTTTCATCAATCCACTAAAGCAAAAAGGCGTGATGATAAGAAATTAACTATAGTGAGTGAAAAACTTAACCTGTATATCAGTAGAATTTGTTGCTTTTCGAAATCCCATGACTAATTGACCTCCAGGATCTATCCGACTAAAAGTGACTGCATTGAAAAATGAAATTTGATAAGAATCAAATTTGGCTCTCCTAAAAACTTATTTACAGCTCCACTTCAACTTCAAATTTGACTCCACAGTTCCAAGCCAGTAAAATATGCAGCACGAAAGTTTTTAAGCAAATGGTTTTACACTTTTATCATAAAGAACTATAAGTTGTAAATAAGGGCGTTGATTTTATCCAGGGGCCAAAATCCAAGTTCCAAACCGGATGGCATAAAGAAATTTTCTTTCCTCTCTTGAATTTCTAGAACCAAGGACAAAAAATCCATTCCCAACTAAGAGGCACAAACACTTTAGTTTGGCTAACGTATCCATGTCCAACACATGTCAGACACTTGGATACTCTAACACTTGTTGGACACATATCGAAATGCTTGCTAGTGGAATAAACGTGTTAGATACTATTTGAACGAAGTCAAAGTAGGTCCAATATTTGTTAGCCATGCATCGATTACTTGTTAGGTATACTAAATCAACACATCAGAAAACTAATAAATTTTAAATATCATAAAATACTACCAAAAAAAAAAAAAAAAAAAAGATTATAGTTTTTAGTATTTCACTAAAATCACTTTTATGAAAAGTTATCCCAAACTCACTAAAAAATGTACAACGTTCCTTTAGTTGGTAATAAAGTAGGAAAACAAATTTTCATTCTGTAAGATGATAGTAAAACATTTGGGAAAGCTTTGGGACCCTTCTGAAGACACATTAAAAAGCTAAGCACATTTTTCCTCACATTTGGTTGTTGAAAAAAAAACAAAAGATTTTGAAAAAAACACTTCTTAAAACTTCAAAAGCATGAGATGAGTGTTTCCCTCCCAAGTACTTCAGGGAAATGCTTCTTTCAAAAGCATTACACTTAAGAAATTCACAACATCATCGTACACCTTGAGATGTAATAAAAAGATTACCAGTATCACCAGCTCTTAATTGCATGGATTGTATGCAAGGAGTAACGCCCTCCAGAACATACATTCTGCTGTTGTTGTTAGGCCAAAATCTGAACTGAAATGTCCATTCATTCCCCTTCACATCTTGAATCCTAACAGGAAGACCTTCTGATTGGGAGATAGGGGGGAAATATGCCTGCAGTGCAATTTAAGGAGCCATATAAGACCAATGGCAGATCCAGAAATTCATATGGGATGGGAGGGGGGGGGGGGGGGGGGGGGGGGGGGGGGGGGCAGTCCCTAAACTTTAAAAGTTGTCTAATTGGTCCTTAAATTTAACTTTGTGTCCAATAGGTACTGTTGAACATCTTTTTAAAATTAATGCATCTATTAACTTCAGATTTTAAAATTTATGACACAATTTTTTTGTGTAATAATACGATTAAATTTTGGAAAATTATTATAAATAGAAAAAAAATATCAAACTATATACAAATATAGAAAAATTTCACTGTCTATCCGTGATAGACCACAATAGAAGTCTATTGTTCCAGCAATGGAAGACTATCACAGTTTATCGCTAATAGACAGTGAATTTTTTCTATATTTGTAAATAGTTTTGCTCATTTTGCTATATTAGAAAACATCCCATTAATTTTTGTACATTTTTAATAATTTTTAGATTCAGGATATAAATTTGAAAGTTTATAGATCTATTAAACAATTATAAGATACTCATTAGAGTCGAAATTAAAAGTTTAGGGATTAAGGACTACAACCTGTAATGCAATCTTCATATAAAGGTAATCTTAAATGCACTGATATAGAATAGCTAGATTAAGTAATACTAATTACAAAATTATAATAAATAAACGTTTATAGAATTATTCACCTAAATAAGCAAACATTGAAACTTAGATATTTATCATCGTCTTTTAAAATAGAACTATGTTTTTTTCATTCAATCATTTTTCACAACATAATATCCTAAAGATCCAAAAATATTTGCATCTTTCTATATGCAAATATGTGAGAAAAATTAAAATGGAATTAGGAAAAAAATTAAAATGGAATTATGTTTTCCTAACCTGTTTCAAGTGTAAAAAAATTAAAATAATATGTATTATATTTCATACATAAAAAGATTGAAAATTAAAAATAATATATCTTTTGAAAGTTAGAATTTAGAAATATGTGTTAGCAGCTCACTATACATCAAACCATTGGAGAAATAATATATATCCATATATCTATATAGATATAGATATAGACATAGATATATATTGAAAAATTAAAAGAAAAAAATTATAAAAGTATATTAAGAAAAACACTGAAAAGCCGGGGATCAAACCCTTAGATTGTCATTTGTTCGTGACTCTTATAGCCACTGAAGCAAAAGAGTTTCTTTTGTTTTGAAGTGAACAAAAATATAAAAAATATACATATATATGTAAAACAGGCCATTTGGGGGGGTGCTGCTCTCTCCACAGCCCACAGCATAGTGTGAAATCAGGATCGTTTCATCGAACACCATTTTTTTTATCTCGAAAGGTGTTCTGACTCTATTGGATCAAGTCATAACCTACGCCTTCTACTAGTTTGCTACTTTGGAGAGACTAAGCTCTATTTCAGAGATTGGACTCTCTTCCGCTACTATTAAGTAAGTTAGCCCCTACTATTAAGAAACTGTTCCCGAGCACTTCATAAATCTGCTCCTTAGACCAGGTAATACCCCAATAAAATAAATGCAATGTGAATAGTGAAAACGGCAAACATAAGGAGGTGATCAAAGAAGGAAAAAAAGTGATTCTTACTTCAGCACATGCTTTTGGCAGAACCAAACGACCAATCCGACCAGCATCACTAGCACTCAACACCTTTTCAAAGAGTGGAACAATAGTAGAATTCAAACTTAAAACAAGTTAAGGTACATGATAAATTTGAGTAATAGTTAAGTGAAAGCAAAGAGTATTTGCACAAGCAGATGCCATCAAGACAATGGATGAATAAAAAAACTGAAAATAAAAAGGATACTCTCCAGATAATTGTTCTAGCTCTTGGTCGGTAATCCTTGGCCAGTACCTTGGAAGAAGTTGGTTTTTACCTCGACCTTCAGCAGGTGGCCGAGCAATACGTACCAGAGGTGCCATTCCCTTTCTTGCTTCGGAATTAACTGCGGTCCCAGTTTTTATGAGCTTGGGAAAAATTGGACGAGATCTTTGACCCTGTTGAAATGGCAGAATGCTCTTTTCATCCTCTTCAGCAGCACTTCCTGAAAAGGGTACCACAAAGTTTGGAGTACCTAATGGAACTCCCAAAGTTATATTTAACGATGGCTGACTTAGGGATTCTTTCATATCTTTTAGTTCTAAGTGTGGTCTGCTAGTATCTAGTTTGGAGTACGTTAATGAACCAACAGATGGTTGGCATTTAACAGGTAGCTTATTCATATTAAAAAAGCTTGATCTAACTTCTCCAAATGGGCTCCTGAGATTTTCTCCTCTGTTTTGTGCAGGAGATGCACTTCTGTCAACTCTTTGAGATTGCTGAAAGTGGTTGGGTTCATTTGCCTCCATGATGTTACACAACTGTAAAAGCTTTTCCTCATTAATGCCATTTCGAACCACTTGATCCTCGACAGAAGTAGGTGGCAGAAAGCCAACATTACCAACTGTCACTGCATCAAAGCCATTAGAAATTTCATCTCTCCGGATCTGCAATAAAAAGAATTAGAGCTCCATATGAATCCATGCTGCACTTATTATATGAAAACAGTAATGAACTACTATATGCAAGCCTGACTTATAGGAAACTATCAATTATAGACTTCTATCACTAATAAAATCTATAGTGATAGACTGTGGACCCACATGTAGAAGTATACATGTGATAGAAGTTTATCACTTATAGAAAAGTCTATCATTGATTAACATTGATATGATCTAAATTCTCTCCCCAATGGATATGATCATAACAGAGAAAGCTTTGGTCTTAACCACCTTCCTAATGTAGTTTACTGTAAGGTCATAACAAACTCTCCCCATGGATATGGTCTGAACTTTTATTCGTCATCCAACATTTTAAGGTGCCTCCAACTTAATTTATTGTGTGCTTGTTTTGGAGTAACAAACACGGCAATAAATATAGGCTAGCAAGGTCGACCTCAATATCATTGGATGCAGAAACATTCGAAGACAGGAGACAAATGCAGGTAGAAGTTCCCTCCTATCAATTCTGTCATTGTTCTTAAAGAATAAGTTGCTAAATAGCAGCAATTAGTGTTGATATTTTGAAAGAACCATGCAATTAGGGAAAATCATGAAGAAGTTTGATTAGGACTTGAAAATCATGAGGAAGAAATCGAGAGGAAATCAGGAGACTTCGAGAAGAGGACAAATTGAGAGGAAGAATATGAACAGTTAGGAGGAAGAAGAAATGGGAAGTCGTGCATCGTTTAGGGTGTAAACTGTGTGTGCAGTTAAAATGAGGGCAATTTAGTAATGCTAGGGATTCTAAAACTGATTTTGCTATATCTGCAAATTGTTTTAAATTTTGCTAGATTTGCCATATTTTTGCCTTATTTTGCTAGCTGTGCAAGGAGCCCTGTGTGTATGTACACGCGCGCAAGGGTTCCCAAGACAGTCATAAAGTTATCATCAAAAGCACTAACTGATTGCAAACGAGCAGCCATTCTGTATCATGTTAACTCAAAGTTCATTTTATCTAAATTTGAATATGCTAAAAGCAACAAAGTGAAGCATCAGAACGAGGGGATAAACTGATGTCAAATCTAAAGTGTAATCAGAAGTTGGCTAATTCAGAAACCAATCTTACCACTCCAAGTCGAGATCTTTTCACACAGCTAGTGCACCCAATACCTCCATAATCCAGACATTCAAACATAGACTTAGAAGCTATACATCCACAGTGAATTCTCTGAAATAGGAAAAAAGCTTCATATATAAGGTCACAATTAGAAATGGAGATGGACTAATACCTACTTACGTACTTGCACACACATATATTGAGACTGAGCGAAGGCATTTAAACTAAAGGCCATTACCAGAATATTTGCTTACCTTGCCACAAAAACTGCAATCCCTCCAACCAGTTTCCTCTAAGTGATATGTATCACAGAAGACTAAATTTTCATAAGCGGATCTAAATCACATACAGTATGAAGAAACAGTGAAGGGATTAGAAGATATAGAAGATGGTGACATCAATTTAATAGCACAACACTCCAATTTATAAATCTCTTCATGTCACATGAGTGATAAGTAACTCAAAATAAAAAAGAAGTGAAGATAGATCCCTCATAGCATAAAATAAAAGGCTAAACGGCCTAAGGCACTACAGAACCTGGGTAAAAAACTAACCCGAAAAAAGGAGAGAAGAATTTGGAGTTAAAAAGTAATTAAAATAAATAAATAAACATGTTGCCCTTTAAAACTAACAAAATAACTAACATCAGGATTAATTGATAGAAGTTAAGCTTCAATATCTATAGTGAGATTCATGTGAAGAGACATGAACTGTATGGTTGGCAATAAAAGGGAATGAAAAAACCTCTGCACCATATGGAACTTTGTTGTAAACGTTTTTTTAATTCTTTAATAGAATTTTCGACGGCAATGAATATCAAACATATCCCTCTTCAAATATAGAACTATGAATAGAAACTAGAAGCGAAAACATTTTCTTTAATTTTAATTGGTGAACAGAAATAGAAAATTAAAATCTATGTGTATGCATGTACATATAATCCTTCTCAATCCTCCCCTTCGAGCAACCCATTTTACCGAGAGAATGTGGAAGCGTAGTCCAAGGACGACCATTCTTTGAAATTAAACTCTCATCTAATCGGTCAAATTGGACATAGTACAAGCTCAATTGAAAGTACTCATAACGAATATCCCAATTCACCAATTGATAAATCGTAAATGACTGAATTACTCGAATAAAATCCATATTGGATAGGAGGATGTGATTAATTATCGGGAAATGGAAAAGAATAGGAGAAGGATAGTTTAGGGAGGGAAGGCCAATATTAGCAAATTTGATATATAAAATCGGTATATCAGGTAAAGTGGAAAAACTGAAAGAAACGAATGCAAGGGATGAGTATGCATTTAAGGAAACTGCCGTCGGAAAATCAAATCGGGGGGGTGAACTGAAGTGGAAGAAGGATAGAATGGGAAGGGGAGAAGAAAAATACCCGCAGTTGAGGCAGAGATGTGCGTATCCGGCGGATCCCAGAGGCCATCCTTTGGTCCAATCGTGGGGGATGGCGGCTGTGCAAGAAGTGTTCATGCAGCGGTTGGAAGCCGCCATTGAAGAGAGATCAAGGAAAATAAAACCCTAAAACCGGTTTAGAGCAGAGCGTGAGAGAAGAGGCCATGAAGGAGAAAGAGAAGAAGAAGAAGAATAATTGGATGAAGGAGATTAGCAGTTAGCAGTGCAGAGGGTGAAAGCGTGGAAATGGAGAGAGAAGAGAAAGAGAAGAGAAGAGAAGAGAAGAAGAAAGTGCATGCAAAGCAACAGATGCATAAAATGCATGCACGACACTTGAAGACTCGGCGCTTCCTCTTCTTCAGCTTAACAACAACAACAACAACTCGTCTTATTCTTTTCTTTTCTTTTCTTATTCTTTTCTTTTCTTTTTCTCTTTTGGTTTGGTTTGGTTTTTGGCTCTGTGTTTTCTTTTCCCTTCGGTTTCGGACTTTGTAAATTGTAGCTGAGCTCTCTCACTTTCCTCACACCTCGTCTCACCAACCTTTCCCTGCTACTTCTTTTAGATTGCCGACACGTACATCCACGGCAGTTATTTTAAATCAACTGTCTACGGTAACACATCAACAACTATTTTCTCACACCATCCAATCCAACTTCCCTTTTTGCTTTTTCTTTTTCTTTTTCCTTTTTTTTTTTATAAAAAAAATTAAAAACCACTTTAGTTTCTAAACCTTTATAAAACTAACAATTTAGTCTTACACTTTAGCTTGTAACAATTTAATTCATATACTTTCAATTTTGTAACAATTTAGTCCATCTTTGCTGTGTGACAATCTAATCCTTATACTTTAAAATTTATAATGATTTAATCTCTATCGTAAAAACTAATGTTAAGATTTAATGAATTTTTTTTCATAAATAAAATAAATTAATGTTATTATATAATACAAAATCTACGTCATAAAATAATAAAAATTGACATCTAATTTTAATAATCTTTTTTTTTTTTGTTAAAGACTACATTGTTGCAAATTTAAAAATATAAAGACCAAATTGTTAACTAGATTGTTACAAAACTGAAAGTATAGACTAAATCATTACAAACCAAAGTTTAGAACGGTTACTTTTATGGAATTTTGGGGATTATAAGTATTTTAAAAAAATTCAGTTTTCAACTTTTTTATTATTAAAAATTAAAAATTAAGAAAAAAATCCAGGTTATGGCTGGAACAGTTGTCCATCCCTCACCTCCACGCCCACTGTATTTCTATCATTTCTCTCTCTTTTTAAACTATTATATATACAATTAATTTTTTTAGTAAGATGGGGCCAATTATGAACATTTGGAATAATGTTTCATTAAAATAATAATCAAATTGCAGCTGAGCTCTTCCTTCTTGTTGTTTTAATTAACCTAATATTCATTTCATTCAACAATGGAAAAGGAGCTATCATACAGAGTAGAATTTCGTAATATTGTATTATTGTTGACTTTATTGAAACTTATGTGCTTAATACTACGTCATATTTTTATTTATTGCATGCTCAGATTAAATTAGCTGTGGGCATTTAATTATCAATTAATTTTATCTTTTAGAGAGTTTGTAAAAATAACAATTAATTTTAAAATATTTGCAGATATGACACAATATCAAAATATATATATAGAGATAGAGAGGATCGTTTTTAAATATAGTAAAATGAGTCAAAATATTTATAAATATAGAAAAATTTAAGCTACAGACCATTACAGACTTCTAACCTTGAGGTTGATAATACAAACACTATGAAAATTAAGCTATACTAATTTTGGTTGATAAATCATGTTGTTGAAGTGTTGCATTCGTGCTAGTTATTAATTTATTCGATCCATGGAGACAATTATTCATAACACTTAGGCACCAAAGATGTAACAAAATTGTCTTAAGGAGACATCGTGAATGAGTTTAGATAAATTATTTTCGTTATTACTTTATTGTCCTATGCTCTTAAAAAATGAAACTATTTTCGTGTATTTTGTTAATATATTTATTTTTTTATATTTTTCTAAATCTTGTTTGTAATTAATCAATTATACAATTTTTTAAAAAAAAGTTTAAGATACAGATATACAATTTTGTAATTATGTATATTAGACGGAAAAATATCGTAAAAATAGTTTAATCTTGTTTATATATATATATATATATATATATATATATATATAATCATCAAAGCTTATTTTGATTTTTTTGGAAAGCAGAAAGCAAACACAATTGTCAAACATTTTTGGTTTTTAATTTTTGAAAAATGAAAAACCAAAAACAATTATCAAATATATTTTTTTGTTAAAAAAACAGAAAGCAAAAAACAGTAAAAAATATGTATGGTTTTTATTTCTTAAAAACTAAAAACCAAAAATATAAAGTCAAGAACAAAAATCTAATGTCAAACCAATAGATATTGACATGAGGAGACTAATATTAAAATTAGACAACATAAATTAAACATAAATTAAAAATGCATGGTATTCATTTTCATTAATATAATAATTTAGTCTCCAAATGTTAGTAAATAATGACTTATATTTGTAATATAAATTTTGAAACAATCTAATACATAAAATTTAAATAAACTTTAAATTATCACGTAACTTTTTAGTACTTACGATGAAAACCTAGTTAAGATTTTAGTTAAGATTCAAATGAGAGATATTTAAAATCGACTAATAAAGAGAAAAACTCATTATGTTCTTAAACGGTAGAGATTAATTATTACATATGATGTTTTATTTTAATGAATTTTTATCATAGGACATAAAAGTTATAAGTTGAGATTTTTTACAATAGACATAAAATTCATTATAAATTACAAATTCTTCCAAATCTTACCTAGAGTGAAATTTTAAGAAATATATACTAAAATTGACATTTCATATATAGATTTATTTTTTATTATTATTATTATTATTTAATACAACAAGTGAGAGTACCGAGAATTCGAAATTCTGATTTTATGAGAAGGAAATACTTGCCCATTACCAATGTGCTATGCTCACTTTACACATGGATATCAATTGTGTTTTATATTAAAATTCAATTACTAAGGACCTATATGGAATGACATTTCGTGTTGGCATACCACTTGGACATGCCTATGAAAAAAACAATTTGTTGATAACAAATAAAATTTGGTTAAGGAGTACTTTGGATTTCATATTAAATAACACACTTCAATAGTATATTCAGACGTAAATTATATATATGTTGATAAAATATTATACTTTAACTATGCATAAGCTTTTAGACGAAAATTTTAAACTCTCTCTCTCTCTTAAAAATGGGGCTAATGAGACTTCTTTTATAACTTAAAGATAGAAATAAGAACTTTAATTAAAAGATTAAAGACCAAATTGATAATTAGTTTAGGAAATGAGAGGAACTATTTTGTAGGTATATTTACTGTTAGTAGCTAGTTAATAGATGTCAAATTGATTAAAGTCTCAACTTATATTCCATGGTAAGAAACATGAATGATTGATGTGGTAGATAGTATAATAGATGGTTATTTGTAAAACGAGTGGTAGAGACATTGGTGTAACAAATTTTGGTATATGGTAAAAGAATGTTTTAGTTTTTGCTTTGGACTTGGTATTAATTCAATGGCCGGTTGATTTAAATTAATCTTGTATTAATATTAAAGTATGTAAAAAGATTGATTTCCAAAATCAAGTACATTAGAGAAAGATAGTTGATATAAATTTCATAACGTTTATTGTACATCAAACACATACAACATATGCATTTACTAATCGAAACAAATTTATGATCATGAATCAAATCCTTTGTTGCTTTAACTTGTAATCACAATCTTTAACGGATTGAGAAATAAAGTGAAGGCCTATGCAGGAGGAGAAGATTGATATAGAAATCATAAAGACCTTGACTTTGCCACAATAGTAGAGTGGTTGAATATTTGCAAGCTGAACTGTCCAGGCTTTTCGGTGGTATCAATCTTGGAGTGTCCAAGAGGAGGCAGCAGCTCAAAATTTTGAATGAGACGACCCAAAGTAATAGCAACGATGGGCAAGGCAAGAACAATGCCAGGGCAGCTCCTCCTTCCGGCACCGAAAGGAAGGTATCTAAAGTCATTCCCTATAGGATCTACATGTTGCTCCTCCTCCAAAAACCTCTCAGGTCGGAATTCTTGAGGTTTGTTCCAGTGATCAGGGTTGTTGGCCAGCCACCATGCATTCACTAGAATCTTGCTTTCTGCCGGGATGTCATAAGAAGCCAACTTGGCGTCTTGGAGATTCATGTGAGGCACTAACAAAGGAATGGCCATTCTCAACCGCAAAGTCTCCTTGATGACAGCCTGCAAGTAAGGTAGATTGCGAATGTCGGGCTCCATAATTTGGACGCCATATCCGAGCACCAAATCGAGCTCGTCCCTCAGCTTTTTCTGGATGTTGGGGTGGTTAACTAGCTCCGCAATAGCCCACTCCATTGACCACAATGTTGTCTCAATAGCTGTGTGTTCAATTCATGCCACCACAACATGCTAGTTAGTTTAATTAAATCTCTGAATATATACATGAATATCTCTCTAATCAATGATCATATATATATATACACATATATAGTTACCAGCAACGTTGATATTCTCAACAATGAAGAGAACATTGTCTTCGGTGATCTCACCATTCTCTTGAGCCTCCACAATATGATCAATGCCACATTTTACACCATCCTCCTTGTTGCTCATGGTGCTAGTTAGTCTCCTGCATGTGTGTGCAAGATAATGTTGGTAAAATTAAGCAAAATCAAATCATTAATATTCTTGTTACATTGTTTTGTTATTAATATATTAATTAGGTTGGAATGCTTATCTAAGCATATATAGCTTGGTAAAACCTAAATTGTTTTCGTATATGTAATTTTGATCCTCAGGTTTAGAGAGTTGCGTTATATAAATTCTTTAACCCTAAAAACATCATTTATCTATAATTTAAGTCATGTTCTTTCCGTCCATAAACATAGCTAGCACGTTAAATTCTTTATTTCATAACAAATTGTATACCTACCTCCTCTCATCGACAAAATGGTCTTTGAAGAGCTTGAGCCTCCTCTCTTTGACATCCTTACACACATTCAAATAGCCTCTAAGGAAAGGCCTGAGTATGGGGATGAAATCACCATAGTTGTATTCAAAGCTCTGAGATAGTCGACTCCTCTCTGCGTTTATATGCTTAAGGTTATTGAACAGAGGGTCTTCCATGCTGTCGAATCTCTTGTCAAACATCATTCTGTACATATTGTTATACATTAGAAGCTGTAGCCGCTTCCTCAGAACCACGCCGGTGGTTGAGGCTTCTGGGTTATTCTTTAGATCCTCCACAACTCTGGCAGCCTCGTCCTCCCAACTAAACCTGTTCTGCTGAACCACCTTATTGGTGAAAAAAGGAATGGTCATGATTCGCCTCATTTTCATCCAGTGCTTGCCGTACACAGTGAACACCATATCTTGACCCTTATCTGTGAAGATATCGAACACCACGTTTCTTGTCCTAGACCCAAATTCTACTCCTTGGGTGTGTAGCACTTCCTTGGCCAACTCTGGTGAAGAAATCACCACCAAGTTTCGTTGCCCCATTCTCAACAGCAATATGTCACCGAACTTTTTGGCCAGCTCCGTCAAGTTGCGGTGGTTCAAGTCATCCCCAACCTGCAGCCAATTCCCAAATATGGGGATGGGAATGGGACCTGGTGGGAGTTTAAAACGCTTGCCCCTCAATTTGGATATGCTAATGGCAACAACCATGGCCACGAAGATCCCCACTAGAGCCTTCTCCAACAGGACAAGATCCATGGTGTAGCTCTTGGATGTACAAAAATTCAAGCAGATGATGTATACCCTGTTGCTTGCTCCAGTGCTCTCCTGATTTATAGGGTCTCAAAAGTCAAACTTCTATGGGGTGGTTATGTGACGTGAAATCAATAAATAAAGATAAAATTAAAAAGTGTAAATAATATAGAATTAAAATAGAGATTTACGTGGTTCACTAATTGCGTGTTAATTAGGTCCATGGACCAAGAAAGAACAATTTATTATTAGAGAGAGAATCCATGGATCAAGGAAGAACAATTTATTATTAGAGAGAGAATTCATATTATAGAACAGGTATCAATAGAGTTAAAGAGATTATATAGTGCACTCCTCTAAATCTTACTTGGATATTTATTTAAGATATTCCAACAATATAGGTAGTAGGTGAAGTTTGAAGAGAAGATAATATTATATATAATTAACTTGTTAGTTAATCTATCTCAAAAGTTGTCAAAATATAAAAATATAAACTTAACACATTTGCTTCACATAAAGTAAACTTATAAGAGAAGAAATTTATATATATATATATATATACACAATAGAGATACATGATTGTAACATATAAAATTATAACAAAGACATAACATGAGCAACAAGCCTAATGTGTAACAGATATAAATAAAAATGTCAACAACACATATAAATAAAAATGTCAACGATTTTGTTGTTGGGATGATTGATTGTGTAACGGTAAAGGAAGCCAAATGATAAATAAATTTGGAAACATAGAATATTATAATCAAACTTGGATAAATTACGCGTAAGGTAGGTAGGAGAGTATAGAGGAGACGCAATGAAATATTCAATCAATCATAGATATATAAGAATACATTGGTGAATAATATGAGAGAGAGAGAGAGAGAGAGAGAGAGAGAGAGTTCTCATCTCTCCCCCACCCAACACACCCTTCAAGCAATTAAGCATAAGATAGGTACGAGAGTACGAGTATAGAGTTGTCATATAATGGTTTCTCTTCTTAAATAAACATTAAAGAGCTGTAGAAGTCCATGCCTGTTAAAATGATTCAATCCTGGCGTCTCATACACAACAAAATACAAGGCGTAGAATATGAAGCACATTTGCTTGGTTCGCCTAGCTGTACTTATGCCCAAGTACGAAAGGTCCTAAAAAGTGTTCATAGTTCGACAGAGAGGACTCCGAAGTAGGGAGTTCCGTCTCTCGACCCTCCGGGACCATGCACGAATCACGGCAGGGGTAGCCGCAGCTAGCATTGGACAAGCCCGCTCTCATTGTTACTCTAAACAACTACTACATTTACATCATTTAATTTAACAAACAGAAAACCGTATCACGATCTGATTTAACTGTTTGTTTCATCCCAGAAACAAGGCAACAAGTGTTTGAGATTTGATGTACTGTAAACATGTAGTTAAGAAGCAAACACTGGAACCCGCTTTTGACCAATAAAAACTTCTCTAAGCATATGATATCCACTCCTGTAGTGCTCAATCGATAAACATAGCTGCCTTATAGCCTCTCTCTTTTCCTCTGCCCCTTCCATTATCAGTACTCTTTGCTTCTCCACCTCCCCTTCTAGCTCCTTCTCTCTTAATCTTAACTCCTCCGCCACCTTGTCTGCTTTATCAATATTTGATACTAACTCCACACGTTCCCTTTCCAATTTTTCCACATGCTTCCTTATTTCATCCACTTGCTTCTCTTTCGAGCTCAAATTCTCTTTCAAACTAACAACTTCTGCATGCAGTTCATCTCTTTCAGATTGCAGATCATTAAGCCCATTTTTAAGATACTCAATGCATTCTACTTTCTCAACAATTGTTGTTTCCAACCGCTCAATCTCACCATTAAGTCTCTCCTCCAAATCCACCTTTTCCCCCTTCACTTTCCTGATTTCCTCCTCCAAAAGACGAGCTCCATGTTCCCATTCTCTGACTTGTTCCATCAACACAGCTCGTTCCTCAAGTAGCTTAGACATTTCAGCCTTAACCTGTGCTTTCTCGGGAAAGATTTTCTGCTCGGCATCAGATACTGCTAGTTTTAAATCCCGAATCTCGTGATCTCGATCCGATAAACTAGCTTTCAACCTTGAAATTCTTTCTTGGAGCTTGGAGACCTCTCTTCTCTCTGCACTCAGCTTGGCCTTCCATGTAGTGGTATCTTTTCGGGCAGCTTCAAGCTCATTCTTCAAATGGGTGATTTTCTCAGGTGATCTATTGTTCTCAAGTTCAAGCTTTAATTTAGAAAGTTCTTTCTCCGAGTTCTCAAGTCTTTCCTTTGTAATTTTTTGCTCTTCCACCAGTCCCTCAACGGTAATGACTTGGTCAGCTCCCAAACCTCTATGATGTTCGTCAATCTCTGATTCCTGATTAATGACCAAAAGAACCCCATCCTCATGCCTCTGGTTATCTTCCATTGTAGCAGACACAGACTCAGCTTGCAAACCTTTGGTCAATTCTGATTGCCTGTATTTCTGGAGCTCACCTTTCAACCTCATGATCTGTGCGTCTGAAATGCGCAGCTTCTCATTTGCATTCCTTAATTCTTCCTCGTACCCAGCAATTCTAGCATAAACATAATCAGAATTTTCATCTGTTGCCCCCTTGAATGGAAATGAACCTTCTGCATTATCCTCTTTCATGCGAAGCTTTTCTTTAGCCTCACGGAGCTCAATCTCCAATTCAATCATCTTCCTGTTCAGACCTTGATCACCACCCGAATAATTGTTTACTGAGGAATCATCAGATTCAGGTTCAGATTCTGTCAAGGAAGATGACTCATCTCCTTCCTTTTGGCAAGTATCAGAGTTGCTTCCACCAGATCCAAGGAAGAAATCAAAGCCAGCAGCTCGTGGTCCAGATTTCCGACGTCCAAGCCTTTGATCAGGAGATGGCCATGTAGAGGACGGCTCGGAGCCCGGGTCAGAAATACCAGAGCCCTGAGATTGTAGATCCGAAGGAATATTTTTTCGAAGCTCTCCTGTCACATGATCATAACGCTCAGCAAGGGAACGATACATGCGGTAGAATTCCTCAACATGAGAGATCAACACTGGCCTCTTCTGATAATACATTTCAGCCTTCTTAGCAAATGAATCTGCATCCTCTTCTATTAGCTTCAACATACGTTTGATGCTCCGGTCCATCTCTGACATCAAGGATCGTTTTGTCAATTTTTTGTTTAGCATTTTGATGAAGAATTAACATTGACTTTCACCTATTGTTGAATTGCAGAAATAAAACATGGAGCTTACAAAACTAATTCATGCCAATGTTGTTTGGGTAGTTGAAACACATGCACCATAAGATTCATGCAGAAAGGAGGAGGAAGCTAAAATTTTGCAACTGCTACCCATATTCCCAAATTTAACCCCACCCCTTTTAGAATATGAATTGAAAATGGGGAGAACTGTTAAATAAAAGGAAAATTTCTAGTATGATGGAAACAGATGTCATGTCAACAAAGAATTAGAGGAGAACAATTTCCTTAGTTGTTATTTGGCAAGACGCGGAGGGGACATTTGAGTCGGTAAAGGTTACAAAGAAAGGGCATAAAGACAAATATAGTAAAAGAAAGGAAAGCCATAACAAAATTCTCTATACATTGCAGCACTCCCAATATACCTAATAATACCTTCATTTTTTTTAGCACTCCCAGCCAAAACGAATACAAAAGAGGAAAGCGATATCCTAAAACAAACATAAAAGAGCGAGTTGCTATCTGTGCAGGACCAGCCCAAAGCAATTTGAGAATTCGAAGCTATATGTTGTTCAAAGGTTTTTTTTCATAATTTTTAGTAATGTATTAAATACTGCTAAAAATTTTCAAAAATAGATCAAAATAAAAGTACCTATATTTTTTTTGTTCCAATGAATACTAGATAAAATTATTTATTTGATTTGAAAACACAAAATAATTTTGAAACAAAAAAAATCACAAAGAATATTTATTATTTTGATTCCTATGATAAAGTAAAGATGATACATTATCAAGGTTTCATTCCTTATTATTATCTTTATTACTTTACTAGAATAAAAAACGTGTTGTTAATTAGTTCATTAGCATCTCTACATTAATTGGCACGATCGAATGTTGGATACCCCAACATCACTGCAGTTATACTAAAATAAAATAAAATAAAAAATACATATTCTTTTCATTATAATAATAATGCATAGTTAAAATGAAAGAAAAGCTCTAATAGAAATGACCTCAAATTTACAATAAAAGTTCAAAATTTTTCAATATTGGTTGAAATGCACTTTCTGAGTATGTAAGAAGTACATTGTTTCGACCATGTATTTGCATACTCTCTAAATAACTTCTCCAATCAGAAGACTAAAAGGTTATTTAAAACCCCAGTTCTCTAATGTTTTATACTATAAAAATTAAATTCACAGATTTATTTAAATAAACTAAACAACATTACTAAGATAGCACATGGGAAAGAAACATTATTGTAAACTTATTAGGCGATTCCTTAAGGCAGCATGGATGGTATGACTTGGAAGGTAAGCATTGATGCCCCCAGCAATAACAAATCCAAAAGGATTAAGTAGTTAGTAGAAGAAAAGTAGTAACTAACCCTCGAGATTCTCCGTGAGCCATCTAGAGTTTTTGGGGCTGACGTGGCTGTCCCACCACCAGGAATGAGACTTCCGAGATTCCAACCTCTTGAATTTCCTATCGCTCCGAGCCTGAGATCAAGAGCAAGAATTAAGGAGATAACCAAAACTACATTCGTGGATTTTTGCTGGTGCAATGCAAGTATAACCAAATAAGCAGGTAGGTCATCCGAGATGTCAAAAAACGAAAAAGAAGAGAATGAATTTTGAAGTGATGATTATAAAGCGTACCAATGAGTTCGCCATTCAGCCGTAGAAATCCTGGAGTTGGACGTTGACTCAGGCTAGAGAGAGGGCCAGCCACTGCGGACAGCCAACGAAACCTCCTCCCGGCAACTTCAGCAACGTGAAACTGAAAGTGAAAACATGCGATCCAAAGAGAAAGAAAACAGAAACCCACTTTACCTTCTCAACAAATTCAAATCAAATCAAATCAGCTATGGCTGAACTGGAGGTCGGTAGGTAGATAGAAGTGGAACGATAAATACAATTGAAACAGGGAGTGGGCTTCTTTTAAGGCCCATTAAACACTAAATATGGTTTGGTTTGTGTGAGTGAAGGGCACGCGCATTATTAAAGACAAAGAGGCGCGGAATACGTAAGTTTGAAATTAATAAATCTCATTAGTCATTAGCATTTGGCAGAAGTGTAGGCGAGCGAGGGGTTTGACTATTACAACTGTCCGCAACACACCTCCAGTTCAGACTATGCAGTCCACGCGTTCGATTTTAATTTAATACACTCCCACCTCACCTCCCTCTTTAATACTAATATACAATACATACACAGAATTCACACGCTGATAATTTTCCCACCGTTAAAAAAAATTAAATAACATCCTAATTTAATCTATCATCCCATTCCCAACACAAACTAAGCCTAATGTGGTCATTTCCATTTACCCCGATGCCAAAGAAATCCGAGTACTAGTTAGTAATTCTAAATGCAAGGAAAATTGGGCCAAAGATCTAGGAAAGTAGAAGTAGAAGAAGGTGGGAAGAGCAGATGTTGGATTTGACGGGGAACCGGATCGCTAGAGCTTTGTGGAAGTGAAATGGAAATACAAATAAAGAAAGGAGAGATAAGGAGTGAACAAGCTTACTGTAATTCAATGGCTGTATCGCATATTATGGTATTGGAGGGATGGAAGAGACACAAAACCGAGTGGAAGTGGTGGAGGTCTGATTGACAACAATCAACAGACAGTGCCTGCTCTGTTTTCCCCCATTTTCCCAACCATGCTTCCAGTTATGTCCCCAAATGACCATATTACCCTTCCTTGTTGACTTTACATGCTTCCCACGAAACCAGGATTCCACGCCACCAGTCAGATCAGAACCAAGATATTTTAAATAAAACATGCACATCGTGATTATGTTTTTCTTTCTTAAATATTTTTCTTCCAACCTTATTGAATACGTTGTTTTTTGCCCCAGCAAAACAACTCGTGGATTCGATGTCTCAGAAAAAACGTAGGAAAATTATTATTGGTCTCAAGTCAATTTAACAAATCGTGTAATTATATGCGAGTTGTGACAGTTTACGAATAATTCCATTTTGGTTACAGAAATTGCATCCTATCCTTCAAATTAATGACGCAACCCAAAAAAAAATCTAAAAAGTGGAGATTTATTTACCTCGATTGTTTTTTAAAGTGGACGTTTACCTACTTCCATTCAATAATTGTGTTGTTTTTCATAAATAAAATAAATAAATAAATAAAAATAAAAACTTATTCTTTCCATATTCCTCACCATAATTTGCATCATTCATGCTTAAGCAAATTCCAACAAAAATAAATTTTTAAAAACTACATTTTTTTTTAGTTAATTTTTCCTTTATTTTTAAACTATTAGTAAAAACTAGATAACAAATAAAAAAAATATGTAAGTAAAAATAATGTCTACAAATTTAATTTTCAAAAACAAAAATAAAAATGAAATAGTTACAAATCGGAGCAATGTCCGAGTTCATGTTCCACTTAACAAATTTTCAAATACAAGAGAGGGATTGGAATTGACGAGCACGTAAATATTCCGCAAGGCTACCAGGCTAATGAAAGAGAATAAACACCACCTCATAACTCGTCATTATCTTAAATTCAAGAACCCCAACTACAATATATAGCATTCACTTCAAAATTCACTTATGGTCATTCGATAGTAAACCAAATTTTAACAAGAGGTTATTACTCAAACATCGGGCTTCGATAAAAAGGAACAAGTACAAATCATGTCCCAGTGTTCCTCCGGCCAACACGAGCCACAAATCCAGCTTTAATTGGAGCAACTGATCGTCCAGAACCACACTGTTGATCACACATAAAACATTCCTTAAGATAAAACCAAGGGAAAGAATGCGAAAAGCTTGTGAAATTGAAAAGAATACCGATGGCCAGTAAATCATATTCCTGAATACTCAAACAAACTAATAATTAAATAATAGATTTTCGAGCACATGAATAGGTCAAATCTTCGGCTGTCATTCGAGTAGGTAGAAACGCAGGGTAAATAAGAAATAATCTATTCAAATATCAGATCTCAGATAAGCAATCGGGGATATGAACTAAGTTTAACAATAAACGCAAATGCCCCAATTCATCATTTCCCCCCAACAATGCAATCAAAAGAAACACGCAAATTTATAAAAAGGTAGACCATTAAGCCACTGCTTTCTTAATCCTGGAGGCTGTTGCACTGATTCGCAAATGACAAATTTTACACAAGAATCACAACTACGCATCAACTTCTACAGACTGCCAAAAAGAAAAACAAAAACAAAAAACTAACCTTCTCGCATCTGAGAAAGAAAAGTCGGTTCTCCTTTGAAAGGATAGTGTCCGGACTCTTGCACCCAATGCAAATCACATATTCATCTGAAAAAAATAAATAAATGAGGGGGAAGGAAGGAAACTATAACGAAGGTCGAAATTAGAAGTGAATAAAATCACACTCTATAGTTGGTTAACAAGATGTATTCCAGGGAGACTTGCCAACAGTAAAATTAAGTTTTTTTTAATAACTGAGTTTTCATTGAAAAAATTTATGAATACAAGGGCAAGCCCACAACAAAGAGAGACAGCAAACTACAAAAACAGCTTCCAATCAAGCTAAACAAGTCCTAACTAATAATTATAAAAAGGGCTCATGTCATAGCCCACAAAAACACAGAATCTAAAAAAGGACTAAACCTTCACTTGAGATCTCTCAAACCCTCTAAGAGTTCTATTTTTCCACTCTCTCCAACCATTAAGCTTTCAAAGAGCATCAACATATTCATCGGTCAAAATCGAAACAAGTCCATTTCTTAAAATTTGACGTCCTCCCCCTCTCCAATGTATAAAGATTGACAAGAACTTGCATAACCATGCACCGACTTTCTCAATTCTATAGCAGTTATTTACAGTTTTTTTTCCCATCTCATCTGGAAACAAGTCCACTAATTCCATCGCAAATAATGTCTCAGAGAAGTTCTGCCCTAAGATGAATGGAGAAGGTTAAAAACATGAAATCAATTAAATTGGGGAATACGACAATCAATGGATTTGTTAATATTCAATAAATTTCATATCTCCTTCACCGGCCAGTAAAACAAATTGGCAAAAGAGAAAATGTCCATTCTGAATTAAGGTCACATTTGGTAGACAAATAGCAGGAAGTAAATCAATGAGGGGCCACTTACTGACGTATCGACGCAGAATTCCTTCGAAGTTCTTTGGTGCAAACCTTCCTTTAACAACTAATCTCTGCTGTCCATCAAGAGAGCCACTGGTTCCCAGTTCGGCTAGTAAGAAAGCCATAACATGATCTGGCTGCCGGTGCATCCTATTTTATTTCATTAATAGAGAGAGACAAGTTCTGAAGATCAGCATAAAGTACAGTTTAATCAAGCATCTACAGAAATAGAAATAGCAAACGGCGGGAGAGCCTAAAAGAAATACACGATGCCGCACTTATGTAGGGAAACACTGGACACAAATATGATAATTTCAGTGATAACTATATTCACTTGTCAAAAAGAAAAACAAGTAACTTTCGTATCCAAATGTGTCTTCGATCTGTACTAGTGGAGAATGTGCTTAATGCAACCACCTAAACTCACTCTTACAAGAATTATATGTACTAGTGTAGAATGAGCTTAATGCAATAACCACCCAAACTCACTCTTCCAAGAATCATATAGATCACAGGCTTTGTAAATCAATGAGATCCAGAACTAACCAGGTGATTGGGATACATGTCATATAATACAAGGCCAAAAAATAGAGCACAAAATCTACCTATGAGTATGACATGTTAATACCTTTTTTCTGTTTTTTTATAAAGGACCAACTTCCATTGAGAAAATGAAAGAATACAAGGGCCTACCAAAAAACAGATCTCACAAAAGTAGAGTATTCAGAAGTATAGACAGAAAGATACTAAAGATTACATCAAACAACAGATAGCATGCATGCAGCAAACAAGAGTTTAACTAACATATTGATATTATGATATAATCATATAAACTTATTTGTTGAATAGAATAACACAAAACAGATGGACAAAAAAAATTCTGAAAGTGCAAACAGCCAAAAATCTATGGCCATAATATTATAAATCTAGTAAAAGTACTAAAAACAAAACACGATTATATAAGGCTAATGAGCACATACGTTTTACATAGATCCATGAAATTGACAAAAACAGTTTTCTTTGTGCCTTCACGAAGAACTTGAGGAGGCCTCATAACTGTTCTACGCCTATCGCCTGCAAGTTCTGGATTATTCTCTCTAAGAATATTGAATACCCGTCCAAGAAGCTGCACAAGACAACAAAAAGGCATCCATTATCTAATGTTAGCCAAAGCCAAGGTCCACAACGTACCTGTAGTAATAAATTTTTCTATTTAAAAAAAAGTCAGAGAAAACTCAAGCAATCTTTACTGTTACTTTCACTGTCTGGAAGAAAGTAGAAACCAATGGAGAGGGGGATGACATTGCAAATGAGGGCAATTTCACCCAAATTCTTCAGGAGAAGGTTGCCTAGAGCAATATCCTAAAACAAATGCCACCCTCCCCCGTCTTTTCCTTCCTAAATGAAAATGGAAGCTCTTCTTCCTCTAAACGATTACCACACAAGCACACAACAGGGCCCTCTAGTTGAGCATCCATTGCACCCATATCAAAGCCTCTAGAGAATGTCTTTTTCTAAAGAAACCTTTACCCTTCCACTTAGTAACACGTCTTTAAAGCAATCCCTCACCCATGCTAAAATTCAAAGATTCATGCAAACCTTCAACAATTAGCCCCTACATCCTTAATCTCCACCTTCGATTCAAGGTCAAATTTATTAAACAAAAAAAAAAAAAATTGTGCTCCACCCAAATCATGAGTAGGAGAGTAAGTAAACCACCCAAACCGATTAATTGACAGTTTTAATGGCCCAGTCCAAAGATTCATTATTTGATCAAACATGTGGGTTGAAATGAAAGTTATTGGGCTTGGTCAGCACAAGTTGCATACAAACATGATAATATGTGAGAAAAAAGAGGAGAAACATTCACTACGGGGCTCGAACACAGGTTGGCAAGCATGCCAGGTTGCTAACAACCCTAACACACCACATGTTTTTATTGATAATCTTTCAAATTTAATTATTACATATTTCCAGTTGACTCAAGTTATAGCTACCCCAACCTTGCCAAACCCGAGGTTGACTGAAAGTGACCGATCATTTGTATAAGTAAGATCCCGTGAACCAAACCCATTTGAAACCAAACAAATGGTGGTTCGAGTCGATTTTCTCAGTTTTTGGGTTTATCCTTGCACCCCTAATCTTGAGGATGTTGCCCTTTCCAACTCTCCTGGATTCTTCTATAAGTATTTATTGTTAACTCCGTCAATTTAAGGCCATGTTCATTTACCTATTTCTCATCATAAAAATTATGCATATGAGCGCACAACTGATGAACTACATAATAATAGGAAAAAGATAGTCATGCCAACTATAAGAATGACTGTATAGAACCCATTTCCTACAAAACATAATCATATACTAATTAAGTGCTGAAATAAATGTAAAATCTCACGATTTCAAATATAGCAATACCTCCTCATATTCATAATCGCGATCACTTCCCTCCCAAGGATAACGATATTGTAGAACAATTCCCTCACGCTCTTCATTTTCCCCCGCTTGATCTGATAGGCATGATAATCATTTTTAAGTTGAAAAGGGGCTACATGTGAAAAGGAGATGGCAAACAAAAAAGTATGTCCTACTCTAGCAGAAATTTATATACACAACTCTTTTTAAATAATAAACTCCATACAATACAAGGCCACTTAGACAGTTTGTTTTCATTTTTTTTTTTCAAGTTTTTAGTAAGAAACAACATATTTAAAAATGTTCATGTTTCTCCACCAAGGCAAATTGAGAACAACTTTATGTCGGAGGCGATACAATACATATAAGGTTAAATAAGTTTAGCCAATAAACTTTCCAACTCGTGTCAAAGGGGATACTACAATACACATAAAGTTAACTAAACTTTGCTGATAAACTTTTAAATTCGTGTCTATATGTTCACTAAACGTTAAAAATATTCATGTTTCTCCATCGTGGCGGATCAAGAACTTTATGTCAGATGAGATACGAATTCATATAAAGTTAAATCAGTTTAGCCAATAGACTTTCAGTTTTGTATTTTTATAGTCAAGTGTCTAACAGATCAATAAATTCTCATTTAGGTCTCTAATACATGCCTAAAGTATCGAAAGGTCTGTTGAATATTCAAAATGTTTATAAACTAAATTCTGTATTAGACATAAAATTTGATTTCGTGTCCAGTAGAACCCCTATTAGACACTTATTGTATCTACTAGCAAAATTGGAAGTTTAATGTTCACTTAAAATCTGTCTAGTAAAAATACTTAATTTTTAAAAATTTAAATATGTGAAAAACAATTTGTTATAAATTTGGAATTTCACAAATCAATTGAGAAAATATTGTCCTATCAAACACAAAATTGAAAGTTAAGACTTATGAAACAAAAGTTTGAAAATTCAAGGACTAAAATTGTGTTTTAACGTTTATATAATATAATTTTAAACGCATTGATATTTAATATTTAGATTAAGTAATATCAATTAAAAAATTATAACTAACCATGTAAATATGTATAAAAACGACTATTTGGCGTGGGGAGAAAGAGGCAGACCCTGCATGCTTACAAAAGCTTCAATTTCTTATATTTTTAAGCATCTTATGATTTATAAAACTATTTTCCCAAGTACAGAAAAAGGTGTTTGCATTTTCTTTGCAGCCAACGTTTAAGCCCCAAACGACTAATGATGATCTACTGCCCCTAATGGTTTAAAAAATACTACTTATAGAAACTATACACCTTCTAACGTAGAAAGTAGATAGAGAGAAACTAAAAGTAAAATAATAGTATGAAAAAGAAATTAGGCATAACAAAGTTTACATATGCATTGCTAACCTTCCAAATCCTCCGTAGCATCTGCACCATCATCATTCAAGGAGCTAGCCTCTACCTAGAATTAAAACAAATGAAATCAGTCACCAAATAGAGCTTGACCAAAGAAAAGTAAGAACATACTGGTTTTTTCTTCTTCTTTTTAAGTCCAGAAAATGTGGTAGTCTCCAAACCATCAGAAACTGCATGATGAAAAAAAAAATCAATCAATAATCCTTATATCACCAACAAAATGAAAATATCATGAAACAAACATGGAATGGAATGTCAACTTTTCATACCAGACAAACTTTCAGTTTTCTCCGCTAACTTATCAACAACCTCATCAGTCGGATCCTGAAGCACAACCTTCTTCTTCTTCTTCTTCTTAGTGGGATCAAAGGGGGCAATCTGCAAAAAATAAACCATACACATACGTCATAGTGTTGCGTCAATGCTTGCACCTGAACAATGGTACGGAAACTGCACTCAACTACAATTACTTAAAGGTTTGGTTAAAGAGACATAGTAAGATACCAGCCTAAGCAACTCCACATAAAAAATGCAGCTTTGATGCTTAGCACCAATAAACAATCCAATAGTAAATACCTCAAGAACTGGATTGGACTGTGTAATCTTTTACAAGCCCAGACAATTAATAGTATGACATTTAAGTTAACTGGACTAATCATCAATGACTGCCAAGGGTTAGAATTTATTCCTTGGATTTCCAGAATGCTTGTTAATCAAGACCATACAACTATTAGTACAGCATTGATTTATAATATGCACCTTCAGCTGTACATGACAGAAATGAATTTCCCCCTGGGTGTTCAAACACACAAATGTGTAGTCCGCCAAATTACAAATTCACAACTCAAAGATTTAGATTTCCTTAGGTGAATAATTGTAAGGAAAAAAACAAAATGAAAACCCCACAATATGTAAAAATATTGAATGAAAATATATGTGCTCGGAGATAATAGGTAAGAAACAGAAAAACTCACATCTGCCACCTGATCATTCACATCATTCTGAACTTCATCTGCCATGGTTCCTGCAAAAATGTATAGGAGGATTAATCTAACTGAGTTAAAACATAAACACAGGCAACCAAATAATAAATCATACAAGTGGACAAATGGGGCCACAGACAAATGATTGGCAGTAAAAATCAACCCACGTGGAGAATCTGCTCACCGATGAATGCAACCATATTTGCACTTTGCCTTTATACTTCTTCCACCACTCATCTAAAGGAGGGTGCTTGAACTTACAAAGTTTGAGTATGTTCCCAAGAGAAACTCACCACACTTCAAAATATAATTTTAATCATACCCACTCTCGTGTTCAAGTATCTCATCTCATGGCTTTTCTATGACCATCCAGGTTCTTTCCCAGTGAACCTAACAAAACCCAGTCTTACTGAAAGAAACTTCTTTCATTTCAAATACATAAAAAACTAAAGGGAAACAATACACCTTCAGCCTTGAGGAGCAACTCAATTTCCCCATGGTTTCCCGAAGTTTAAATGTGACATTCAAATCCTAGAAGCTTTGAAAAAGTAAAAATAATAATCCTAACAACATTGTTCCATTAGGTATGGGGAAAGGTAACCAAGCAATGTAGATGCTCAAAATCCCATTTTTTTCATCAGGTCTTGGAAGAGGCCCAAGGTCTCGAACAACCAATCAAGCAAGATGACACTCGGCGGCCGAATTTTCAACATGCTTGGACAGCCTACTGATCGTTAGATACTCGTTAGCAATTATATGTCTATATATTTAGATTGTAGATTATTCATGGTGACATGGCAACAAAAATAATGTCCACCCTCTCTCTCTCTTTTTTCCATTTCTTCCCCTCTCCTCTTCTGTTCAACCCGAACCTTAAATCATAGAAGCAATTACTCAATTCCAAACTTGGAACACAGGAAAAATGAACTTAACAGGAGAACCACTCCATTCCCTCCCCATTTCTTCTTCAATGCCACAAATAGTTTTGTAGCAACAAGAGAGAGAGAGAGAACCTACTAAAATTATGTCATTAGCTTAAAGTTTGCACACAAAGCCGGTCCAATAATCTAAATAGAAAAAGTTAAATCCGTGAAAAGACTATCGACCTGAATCAAACACAAACATAAACTAAAAAGACCAGATGGTCACAATTTATCAATACTGGAAACCGAAAAATAAAACAAATTACGAGCATTGAGTAATTTTCCAATAATCAGCCATAGGAACGAGATACTGAAACCAACCCTTGTTTGAACCCCATGATGGAAGGATTTGAAATCAAAACAGATTTGAATTCATTTGAATTCAAAACGGGTCGGATTTGGCAGGATTTAATATAATATTTCACCTAATTCCAATTTTACCCTATTTTCACATTTGTTGAACCGAAGGAAACGCGATGAACAGAAAAAGAAAAAGAATGAATCATGCAAACTATGATGGATTGAGAGATCGGGGTAACGGAAGATGAGTGTAAACCGAACCTCGACGATTAGTGTTGTAAAAGAATGCGGTGCGGCTGCAGCAAAACAAGGAACGGGGTGCCGGCGCGGTTCAGCAGAGAGGAAGATGGGGAGAAATGAAAGAAAAAGTGTTCCCGATGGATGCGTACGGGCGTGGGTTGTTGTAGAGAGAGGGAGTCAGGGAGATATGACGAAGAATGAAAAGGGAAAAAGGGGGAAGGTGCAAATGTCCGGCTGCTGCAGTGGGCAGTGGGAGGAGAAGAGGGAAAACATTAGGGTTTTCTTTTTGCTTATAATCGAGGTTAAATTTTCCTCTACAAAAATATGACGTTTCAACTTTTATTGATAAAATGTTGAGAGATATTTTTGAAAAATTACCAAAATTCTAAAAATAAAAAATATATATTTAAACTTACAAATAAATACTTTGCACTTTTTAAACAAATTACATTTTAGGAACACTTGCAAAAAGAGAAAAAATAAAATATATTAATTAGGTTAATAACCCTAATTTATTGTTTTTGCAAAAATGCAAAAAAACAAGTCTAACCTGCGTAATACATTTGATATACTTGGTACACAATACACAGTTGATACACTTGATATACATGCGTAATACACCTGATCAATGTGATCCAATTGATACATCTAATACACACTTGATACCACTTAATACATTGTTGTTTTAAGTCTGATATACAGTTGATGCTCTCATATGTTACTTCAAGTATTTATGATTGATGTTTGCTACACTTATGTCTTTTCATTGCTCAATTTCCTAAAAAATTTTATATTGTTATTGTTTTGATATTTTTCCTCTTCCCAATTAATTTGAGAAAAAAAAATCAAACCAATTTATTTGAAGTAAGTACAATATTTTTCAACCATTTAACTTTAAGAAAATATACTTCAGTTGATGATATACTAATGTTGAAATATAATACTGACATACTGTTAATACACTTTACTAAAATTATGTTGATATATTTTATAATGATACACTCATTTATACTGTTGATACACCTAACTAACATACTTTTGATATTTTTTATAATGATGTTGCTAATAAACTTTATTGATGTAGTGTTGACATACTTTATAATGATACACTCATTTATACAGTTAATACACTTCACTGACATACTGTAGATATAATTTATAATGATACACATGTTTATATTTTTGATACACTTGATTGATATATTGTTGATATAGTTTATAATGATACACACATTTATACTATTGATGCACTTGATCAATATATCGTTGATATACTTTATAATGTTATACTCATTTATACTACTAATACACTTGATTGACATACTATCGATATACTAATGATATACACGTTTATATTGTTGATACACTTAACTGATCTATTATTAATATATTTTATAACGATACACACATTTATTGATACTTAGTATTTGATGATTGCTATCTGATTTAGTACCTAATGGACACTTGTTGGGCTTAAATCCACAAAATTTCAAGTTACCCAAAAAGATGATGTCCGAATCAAATTTTTGTTGGCAGGACTGGTGACAATTAATAATCATCCGGAAAATATAATGCTTTTAGCAAGAGTCAAATTACCATTACAAACTATAGTTGCTGATAAAGTCGGAGCACAAGTTGATCATAGTTCAACTCTTGTAAAAAAAAGTTAAGCAAATTGTTTTCAAAAAAAAAATTATGAAAAAAGTGACCACAACAAAGAAGGAGAGAAATTCTTTATAAAAAAGAAAGAAAGAAAAATAAGAAGTTATAGAAAGTTGCCGCAATAAAAAAATGATAAGAAAAAGATATAGTGAATTAAAATAAAATAAACTCAAATTCAAGTTGGGTTCTTGGGAGACTTAAAAAAAAAATAGAAGAATACAGAGTACTGAACAAAAAAAAGGAAAAAATGAGACAATTCAAGTTTTTGAGGAAGAAAGTAGGTAAAACTTCTTAAATTGTTATTCTAAAAAAAATCTTAAATTGTAAAAATATAGAAAAACAAAGAAAAAAAGGTTGAAATTGTTATAGAGGTCATTTAGGAAAAACAAATATAATAAACAAAATATGAAAACTAAAGATTTTGCCATATATGCAAATTTTGAAATGTTAAAGACATGCTTGCAAAATCGTACTCTTAAATTGCTACCCATTGCAAATTCTCTTACTTTTTTTTGTATATATAGATTTGCCTACAATATAATGAAAATGTTGATTTACCTCTTATGTCAGTGTCGAATCTATAGACATGGGAAATATCACTGAAAATGTCAACATGTTGATAGAAATTTAATATCATATAATGAAGAGGGGTATTTTAGGAATAACAATGTTAAAAAATAAGAGGATAAAATATACTTTTGGTCCTAAAGGCTTGGAGTTAAAGTCTATTTGAAGGCTTGGATTTTGAGTCGGTTTAGTGTCTAATGTTTTATACATGGCAATTTTAGTCTCTAAAATTTAATTTAATTTTAAATGGTATTTGTGATCATTTCACGACTAGTTGACTAACGAAGATATGATGTGGTGGTCAACTTACTTGTTGAGGCCACATCGAAAAAATCAAGGACCTCAAGCTCTTAATAAGATAGATGAGTTACTCTCCTCATTGCCAATTGGTTTTGAGATACAACTTCATATTATCTAATATGATATCAGAGTTCATAGAGCCTAAACGGGTATCGGTCTAATGTGAAAGAACTATATTATCTTTCTTTAGCAAATATATTCATTTTAATAAATAAATATGTCACTAATAGGACTATTCTACCTTTTCCCGCTACTACAATTTTGGTATTTGTTTACGGCTAAAAAATGTCTTTAGAGACCTTTGTTGATGACCAAACAATATCAATAAAGTTAGTTTTGTTTTGATAACATGCAAGTGCATGCATTGAGTAATAATATAGTTACGGTCAAGAAACCGAGTCCTACGCCACAACAAAAGGGGGTTTCATGACATAAGAGTGAAAAAAAAAAAAAAAAAGTGTTTCTGGCGAGAAAAAAATGCAACTTTTGGATATCAGTTTTTTTAGTAACAGTTTTTTCACAAATTTATAGCACTTATTAATTGTGGTTAAATAAATTTAATTATTTATTTTTTAATAAAATAAAAATATATTATTTATTTTAAAATCCTTCTTTCCCTTCTGCTTGCAAAAAAGGGTTTCATTCTCCCTCTTTCCCTTCCACGTGCAAAACTGTGTGATGCGATTTAATTTTTATATAAGTTTGTGGAATACTTGGAATAAACAAATCACATTATTGAACATGTCGTAAAGTTCAATAGTATTTTGTATAATTTAACCTATATATATTCTTTTAAGCATATTTGTAGGTTTTTTTCTTGAAAATGAAGGCAACTATATATGCTTACTCCCTTCTTGTAGTTTTTTCAATTTTCTTAGCTAACTTCAACATAATTCAACTGGTTTAAGCATATGTCATCAACCAAAACGTTAAAAGTTTGAATTTTCCATCAACGTGTTGTCAAACTCAAATTATAAAAAAGATTCAAAATTAGGGATTCTGTTTTATTGAGTGATCTTTGCACGGTAACTCAATTATATAAATGCGCTAATGTAGAATGACTTGATATGTTATCAATCAAAATTAACATTATGCTTAAATCACATCGCATTGAACCATTTGAAATTCCTCTAGCAATTGTGCAGGTTCTCCCATAGCTAGATTCCAATGTGCATTGCAATTTAAGAAAAGAAAAATCTCTTTGTTGGCTATTTGAGATTGCGTGTTGCCCAACTACTGCGAAATTATAGCGGAGTCAGCTTGCGAATTTAAGGTGAATGACCAACCGGTAGATTTTTAAAAAAATCGTGTTAGTGATCCAGTAATTCATGATGGTTGAAAACCCATAATCGCGAGGAGAAGTTTTAGGTTGTTAAGTACTATGTGACGTAAGAAAAAGGTTTAATCTTCATTGGTATCAAAGTCCAAGTCATTATGTATTAGTATTTTCAAAGAATGGGTTATTGGTATAAAAATCTGTTTCATGATAACCTTCTGTTAATAACATATCCCACATATAGGAACTTTATTCACCAGTACTGTCCTCTGATAGGCACAATTGTTTCTTTGGTCCATTTTTAGTGAAAAGGAGAGGTTCATTCCCAATAAAATAGATTAATTAAATTATTTAAAACGACACCAAAAAGAATCCCCACAAATTTGATGAAAGAAATTTAGCTTAGATAAAGTTAGAGAGAGATTGATGAAGAATGAGAAATGGTCTAGCTGAGATAATTGCCGTGTTGTTTAATTACCTGAGGTTGGGAAACATTCTAATATTACATGGGGGCTCGTTTATTCGATATAAAAGAAGGAACTGTCGAAAATCACATGCTACATGGATTGGCACCTTGTTCAATTTGAATATCCCAACATGAAAATCAACTGTAGCCTCCATTGTCACATGCACATTCATTTGCACCCTTTTTCGATCATCTTCTAGTTGCAATACATTGTCTTTATCTGTGGAATCTCCCACAACATTCATAGTTACATTAAAGTATGTGGTATTTCCAGGATCGTGAGAGAAACCGGGAATCACACTCCTTCCCAATTTCACATCTTCTGACGCCAAATTCACCACAATATTGCTATAACTCAACTCTATTTTTTCGTTCTTGTTCCTCATCTCGATTGACATATCTACTTTTGCATTTAACACAACATTATTCTGATTTGTGGAATTTCCAATCTCGAATTTGGACAAGTTCAACATTCTTACGGTGATTTCTGGCAATCCTGATTGAAGGAAGGACATAAATATTACGCCAAGGATAAGAATGGCAACAACAATTCCGAAAACCCCAAGACAAATCCAAGCGCAACAAGCAAATAAACGAGGACAACAACATTTGTTGCAATGCTCAGAGTTACTATCGTTGGATGTAGGTCGGTGTTTAGGAAGGGAATCGGAGAACGCCACCCGGCGTGATCCTTTGTTTTGGCTTGGAAGTCGATCAAGTTGATTAGCAGCAACATTATTATTCATTCTTTAAATTGGAACGAGAGAGAAATCAGCCTCTCGCCCAATAATTCTAAAATCTGATTTTCTTTTACCTCTCACAATGATCTCCATCGCCTCCAAGGGGGGACAAGTTATCGTTGCCTAAAGCATGAAACTTGACAGATTGAAATATCCATTTTTAGTAAATTGGGTTTGGTTGGAATTTAACTGCAACAAATCGAGGGTGTTTTATTTTTTTCATTTTTTTTTGTTTTTTTAGAACCACGGTTATTTGAGGTTGGCAGTCCCTCTCCATCACCATCTCCAAACAAATTTGACCTCTATGTTCCATGTATCATTTTACATTTTCTTCCTTAAATATATAGATGCATCTTAAAATACTTGGTCAATAGAAATTCATTGTGAAGAGGTAACTATTGTTCTTTGCATTACCAACACGTGCGTGAGTCTTTCTCACTTCTTATTTCGTGGTAGACATTCAAATCCACTTATTGATTGTAACCAAAATTTAGAGTGAAACAAGACGGTGAGACAACTTTGTACCTTTGAATCATTTTGTCCCTTTACACCCGGATGTAGGTGGACATAGGCTACAAGTGCTAGATTAATTTAATTTTAATATTATCATTAATATGATCTATGTACATTCTTTTTTCTTTAATTTTTTGGACCAATTATTTTACTAGACCAATTAAGTAAATGGAATGAAAAAAACTTAGGTACAACCATTGCACCCCCTATTGTACCCAATTAAATGTTAACATATGTCAACATATTTTTTTAAAAAAGAATAATTTTTTTTTTGTTAAAACGTGGAGAGTATTTGACGTAGGTGACTGATAGACCTTATTACCAATAGCTGGAGTTTATCATGGATTTGCTATATTTGCAATTTTTTAAAACATTGCTGTGCACTTAACTTATTATCTCTAAAATTGCTATCTAATGCAATTACCATTTTTTAAATTACTATTTTGTCTATCTCTAATAATTCTTATTTTTTTTAAAAATGTTTAACTACTAAACTTAAGTATTTTATATAAAATTGCATAATATTTAGTCTTTTCACAACTAAATCAAGCTTAAAATAGCAAAGAATTCAAAATTGTGTATTTGAAATTAAAAAATTAAAACATACTTTAAATAATTCTCATCATGATACACATAACACATAAATAAAATAAATACATCAATTTATTTTACAAAACTTGAAATTTAAGTGAGCTAGGATATAAATACATCAATTTATTTTACAAAACTTGAAATTTAAGTGAGCTAGGATACATAGACATTAAAACTTAGTCGATTGTCGTCCCCAATACAAAATGTAACTTCTTAAAAAATGTCGCTTGCGATAGCCTCTTTTCTTTTAAAAAATTTAAAAAAAAAAAAAATCCAATTAACAACAAGTTGAACAATTTTGGAAAATTTCTTAAGTTTATTGGAGATTGCGGTAGCTTTTCAAGTTTTATCAAACAACGCTTGGAAAAGCAATTCCAAATGAAACTTTAGTCCATGATAAAATATAATTGCTTGCAGCATTAACATAAAAAGACAGAATAAATCATCCATCGAAAACCATTCCACATGAAGTTTTAACTTCCATGATTACATAATAAAACTCTAACATTCTATAAAACAATAAAAACAAAGATCTTTGAAGGAAATTATTTTCAAAATAACATGAATTAGAGTATCATAATTTGATCCATAATAATTATCTTGTAAGGGATTATGTTTCTCTTCCTTAGCATTATTCTTTTAAATTTGAATAGATTTTGTAATGGAGAAGAAAGAACTATTAAATGAGGCATGACCAATTCCTAGAATTTTATCTTTGTATAAACACCTCCTTTCATGACATTTAATTAGAAAAATTATCATCGTTAGGTAAATTTTGCTATATTCATAATTTTTTTGTATTGTATTATGTATGCACATACTTTGAATCTGATTGTTATATTTGCAACTTGTACTTTTGAAAATTAAAAATATATTATTTTAAAATCAAAAGACAATGTTGACGCCACCTTTGCGTCAACACAATTAGCCTTTTTACGCCAAAGCGTGGCATCGGGAAAGAAGGCATGTTGACGTTCATTATTGGCGTCGACATAGGTCGCTTTTACCGACGCACATGGTTGGCATTGAGAAAAAAACCTAGCTCGATGCCTGAAACAGGCGTTAGCGCAGACGGTCTATGTTGACGCAACGGTCTAAAGGTAGGAGAAGTATAATTATTTTATCTGTGATTTAATTTTTTTTTTTTTAAGAAAACTTGAGAGATGCATAGCGGAAAAAAAATGTGTCAGTGTTCCGTATGATATACCTCTGTACCTCATATAGGATATCAAAATATGTGAGGGTAGTTCCCGCTAACCACTCCATGCCTTTTTATTTTTATTTTTATTTAATTTAAATTCAAATTAGATCTAATTTAATTTAAATAAATAAATAAATAGTTAATTAGTCAAATTAATATTTATTTATTTTAATTTAATATCATATATTTAATTAATTTAATATTTTCATCATATTCAAATATAATTTTCTCTCATAACCTACAATCTTATTCACATTAATTTTGCTCTATAGTTTTAATAGGAATTCAATTCATATTAATTTAATTTTTGCATCTTACTCAAATATTATTTAGTACCTACAAATTAGAAGCTCCAATGATTCGAGATTAAATTCATTAAACTCTTTAATCAAACTAATCAACATTCATTAAATGTAAGTCACTCCATTAAAGATCCACAGTTGCACTATTCACATTGTAGATATATTTCTATGTCTATAGATATAACCAATCATCAGTGAGTCAATCCTTTACAAATTGCTTGTAGTTTCAGTTGAGTCAAATTATTGTTTTATCCTTGTAACTATCTCTTACTCCTTAAGTCTCATCGATCATATAATGAACAACCTATTTATATGGTCTTACCATAAACAAATCCCTCTCAAGCCAATGAGAAGGAGTGACCCCTTGTTCAAGACCTGGAATCAATACTTAAGGTAGCAATTCATCTACTTTCCATGAAGGCGGGAGTAAACTCCATCTTGTGTAGCTATATTCCCAGCTCCCTACTTGGACAAATCCCCAAAATTGTTGGATTATTGAGTTGACGATACGGACCACTCTCACCCATACAAATTAAAGGGAGGCTCTCATAGACAGGAGTCCATAACTCACCCAGGATTGAGATCGAGTTACCTATGGTTATCATATGAAATGTTAGTCTATTCAATCAACGGTGTTATAAAGAAAGATTAATCATTTTGTGGTCCGACCGAATACAAACTCTTTGTATGGGATGCCCCCACTTGCATGTCTCCACATGAACGATTTAGATCAAATCGTTTGTAACACTTACCACTCTTGTAACATTTACAAAGTGGGTCGTATCCATAATATCACTAGGATACTACATCCAACCTTATCCATATGCTACATGTAAACCCTACTTTCATTTCTAAGCACTTAACTTAAGTGAGTTGTGATATTGTTGTGGACTTAGAAAAAATTTCCTTGTTTAGGTTGGAAGAGGTGTAGAAAAGAATAGCTCAAAAAAAGGCATTGTGTGGACTTAACCGTGAAGAAGAGATGAAGCAAGTGACAAAGTGTGAGGCTTGAAAAGGGAGGTAGCCGAGATCCATTTGGTGTGAAGTAGGCCAGTTGTGAATCTTGAGTGTGGTTGGTGTTGAAGGGAGCAAGTTGGATGAAAATTTGGTTAAGTATTGAAATGAGGCGTTGAGAACTAAGGGGCTAGCCGAGCCTAAGTGTGTGTATGGTGCGGGCATAACCATGTTGAAGGAGTAAGCTGAAGGATGTGCCTTACTTGAAGTAGTTGAAGGATGCGTCTTTAAGGTGGGCTTGTGTTGGATGATGTGTGCTAAGAAGAAGCTTGAAGGAAGATGCGTCTTGGTGTGCAAGGAAGGTTTGATGCGTCTTTAAGCTACTGATGAGGAGGAGATAAGGCGTCTAAATGGGGCGTCCATCAGCCAAGAGGAGGCTGCATGCAAGGTGGTAGCCGAGTGAAGGGAAGAAGAACCTTTAGGTTGCTCAACCATGCGAAAAAGAAGTATTTTTGAGGTGATGCGTCCATCATTTTTCTTACTTGGATAAATTTGATAATTAAATATTAATTAAGTCAGATTAGGTGTCAAAATGGGGTTAGTTGTAGAGTTGGTAAGCAGGAGGTGTCAAGTTGAGGTTTGCATGAATTTTCTGTGAGCACTATAAATAGAAGGTTGAACGATGAAGACTGGTTTGTGCAAACTACTCGTGCTATCTGAAATTTTCTTTTTCCACATTACTCCCAAGTGAGTCTATTTCTAGAGAGAGGGTTGCCGGAGAGAAACTCTTTGGGGAAGGATTCGAAATTTGTCGGAGATTCAAGGTAGTGCAGACTGCAATTTGAAGTAGGGTGGAAGGAATTGTTGATATCTGGCGGAAGAAAAGGAATGTGAGGTTAAAATTTTGAGATAAGTTAGTTAAGAAATTTATATATAAGTTTTTAAGAGGGAGAAAAGTTTAATTGTGGCTGGAAATATTAATTTTGGCAATCTGAAGTGAAGACAGTGTTATTGAGGCTGTTGGGTGAGATTGGGTCAAGGTTGAAGACAACATGCGTGCAAACAAGTCTGGGTAGTGGTCGAAGGTAAGAAATCCTTATAGGTTATTTTGAGTATTTTTGGATGCCCAATGGCTGGGCTAACATGCCACCGACATTGCGAGTGTGTAGGCAGCTAGGTGAGGCAAGTTAGTGCGCAGAGGCGGTGTACGATGCAGGCAGCAGACTAGGTGGCATAAACGCGGGCATTAGGTAGGCAGGAGATCGACGCCCAGTCTGTTGGCTTTTTGGCCCTTAGTCTCAAATTAATTAATTTTAATTAATTAATTAATTAATTAATATTTTGATGATAACAAACTTGATTTTGTTTACTAACAATTTTAATATTTTGAATAGTCCATAGCATAGAGCTCGAAACAACGATTACGATGCCTCTTAAATCACCCAAATCGGAGTTCAAACGAAGAAGTTATAGTGGAAATAAAGTTAACTGAAATTTATAAGATTTGGTGACGTGGCGGCCTGTCACACCCTTCTTTTAAAACCAATGCGTTGAAGAGCCTATAAAGAAAAGAAGTAAGAGACCATGTTGGACGCATGGTCAGGACTAAGGTAATGCGTGATAAAGGTGGACGCATAAGAAGTAACCCGAGAGCTTGAAGGGGAAAGAAGTGAAACGCATAGGAGGTAATTGTGAAGAAGATGTAAGCATTGGCGAAGGTAAGATGCATAAGCAAAAAAGAATAAAGCTATGTCGTGGAGTCTTGGAAAGAGATCTAAGTCTCGGAAAGGAAGGATAAATGCATAAGGAGGAACCGGGGGAAAAATACTATAGCAAACTAAGTAACGCATAGACTACTATCGAGGGATGTTCTCGAGTGTTGAATAAAATAGAAGGTTGAGAAGTAAGCTTAAAGACTAGAGCAGGAGGTGGATGCATGCTAATTTATCATAAAAGAAATATTTTAGTACAAGGAAAATGTTAAATGAATAACCTTGGATTACAAGCACAAGAATGCATAGAGGGATAATCAAGGAATCCTCAAGGATAGGAGGAAGATCATGGACGCAGAACGAAGTAAGGGTGAACGCAAAGAGTACAAACGCATAAAGGAAGGTCTTGAGTTGGATTTGGTTAACAAGGGTAAACCACATCGTCGGATGTGTGATCACATAAAAGAAGGATTTGCAGTTAAGATTTGACATAAGGGAAGAAAAGTTGGACGCATAGTATGATGCAGTAAGGTACAAAGCATAGTAGTGTGCGTTTGAGACATTGACGCCTAGTAGTATGCGGTGGAGATACGAGTTCAAAGGTAGTATGACCGAGAGTAAGGAAAGAAAGTAACGAAGCTAAAATCTTAAAGGGAATTCAATGAACGCATAGGGGCATTATGTTGAATGAATAGTTTGAATTGTAGGATCGGTATGGCAACCCTAGAGGGGGGTGAATAAGGTTTATTAAAATTAATTTAAACTTTTTGCTAATGTGGGCGCAATTAAGCGAATTAATAAACTCTTTGCAAATAAGTAGTTTAAACAATAATTTTTATGCAAACAAATTCACTTTGAATTAAACAAGAAATTAACAATCACACTTTAAAGCACCCTGTTTAATTCTAATAAAAAGATTGGTAATGAATATAGAAATTTAAGAACAACCAATATGAGCAATTAATTTCAAGAATTAAAAATTGCAATTAATTTTATACAATAAAATATATTAACAAAAATTAATTGCAAAAATAAATTAGGAGATGGATAGAGAAAATGACACCGTGAATTTTATAGTGGTTCGGCAAAACCGGCCTACGTCCACTTCCCAAGCTTCTCTTGGGTACTTCACTAGAAGTCTTTGACTCTTTCCACGACTTAGAGTCGAACCGCTACAACGTTCTTTTTCCGGGATCAAGAACAAACCCGATCCTTTCCACGGTTAAGGATCAAATCGTTACAACAACTATTTTTCTCGAGATCAAGAGCCAACCCAACAAAAATTTGGAAAAAACAAAAAGCACACTTGACAAACTCTCTAAATAGAGTGGATTTACAAGTTTAAGCACTTCACAAATAAATCCTCACAATTCAATATACCTCTCTCAAGAATAAGATGAAAAGAAGAAAATTGAAAGCTTGGAGAGAGAGAGCAACAATGGTGGCTTGGTGAATTATGGAGGATTGAAAATAATAAGAGTTGTTTTTAATTTTGGAGAAGATGAAGTGTTTAAAAAGAAATGAAAGTGGGTGAAAACCAAATTAATTTGGACTATTAGATATTTGTAAAAGAAAATTGAATGGTGGAGATTTAAACTCAACTAGTTGTTAGACACAAACATATAATAATATTAAATTAATCTTTTTAAAAAGCAACTAGCCGTTAGACACAAACATATATAAAAATATTAAATTCATCTTCTTTTTAAATTCATTTTCTTTTTAAAATCATTTTCTTTTTAACATTAATCCAAAAATGAAAAACCCACAAATTGTCACTTCTCCATTGCTCCAAGTGGTACCTTTCAATTAGTCCACTTTGATTTAAAAAAATCTGCCACGTCATCAACTCGGGATTTTTCCATTAAACTTGTTTTGGCCATATCTTCTTCGTTTGAACTTCGATTTGAGTGATTCAAATTGCATTGGAACCGTTGTTCCAAACTCCACACAATAGACACTTCAAAACACTCAAATGGTTAATAAATAAAATCAGGTTTGTTATCATCAAAACACTAATTAATCAATTAATTAAAATTAATTAACTGTAGATTAAGGGCCAAAAAGCCAACATGAATATGTTGGACGCATAAGATAAACTTATAAAGACTAGGAGGCTTCATATAGACTTGACACCTTATCAGTAGGAGGTGTTAGAAGACATGTTAAGTGTTTATGCAAAGTGATACTTGGATTAATGCATGGTTAGTTAAGTATGCAACGTGACATGTGGCAAACAAGTGGCAAAAAGAGAGGAGAAGTAGGATGGCAAGCCCTCTATAAATAGGACCTTAAGGAAAAAGGAGCGACTGATGGTTCTGAAGTGAGAATTCTTGAGAAAAATGGGAGAGAGAAGGCAGAAAGGAGAAATCCTTGCGTCCGAAGTAGAAGTCTGTGGTCAAGAGAGAAGATATTCTTGACAACTTAGTTATCTTGTGTTAAAGAAGTTGTCTTGCGTCAAAGGGGTCAGCTTTGCGTTTAAGACGAACGCTGTTCAAGGTGAATGATGCGTTCAAGGTGAATGATGCGTTCAAGTTGGACCCTGCGTCCAAGAGAGGTCGTCGCATCCAAAAGAGAAGCAAGAAGAGATGGGCTGCACCTTGCGTTCAAGAAGCAAGGTTGCGTCCAACCGAGTTGACAGAGGAATATAAAGCCTTGCATTCCAGAGTTGGAACGCTGCGTCCAAGAAGCTCGGGAAAGAGAAAATAGAGGGAAGGAAGAGGAACTATTCTTGAGCAAGTACAATGTGAGTAACACTAACGTTTTTCAAAGTGCAAATGAGTTCTTTGTGATTAATATCATTGGTATGGAATATGCATTCATGAGTTTTCAATGAATAGTGCATGCGTTTTTATTTGAAAAGCATTTGAGTATGCTGGTTATTTATTATAAGTTTATAAAACGCATAGTGATTGATAATGTATGTTTTCATGATTTTACTGAAAAGCATGATGATATGATTTCATGAAAGATTTGGAAATAAACTAATTTGAAAGGCATGTTGCTTAATAATAAAGCTTTGAAATTTATTTTACTGGAAGCATGCTGTTTGATATTATATGCTTTTATTTGGAAACGGTTAACTTATGAGTTTTATGATATGATGTTTCCAAAGCATATTTTATAAAACTTTGAAAAGGCACCCGAGGCTCAGGGACTTGGAGAAGGCCAAAGGGTAGCCGGGATATAGAAAAAGGTACCCAATGCTGAGGGACTCGTAGAAGGCAGATGGGTGACCTGGATATAAATATAGAAAAAGGTACCCAATGCTGAGGGACTCGTAGAAGGCAAATGGGTAACCTGTATATGGAGATGGGACCCTAATGCTCAAGGACTTGGAGAAGGCATTGTGGGCGGCCCGGATTATAATACCTATGTGCACATAGAGGAATATACGACGCTGATGTGTTGAGATTACTCCACACAGCTAAGGATAATCAACGTTGAGTAGCGTAGAGCATCGCTCCACCTCAACTAGGGAAAAATGATTTTGAAATGAATGAGATTTTTGAGGATTTACTCTAAAACAGATATGCATGAGTTAACAATGGTTTTTGAGCATATTATAATATGATTTGAATTGTTATATTTTATGCGAATTTGAAATGTTTATATTATGACCAGTTTTACAGTTAAAGTAAGTTATTTTCAAAACTGTTACTCATGAAGCTGTTAGCTCATTCTTCAGATAGCATGACAGTTCCCGTTGCCGATCAAAGTCGAGGTTTGTCAAGAGTTAATGGTATTACCATCCTAGGAAGGGTAGAAATGAGAAGTAAGGTAAATTTGACAGTGGAAATCGATAGGAAGTCGATGACTACTGTCCTCACACTCCGTCTCGGGCTACGAGAGGATAGTTCAGGGTGGGGTGTGACACGGCCAAATCATCAAGTTGGACCATTTTGGAGAGTCCCACTTGGAGCTATGGAGTGAGTGACACATGGTTGAGTTTTGATTTTTGGATTGGTTTTAAAAAGAAAATGATTTTAAAAAAATGATTTAAAAAAGAAAATGAATTTAATATTTTTTTATATTTGTGTCTAATGGCTAGTTGGTTTAAAAAGAAGAATAATTTAATATTATATATGTTTGTGTCTAACAGCTAGTTGTCTTTAAAATAATAATAAAAATAAATACTTTTTATTTTTAATCTCCAACTTTAGTTTTACTTTTTCATCAATCAAATGGCCCGAATTAATAATTAGCTAGTTGAGAAGACATAAAAGCAACCTAAATAATATTATGGCACCCCAGTATTGAATGACATAAGAAGGTATATGGGTAGCCCGAGATTAATTATTCCTTTTTGCACATAGAGAAAATATTCGACGCTATTGTGTTGAGATTACTCCACACAGTTAAGGTTATTCGATGTTGGGTGTGTTGAGATTATTCCACCCCAACTAAGATTGTTTTCGACGTTGAGTAATGTTGAGCTCCGCTCCACCTCAATTAAGATTATCTTAAAAGCTTAAGCAAATGTTTGTGAGTTTTCTATGATAAGCTACTTGTTTATCAAGCATGTTTCTTATTAAAAGCTTTAAGCTAAGTACAACTTTTTAAGCTTATCACTCACTCGGAAATCTAGCTCATGGTTTTCTTTGGTTTTCTGTTTTCCAAGTAGTGAGCGAAACCGCGGTGCTTAGCCTACACCAACCTCATCTGATCCAGCTACATAGTTTTAAACATTGTAAATATTTGTAACTAAACTGTAGCATTGTTGATAACTTGCAGAAATACAAGTAATTGTATTATTTATTTGGAGTAATTAGGGTAATATTGATGATAAATGCATGATTTTGGCACTTGAATTGTGTAATATGAAATACTTTGTGTTCACTATGTTTACAAAAGTATCTAATCTGAAAATTATGAGTTTTTATCTTTTTGAATGCAGGATAGAGCTAAAAAGGAACAAAAAATAATCTAAGTACAAAGGAAAAAATGTTGTCAGAATCATTGAAATCACAACGATTGAAGATTAACTCGTCGAATACCCTGCGTCGAGAAGAAAAAGTAGATTCAGACACCTAGGCGGCAACTGTCACGTCAATATGCAATTGAATCACTGACTTTACTAGACCATGACAGATCCAATGAACTGAAGACGTGAAGAAGTCTGCATAGCAGGGCATGTAATTAAATGCAAAAGTGTCAGATCATCATGAGATCACCTTTTGGACGCCTATAAAAATAGCCCATTGCACTTCATGTTCAAGAGAGAGAGAAACATAGTGGTAAAAGCTCTGCGCAAATTCTCCCTCAACCTCCATAGCCATCATCCATTTCGAGCTCTTCTGTGAAAAGATTTTGAGAGTTTTCAAAGTTGCCTCTCAGAGAGTGAGAATCCATCCCTTGTACAAATTATGTCTCAGATAGCCACCATCTCAAGCCTCCAAAAAGCAAGATATTGTCATTGGTGACTTGACGACTTTTATTTCCATTCTTTCACTATGTTCATTCTTTTTTCTTGTATTTTGTTAACGACATTCAAGAGATTGGTTTATTTTCTTAATACAAGTTTGATTGACATTGATCCTCCATCTATTCTCATCTTTAACACTTTACACCATGAATGTTTGAATGGTTAATGGGTTGAGTGCATGAAGCAAGCATTTCCAAGTTTTACTAAGTATGTTTTCATCTTGATCAAATGGGTACTTCAAACTTGCCTAAATCTGTCGAACAAATAGGTCAAAGTAAGTATAATCATATACTTGAGAGAGTATATGATTAATCTTAGACATTTAACAAGAAAAGAATTGGCTTTATAAATAAAGTTCAACTTTTGCGATAACTCACCATGCGTCTTAGAGATAAGATTAATGTGGTGTCGATGCATCGAGAGATGCGTTCTCAATCTCAAGTTTGGTAGCATGAAAACTTACTTAAGTAACAGTTAGGAAAACGCTAGCTAAATTATCTTAACTTTACTTTTCTCATGGATCCATCACCATCCTCAATGCATGCTGTCTGAACATAATTTGTACTTGACAAATTCATCCATTTCCACCTCGCATCATCATTCCATATGTTTATCCATCAATTCTTCATGTATAAAGTTAGTTTTAGAGAATCCAATCATGTGCATATCAATAAATCATTGTACAGTTCAACGCATCAAACTAAAGGATATTCTCAACGCTAAATAACAAATCCCTGCGTTCGACCCGACTCTCCAGGAAAACCTATTTAAACTTGCACTTGGGTTTTTATTGGAAAACTTGTGTTAATAGATACATCTTTTGCAATTTTCAATGCGGCATTAGGCCATTATGAGCATAACGCATGAGACACACTTTAAAACGTAACAATTGTATATAAGAGGATTTTAGGGGGTGAAAGTTTGTATCATGTGGATGTTATGCTTAAGCTTGTTGAATGGAAGTATGTAAATTAAGCTTAGCATGTCTATGAGTTGGGAATGTTGTTATATGTGGATTATAAACTATTTATCATATGCTATGATTTATGGGCTTAAGAGGAGTATAGGTCGACAATAGATGTCGTAAAATGGTTGATGTCTGTTGTTCTCACATCCTTTCCTAGGTTAGGAGGGTAACTTGGGAGGGGGTGTGCCACTACATACCTTTTAGGTTATCATTTGAACACTTGGTTCACTTGTATGTCTACCACATACGGTTCAAGTTACATAAAATAACATAGGATCTTAGTTTATTGGATTGAGTTAATGCAATCTACATGTTGAATAAAATACTTATTGTAATGATCCAAACAATCATTAAGTGTATTTTCGTACTTTTATAATATTATTATATTTTTGGTAATTTAGACAAACTAGTATAATTAACTATTTAAATTTAGTTTAGAGTCATTTGGAGACTTAATTTATGATAATTGAGAGTTATTGAGCTTAAATGATATGATTTGTTTATCAAGGTTGATTTCAAGATTTATGTGCATATGATTATTACAATTCTGTAAAAAAAAATAATTACTCTAAATATTTATAAGTTAGGTATATTTATGTTTATTTATTTGAATAGTAGAAGAGGAGAATGAATATAAATGCAAGATTATTTAACTTGGTGGGAAATGTGATATTAAGTGGATGTAGGGTATAATTATTTATAATTTTTGTAGTTGTAACTTTTTGTCATAAGTTTTTAATTAAATTATTGAGAATGTAACATAAGATAATTAGTGCTTTTGAAAAAATATGAGTGTTTAAATTCATTAATTAGTACTTGTGTAAAGAGGGTACATAGAAAATATGAATAATTATAGTTATAACTTAAGTTAACTTCAACCATAGTTTAGTTTCCTTAACCCAACCTTTTGAGCTTCCACCAATCCCAACACGTCGATTATTGATGGTCACGACAGTTGGTCATCGACGATCATTCTCCAATTGTCACAATGATTTTGGTCGCAAGTGGCCACAATGGTCGTTTGACGGTCACAGTTGGCCAATTGACTTTTGTTGCCAACAATCACTGACAACCAGTAATAAGAGGTATGAGACGAAGGGATATTTTTCTCAAATCCATAACATTCTTTTAAAAGGCCTATTTTAAATCGATGAATTTGGTTTTATAATCATGGGAATTTTATTCACAAAGCTCAAACATGGGCCTGGCTTCAAAAGGCATGCTCTCCTAATTCCAAATCTATGGGCTAAACAACCCTAGAAGTAGTTGAAAGAGTGTCAACACTGTGCCCGGTGTGCCTGCCTTGATGGTGCAATCTAGCTTTGCATAAACTCTGTGTAGAAATCTAAAAAATTGCAAAATCTTTGACCAAATCAACACACCAATAATCTCGCTTAAACTGTTAAGGACAAATCTCTATGCTGGAGGAAGCTAGTCCCCAGAAGTTCTATAAAATGCCATAAATACTTTTCCAAATCATCAAGCTTCACTTCCTTGGAGAAACTCTCAAATAATGCTCCACTATGCCATCCATTAATTGTAAAACTTTGGATAACTGTTGCTAGATTTTCTATTTTGTTTTGCATACCCTTTTTAAACACTTGATTAGAAAGAACACGTGCAAAAGCTTTATTCATGTTGAAAAATGTCGAATCTATCTAGATTAAGGGGAATGAAGGAAAAAAAATACTATATATAAATGACAAATTGAAAAAAAAGGTGAATAAAACTATATAAATGACAAATTAAAAAAAGAGTGAAGAAAACTATATATAATAATGATAAAATATTCAAATCCTATTTCCTTTTAAAAAGAATGTTAAACTCTAATTATCTAATTATTTATCACTTTTAAAGAGTAGAAGTCACCCAATATATGTTTTGAACCTAAAAGAAACTCCCATTAATTTACAACCATCTTGTAGGTAGACAGTGGAATTTGTAAATAATTTGGTTACTTTTGCTATGTTTGAAAAGACCCCTTTAATTTTCATAGATAATATGCTTGTTGAACTAACAAATATCGGTGATATTGATCATCTTGAAAAATGTAGAATCTATTTAGACATATGTTTCTTGGGAAGTGTTGAAAGAAAAAGTCAAATTTGTAGGTAATCAAATCTGGAGCAATATTTTGGTGTATTCCTTTAAAAAAAAAATGAGTGTATTCCAAAAATGCACCTATTTTTTATGAATTTCACTCCATCACGATTTTTTTAAAAAGAAAGATGTAAGAATAATTTGATACATGATAAACTATGATTGGATAATTAAATAAAATGTATAAAGATAATATAACATGATTCATACCATGATGCATTTGTATTTTTCTTAAATTTGCGCGAAAAGCAACCCAATAGTCGTGGGTATGGGATGAGCACAACATGAAATTTTTTAATATTCTGGTCGTAGGAGAATTTTCATACTACCTTCTTTTACTTTGTCATGATAATATCATTTAAAAATTCATATATCACTGAAAAATAAATATATCATTTAATTATGTGAAAATAGTAATAAGTACTACAGAAATCCTAAAAATCTTTCGAAACGACAAACTTCATCTACCGATTAGCTAGTTGAGTTGACTGGGTCCGGCGGTGGAAATCTTAAATATGTAGATTCCTTTCTGAAGCGAGCAAAGTAAAACCTCATCACGCTCGTGGAGGGAAAAAAAACAAAAAAAAAGAAAGAGAGAAAAATCAACTTGAATTACTGAAAAAACTATAACCACTCTGACCTTCTCGTTGTTATTTTATTGTCTTTCAATGACTTTGACGGAGTGCATGAAAGAGATGGCTTCCTTCGTCATCAGCTACAGAAATTAAGACAAAGTAAAACTGAATAACAATGTGTACAACAACAATTGGTTTGGTGATCTATCCACGGCCGCCACCACCAGCTACCTTCCTTATTCATCTTCGAAACCCAAAACATTTATTTTCAATTATTATCTTCCTTTTTCATCCTCCCTAAACAATTCAATTCTTCGTGTATTTTCATCCTCGAATGTGTCGATCACATGAGGAATGGGCTTATGTAGCCCTTCTTCTCCTCTGCTTCTCCTCGTCCTTACTAATTGTCGGTGCAGCAGAGATGGTTACCCATCCTTCTGAAGGTAATTCAACTTCTCCCTTCTAATTCATTTTCATATTTCCTTCCCACAAACTATTCTTCCTCAATTCTCCTCTCAACATTTCATTCCAAATGTCCAAAATATCTGAAGCATCGCGCTCACCAATTTCTATATTCATTTTGTATAAGATTACGTCACGATTAAATTCATATCTTTTTCTGGATATTGTCTATTTTTAGTATCATTTGCTTGATACTTTTAACTCAGAAGACCATGGACCAACTTAGCTCTTAATTCTCATTTGCTAACATTCTGTCTTCCATGAAATTTTGGTCACTCTTTCTGTTTATTTTCAGTGGACGCTTTGCTAGTCATCAAAAGAAGTTTGATCGACCCTAATGGAAATCTGAGCAACTGGAACAAAGGAGACCCTTGTAATTCAAACTGGACTGGTGTTCTGTGCTACAATACCACATTGGATGATAACTATCTACATGTTGCTGAATTGTATGTTGTCAAGTATTTATGGACTCTTATAACTTATGTTAAGACGTATCTCCATTCATCCTCTGACACCAACTTAAAAATAACAATTTGTAAATGTTATTATGGAAAAAATGTTGTTATGGACATTCTAAAATTCTTAATTTCATTAGTTAGTCACTTGACTTAACTTTGGGACTTGAACATCTATGAAAGGGCTTCTTGTTCAAATAATCGACTGCATACTCCAAATTTGTAAAGTATTGCGTATCGTGGTTATGTTTGTATCTCATATTTTGGTTTAACATATATATAAGGTGTTAAGTTTTGTTTTTCTCCTCATACCTTTTCATGAACAAGAAGCTAAACCATCGATCGTATATGAGTTTTTGCAGGCAACTTCTAAATATGAGTTTATCAGGAAATTTGTCACCTGCGCTTGGTCGTTTATCTTACCTGAAAGTTTTGTAAGTAACTAAAGAACAAGAAACGAAACTTTCATTGAACTTAAACTAATAGGTTGATCTAGAATTTGATTTATCCATGTCATGGGTGCCATGTGGTTTTCTCTCCTTGCTAATGCAACTTTTCGGTATTTTGTGAAAAGGGACTTTATGTGGAATGAGATAAATGGGGAAATACCAAGAGAGATAGGCAACCTAACATCCTTAGAACTGTTGTAAGTTGTTCGTCTTTCCCTGCTGGTTTACTTATTCACTTGGACAAAGGTTGGCTTGTTTATCTACAAATATACAGACACATCATCACATCTTCACTAAAATTTTTAATATGCTCATAATCCATGAATGAGTTCTCATAGTGTTAGTATATATAACCCGCTTGATGTGTCTGAATATTTATTAATTTAAGGGAATAGTTGTTATTTGAATCTGATACTACCTATTTCTTCTCGTGCGCTGCTTTACTTTCTATAAGATGTTTTACAGGCTTCTGAACGGGAACCAGTTGTCAGGTCCATTACCTGAAGATCTTGGTAATCTTCTACATTTGGACAGAATACAGATTGACCAGAACCATATATCAGGACCAATACCCAAGTCTTTTGCAAACTTAAAAGCAACAAAGCATTTGTAAGCATGTTTCTGATTCTGAAAGGAGAAAATATTCCTGCAACTTCCTTGTCATCTTAAAGGTTTTTGAAATCCTCCCTTTCCCTTTTTGGCTCAGTCACATGAATAACAACTCTATCAGTGGTGAAATCCCATCTGAGCTATCTGGATTGCCCAATCTTGTCCACTTGTAAGTTGCTCCCCCATCCTCACCACCAGCATATACTTTCTGATGCAAGTTATGTTTCCTGCAAGTTTGTTGGCTTCTTCAGGCATTTCTAGTGTGCACGTACACTCTGCACTGTGCTTTTTTTAATGTAAAAACTATTTAAATGCTTATACTTTTAGCTAATGACATATTTTTCCATTCTTGGCAGCCTTCTTGACAATAACAACTTATCGGGGAAACTTCCACCTGAGTTGTTTCAATTGCCAAACTTAGAAATACTGTATGCATTCATCTCCTGCCACCTTAAATTTTTCAAATATATGAACACCCCTACCCGGCTCAGTCTTCTTACAGTTTGTTTATTTTCTTGATACCTTTTTCTTCTTCTTCTTCTCTCTCTCTCTCTCTCTCTTCTTCTTCCTTTTTTTTTTTTTTGGTGGGGGGGGGGGGGGGGTAATTTATATTGAACACAAGCACAACCATGGAGCCCAGTACTAACTTTCTCACCCTGCTAACCCTAGTAAGAGTATAAGTCACAATGTTTATGTCTGTTCCAATTTTTTCGGATGTCCCCAAAGGGACATGTTAATTGACGCGAGAAATTTAGAAAAAACTGATTGATAAGGACTCAGTCTTAGGTGACTGTTAGTATTTCAATCTCTAACTCCAAGGTAGAATAACCATATTCAAACTCATTAATAGGTGAGGAAAAAAGAAAAAAGAAGAGAGGATTGCAATAGTATGGAAGATGTACACTTTTACCCCCAACACCTTTGCACCTTCCACCTTTGTCCAACACTAAGATTCAAACTCATCCATTTTCATCATTTTGGTATCATGATGCGTAAAAGAGAACATTCTTATTTCTTTCGGCCTTGCGATCTCTTCTCTATAGCTTGCTTGCACTGGGGAGATCGTTCTTGGCTATTTTTTCGGTCAAGTTATGAGCATCCTTGGTGTTTCACAGTTTCAGAGAAAAGATAATGCCAACTTGCTGATAGGTTCCAAATTGTAGAAGCCTACACAAGAAAAAGGGAAATAGGACTGACTAAACAAACATTTGGCAGGATCTTCTCCTATATGTAAAGAGGTTTACTCAGCTATATGGCAGTCTAAAGCTCCCAAAAGAATCAACGTTCTTATTTAGGTAATGATTAATGGTTCATTGAATTGTTCTGATTACAAAAATCAAGGAGGGTTAATTTCCTAAATTTGATATTACAAAAATACTCTAACTTCGAAAATAATTTACAATAGAAGGGTAGGACTGTAGGAGCGGTTGATGGGACTCTGGAATATGTTTGATCTCTTGTCAGTTTCCAATGAGTTTTGTAATGTTAGTTTATTTTTATTATTCTTAGGATTAATGTTGATCTTTTTTCCCAGTTTTATTCATATGCTTTTCGTTGTAGAATTTAGTCTGCACAAGTAATGTTCTGTGTTTTTCCTTTTCAAATAATTTTGAATTTAGAGGCCTGATTTTATTCGATTTGCAGTCAACTTGACAACAACAACTTTAGTGGGACCACAATACCAGATTCTTATGGAAATATGACTAAATTGCTGAAATTGTAAGTTAATTTTAAATTCTTGATTTCAGACTTGTAGACTATTGAAACAATGGAGACATAAACTTCTGTTTTAATTGTGAGCTCTATATGGTTATGTATTTATTTAAATAACCCAACCGACTTTCTTTAATTAACACACATGAAGCCTAGAAAAATGTAATTTCCATTTAAGTTAAAGTTCAAATGAGAGGGATGGTATTGCAATCGTCAGTGTAGTACCTACGTCTGAGAACAATTTATCTTGAAATATATGTGTCTAAGGAGAACTAAATTGACTGACAGAATCATATATATATATCTTAAAAATAGCATAATTTTGAACTGGTGCATTTATTTGCTTAAAAGAGATGTGATTATTGTTACTGTGGCAAGTGGAGCGCTGTTAAATAGGATAATTCATTATAAGATCTTATTCCATTATATGGTTGGCTATCTTATTCTTCCATCATATGATTATTGTGGTTAGTGGAGGTCTATTAAATAGTGAAGGTTTTTAAAATTTTGCTCATGATTTACAACCAATAATTCGCTATAAATACAAGAGAGAAAGCCTAAAAGAAAGCTAAAAATAATTTAATCTAATCAAATCCCCTAGACTTTTAGGCCTAACAGATTACAAAATACAAGAAAGATACTTTTCTAAAAAAAGGCCCTTGGGTGGCTATAGATGCGGACTTGGTGTTGTGTCCTTTGGTATGGGAGATTCAACTGCGTTTAAAGTGATTCTTCTATCTCTCTCAATAGTTTCTTAAACTCAGTCCTCTAATGTGAAATTGTATGCCTCGTAACGTCCAACTAATACACTTAAAGGCTAAGGGGGTGTTTGGGACTCCAACTTGGAGTGGGTTGAGTGTGTTATAATAGACCAGTCAACGTTTAGGGCACGTGTTAGAATAATGGGGAGTAAGGGTTATTTAACCCCTGTTTGCTATAGTAAAACTATTTACAATTTAGTGGTTAAAATAACCAGCTTCCCCTCCCTCCAATGTTTCCAATAGCACCACCCATTGGTGACCAACTCTGATGATCACTTTCGGCGACTACCTCCAACGATTACTCCGACGGCCAACCTCAGGGAAGACCACTTTTGATGTCCAATTTTGGCGATGACCACCTTTGATGACTAGCTTTGACGATTACCTCCCGTGGCAAACTCTAATTACCACCTATACAACCAACTTTGGTGGCCAACTCCGGCAATCACTCTGGCGGCCAACTCCATCGAAGACCAGCTTTAATCGAACTTAATGTGGATGTGTCCAAGCTTTTTGAGTACTCTGCAAGACTGAAATGTAAGGTGGAGACTATACCTTTTCTCTATCTTGGTTTACCCCTTGGGGGTTACCCTAAACGAACTTCCTTGTGGCTGCTATAAGTGATAAATTTCAGAGGAAAATTGATTGATGGAAAAGATTCACTCTTTCAAGAAGACTTTTAGCCTTATGTAACTCGGTTTTGGCTAATTTTCCTATATATTATATGTCTATCTTTCTTATGCCTTATTCTGTAAGTTTGTAACTAGAACGACTTGTGTGTAATTTCTTTTGGTATGATTTAGCGGGTAGCAAGATAAATCATTTGGTCAGATGGAATTTGACTTCTAAATTTAAGATTCATTGAGGCCTTGGCATCAGTGCTTTTCACCACAGAAATGTGGCCCTTGTTGCAAAATGGGGCTGGAGATTTATGCAAGAAACTGAATCTTTTTGGAGGAAGGTTATCATTAGCTTTCACGACTCTGATTAGTTTGAACGAAACACTTGCGGTGAGGCTCACTCTAGTCTCTGCAGCCCTTGGGTCAACAATTCTAAGTCTTGGAAAAAGGTGGAGAGTTTTGCACATTTCAAAGTTGGCAATGCTATTTGTGGTTCATTTCAGAAAGATACTTGGTTAGTTAAAGCTTCTTTCAAAATGAGGTTTCCACGGCTTTTTCCAATTTTTAATGAAACAGATGGTACTATGAGTTCTTTGTGGGATACATCAACTACTTCTTTGAGTATTTCCTTTAGACGAGCCTTGAAGGATGATGAGGCTGCTGAATTTTAGATTATTCTATCATGCCTTTCTTCGGTTTCATTATCTTCTTGTGGGGGATGTTCATGTTTGAGCTCTTGAATCTTTAGGATCCTTCCTGGTTATATCTCTCTCAAGTTATTTGGCTTCTTCTTCCTTGATGGCCAATGAACTTTATAAAGCAGTTTGGAAGTCAAAGTGGCCAAAGAGAATCAACATTATCATTTGGATTATGATCAATTGAAGTCTTAATTCGGCTGAAGTACTGCAAAGGAAGAATCCTTCACATTGTCCTATGCCTTCCGTATGCTTTCTTTGCTTTTCTCTTTTGAAAGAGAAATTGAAGAAATAAAATTATTATTCTCCTTTTCTAATTCAATATGTACAATTGAGGTCTTGTTATATTGGAGCAAGACATCTTACAATTATGACAAGGATAAAAGGCAATGATGGAAAAATATTTGACAACTAATATTTTTACACAAATATTCATATAAATTCTAACACTCCCCCTCAAACTGGTTTAAAGATGTCTTCCATAGCCAACTTGTCAATGAATCTGTCAAATTGTTTCCTTGGAAAGCCTTTTGTTAGTACATAAAAAATTTGGTGAATTGGGTTCTTAGGATTTCAGCAAGGGAGAATTTACAGCAATTACTAGTCAGTCCTATCTTTCATCTAGAGCTCAACTTTTTTATTTTATTTATTTATTTATTTTTATTTTTTTAATTTTTAATTTAATTTAATTTTATTTGAACAACTGCTTTCATTGAGAAAAAAAATGAAAGAATACATGGGCAACAAAAAAAATAAGCCCACCAAAACACCCCATCTAAAAAAAGGGATTCCCGCTAAGTAAAATGTTTCCTAGAGAATAGTTACAAAAAAACTTCGAAACCGAAGCCCTAAGGGACACATGAAACCTCACCAAAGCCCAAACCTCACAAGGGTCCCTATCCTTGCCTTTAAACACTCTATCATTCCTCTCATCCCAAATAACCACACACACCCTAGCAAGCCACAAAACGACCTTTCACAGGTGGATGGAGGAGGAACTCCTTGATCGTTGCACGAATGTCTCTCTGACTAGCAATACTAACATCGAACTCTTGCAAGAAGAGGCTCCACAAAGTCCTTGCAAACTGACAGTCCCAAAGGAAGTGATCCATGTCTTCCTCCACCTTCCGACAAAGGATGCAACAAAAAAGCCCCTCAAGCGAGGTTCTTCTCCTAACAAGCCTATCAAGAGTGTTAACATGACCAAGCAAGACTTGCCAAGTAAAAAATCTGACTTTCTTAAGAATCTTAATCCTCCAAATCACATTGAACACAGACTCTTCAGAGGGAGAGGGATCCAATGACAGTCTGAAGAAGGATTTACAAAAAAACCCTTCACTAAGATTCGGACTCCAAATGTGAACATCCCTTCTCCTCACTCTAAAGTTGCACGTTTCCAATAAAGAAAGAAAAGAGGCAATCTCTATCCTTTTCCTATTAGACAAGTGGCAACGGAACCCAAAGGAAAAAGACAGGGAGTTCTCAGACCAAATCAAGAAATCCGAGATCGGGTGATTTTTAAAGGAAGATTAGTGATAAAGATGCGGGAAGACAGAAGAGAGCACAATCCCCCACCCACTCATCCTCCCAAAAGTACACGTCCTTACCATCCCCCACAACACACCGAACAAAATTAGAAAAAGAAGGAAGCTAAAACAAAATGTCTTTCCACGGATTTTGATGTGTGCCTTTAACCCCTTTCTCCAACCATTCAAAAGGATGATTACCATGCTTGCTCACAATGATCCTACGCCACAAAGCCTCGGGCTCAAGGGTGAAGTGCCAAAGCCACTTATCCAAAAAACTCTGTTGCAAGTCCCTAGATTACCAATCTCCAACCCCCTTGATGCACAGGCCGCCCAATTGCCTTCCAACTGACCAAATGAGAACCCTTCCCTTCATCCATCCCCTCCCACAAAAAGTCCCTCATGAATTTTTCTAAACTCTTACAAACCGAGCTAGGAACCCAAAAAAGGGAAAAGTAGTACACATGAACACCACTTAGCACTGATCTGATTAGGTTAACCTACCCGCTTTGGAGAAAAAGCTTTTCTTCCACGAAGCAAGCCTCTTGCAAATCTTCTAAAAAATTGGATCCCAAAACGTCGTAGCCCTCGGATTACCTCCCAAAGGGAGCCCAAGGTAAGAAGAAGGGAAAGAACCAACCTTGCACACTTCTCTGCCCATCTCCCAATCTTCTCTTGGTCACCGTTAATCCCCAAAATTTGACACTTGCTTTTGTTAATTTTAAGACCGGACATGGCTTCAAAAAACTCCACCATGTGATTAAGGATCAAGAAAGACTCCTCTTTACCCGAACAAAACAAAATTGTGTTTTTCATGACACATCTAAAGATTGGCCGAATAGATGGGGATCAACCCGTCTTTTAGCTTCTTCTTGGAGTTCGCAATCCAAGTTTTTTGAAGATTACTTTATTCAAGACATTTGTTTGAATTGGAAGGCCTTTATATTCTCTACGTAATCAAGCATCTTATTATGATTGCACTCTTTGATTTCTTGTATTTCCTACATCTTGAATTGGATATGATGAGGGGGCTATGGAGGTGTCAACTTAGTTGAAATGTCCGGGTGCACCTATTGGTCCCCACTTACTTTTTTGGATATTTTGTTTTTTTGTAATTGAGTTATTGCTCTTTCCATTAAATTAATGAAAAGTTCCATTTCCGTTTTGAAAAAAATAGTACATCAGAAATTTGCTCTGATGTAGGAAGATAAAGAATACATATTGTTCTTGCTTCAATCTTCTCCTTCATTAAATGTTATCAACCTTGATATGTTTTGTTCTATAATGTAGAATTGAATTATGATACCGGTTTTATTGTCACAATAAATCCGTATAGGTTTCTTCAAAGAAATCTTCAATTCTTCAAATATTCTTTTGGTTCCTATGTCCTCACAAATTCCATGAGCTAAAGCTTTAAACTCTGCTTCAACCAAGGACGAAAATATCGTCATTGATATAAATATTGGTAACTCAGATTTACAAATATATCGACAGATATTCTAAGAAAAATCATGGATATCACAAAAATTTATAAAAATATTGTGAAATTTTTAGTGAAATTTTGTATTTAGGTAATAAACTATGACTTTAACCATATAAATCAATAATTAAAACCCAAATATGATTAGTAATGAAATGATAGATAATATTGAAGACCGAAAAATGAATATGTCATTGATAAAGTCTTATTCATACAGATAGAAGGTCAAATACAATGTGCAATAGTAAGATGAGTACCTAGGAGGTACTAGCCCAACATTAGCATAATTATTTTGATAGTGGCAACTCTCAAGTCATAGTATGTTCAAAATTTGTAACGTAATTGAATGTATGGCATGCATGAGTATCAACGTTGGCCCAATGAACTAGGAGTATAACTTGGATCAAACCATGTTCCATATAAATGATGATTCTTGAAAAATATATATAACATAGAGGTTTTGAGTTTGAGTTTTCATCGCTTTCACGAGGAGTTGTAGTCCTTGTGTATAGATCGATGTGTTATGCCCACAACCTTGTTCGTTAGAGGCGGAGAAACAAACACAAATGAAATCTTTTAATTGCTTGGAGAGGTAAAGTTGGGCAACAAGAAAAGGACTTGGAGGCTTGATTGGTGAGTACCTGATTCACACCTAGATCATTTTCATTGCATCTAGTACTCAATCCAAACTGTTATCTATCTCCCACTAGTCAAATCACTATAACCATAAGAACCGTAGCCACTTGAATGACTATAATTATTATTGCAATAACCAAATTACTGCTGTTATAGGCATATTATCCATATCCTTATTGACCATCGAAACTCATTCCTCCATTTGAAACAAGTGAGTCTACATCAACTTGAACTTCATCATTCGTGGATTTTCAACGAATGGAAGGTTTTCTTATGCTCCAATTTTTGGTCCACCAGCTCTCTGAACATGATAAGACTACCAAGCATCATCGAGTGGTGCGGGCTTAACCCACATATAGAGTGGATCACCGTCTTCATCACCTAATTCAATCCCAACCTCATGCAAATCTAGATAGTTAGTACTTTCCTCGACCTTGTAAGGTTCTTCTTGTGTATCCCTTATTTTCAACTTCATATGATATGAGTAGAAACTATGGAAAGAAGCAGAACTCGTAGCAATTCAAGTTTGAGGTGAAATGATGTGAAAATTCAATGAATTTTTTTTTGAATGAAAGTTCCGGATAGTAAAAAAAGAAGCAAAATTCACAACAATTCAAGTTTGAGGTGAAATGAAGTGAAAATTTGATAGAAAAAGTTTGAATGAGATTGAAACATAAAACATATGGTTTTTTTCAAATTTTATTTCTTGGAAATGAAAGATTTAGATGGAAAAATATTTGACAATTAATATTTATACACATTTATTCATATAAATTCCAACGACTCTTCATTGATAAAATGAAAAGAGACTAATGCTCAAAATACATGTTTTTTTTTTACTTTATAAAGAATCTCATAATCATATTTTCTTTGATTGTGGGTATGCTCAACACTGTTGGAGGTTATTATTTGATCTTTGAAACATCAGCTGGGTTTTCTCAGATTCTTTGAAAGAAAATGTGTCACAGCTCTTACGTGGATCTAGGTGGAATTCGCAAGCTCATTTGCTTTTGGTGAATGCAGTCAAGGCCATTCTCTCTAAACTTTGGATGGAAAGAAATCATCGTATCTTTCAGAATTTCTCAAAAAGTTATTGCGTTCTTTTTGATGCGGCTCGTCTAAAGGCTTCTTCATTGTGATCCCTCTCCAAATCTTTTGAAGGGTCTTCAATTCAGGACATTTATCGCAATTGGAATGCTTTTATCGTGCCCCTTTAAATTACTGTAATTTCGTTGATGTTCTTTATTATGATTCTTTGGGATGTTTTTGCGTATTTATGCTTCCAAGACCTTTTATGTTCTTGCTTTTTGATTTTTTATACCTTTGAGCATATGTCCTATACATTTCCTTGATGAAAAGATAAAAACAATCCCTGATAACCTAAATAATCTGACCAACCTAAATAATCTAGTACAGTTCCACGCTCGTAAATTTGAAATAACAATGTGGAGTTGTACCGTTTGTAAAATGTAAATGTATTGGTTGTCTTTGTGATTGATTTTGCACAGGAGTCTAAGGAACTGTACCTTGCAAGGATCCATTCCAGATCTGAGCAGAATAAAGAACCTCGGTTATCTGTAAGTCTAAATTAGGTTTCTTTAGTATATGTGACGTCTTCGTTATATTGGCTTCATGAATGTAAGAGGTACATGCCTCCAGAATGACCCTAATATCTTTTACTGTTTCTTCATATTTCAGAGATCTAAGTTCCAATCAATTAAGTGGATTGATACCACGAAGTAAACTCTCTGAGAATATCACAACCATGTAAGAACCTCATCTTTATCGTTGGCAAATGAAAGTTCAGTGTTCGATTAAAGAACTTTGAAGATTTAAAACCTGCAATAAAAATATGATGTGGAATGTCTATTTGATATTTTTTTTTTGTCTATATATTAACTGCAGCATTTTATCCAACAACCATCTTACCGGCACCATACCATCCAGCCTTTCGGATCTACCACATCTTCAGAAATTGTGAGTGGATTTTATCTTCCGTTATGATATAGTGTAGGGATTAGGGTAAACTGGACTATCTTGGTCAAATCTTTGATGGATTAAGATTAGGATTAAGATTAGTTTTCTTGGTTTATTAGGATTATAATTAATTTCCTTGATTAACTAGGATTAGGATTAGGAAACAAAGAGAGAGGATTTTGATATGGAGGTTATTGAAACATGGTGGAGCTCAAAAGAAATAGGCTGGACTAATATTTAAAGGAATTCAGGAGGGATCCTAACCATGTGGGATTAAAGTAAGATCTCGGTAGTTGAAGTATTGAAAGGAGCATATTCAGTTTCTCTTAAATGCAAAACCGTAAGTAAAAAGGAATGTTGGACCAATGTTTATGGGCTGACAAACTATAGAGAAAGGAAGTTCTTATGACTGGAACTATCCTCTCTTGTGGGTCATTGTATTGGACCTTGGTGCCTTGGAGGAGACTTTAATGCAACCCGATGGGTTCATGATCGATTTCCTTTGGGTCGAGTAACAGGGGGGCGTGAGGAAGTTCAACAAAGTCATATAGGATGTTAAACTAATGGAAATTCCTCCGTCTAATGGTCGATTCATGTGGTCTAGAGAAGGGAATATGATCTCTTGTTCACTTAGTGATAGATTCCTTGTATCACCCGACTGGGATGAAGCCTTTGAAAATTCAAGAGTGGCTAGTCAGGTTCATATTCACTTGGATCACTTTCTTATATTGCTGGAAGCTGGATCCTTTGAATGGGATCCGTCCCCATTTCGCTTTGTAATAGTTGGCTTCTAAATAAGGATTGTTGTCAAATTATGGAAAGATCCTTAAACAAATCCTTCACAAGAGGTTGGGCTGGTTTTGTTATCTCAATGAAATTGAGGAAATTAAAGCCAGTTCTGAAAGATTGGCAAGAAGGTGTAAAGAAAATGAGGAAAAGGCAGGAAGAGGCTCTTATTGAGGAAATTGATAAGCTGGACAGTATAGCTGAAAACTCAGATTCTGAGCATATAGATTCAACTTTGAGGTTATCATTGAAAGCAGATTTACTTGCCATTTACAGAATGGATGAAAGGAACCTAAATAAAAAAAGTAGGCTTGATTGGCTTAAGTTGGGAGATGAGAATACCAACTTTTTCCACAGATTTCTAGCTGCAAAAAGGAGAGAATTTGATTTTGGAGCTGATCAATGACCAGGGGAACCCAACTTCCTCCTTCCGAGATATTGAAAGCCTTATTCTAAATTTTTATTCTTCACTTCACACCAAATCCATTGATGCTGGGCGTATTCCCCTAAATTTCTAGTGGCCCTCGGTTTCAAATGCTCAATATTCAGTGCTGGTTACTTGGTTCACATTGGGGGAAATAAGAAATGCTGTTAAGGCTCTTGGAAGGAATAAGGCGCTGGGTCCAGAGGGATTTACTGTGGAGTTCTTAAAATTTTGGGATCTCTTTAAAGATTTCTTGAAGCTCTTTGCAGAATTTTATGAGAATGGCAAATTGAATGCTTGTATAAAAGAAAACTTCATTTGTTTGGTTCCAAAAAAGGAAGATGCAGCCTATGTAAAAGATTTTAGGCCCATTAGCCTAACCACTCTAGTATATAAAATTGTAGCAAAAGTGTTAACTGAAAGGCTTAACAAAGTAATGCCTAGCATCATTGCACCTAATCAAAGTGCATTTTTAGAGGGTCGTCAAATCCTTGATCCGGTGCTAATTGCAAATGAAGCGGTTGAGGATTATCGTGCAAAGAAAAAGAAAGGTTGGATTATAAAGCTAGATATGGAAAAAGCTTTCGACCGAGTTGACTGGGCCTTCCTTGAAAAGGTCCTATTTGAAAAGAAGTTTGCCCCCGTTGGATATCATGGTTGATGGGTTGTGTCACCCATCCAAAGTTTTCCAATTTCATTAATGGGAGGCCAAAAGGTAGAGTATTAGCCACTAGAGGTATTCGTCAAGGAGACCCACTTTCACCCTACCTCTTTTTACTTGTTAGTGAAGTTTTAAATGCTCTATTGTTGAGACTTCATGAAAAAGTGCTGTATGAAGGATTTTTGGTGGGTAAAGATAAAATTCATGTCTCTATTCTCCAATTTGCTGATGATACCTTGATATTTTGTAAATATGATGATGATATGGTTGAAAATTTGAGAAAGACCATTGAAGTGTTTGAGTGGTGCTCCGGTCAAAAGGTAAACTGGGAAAAGTCAGCCTTATGTGGGGTTAATGTGGAAGACTATAAGGTGAATTCAGTAGCTTCTATTTTGAATTGCAAGGTGACTCATCTGCCCTTCATGTATCTCGACTCACCTTTGGGTGGTTATCCAAAAAAGGTCGTTTTCTGGCAGCCCGTCATTGATAAAATCCAACTCAAATTAGAAAAATGGAAAAGATACAATTTATCACGTGGGGGAAGGGCAACTTTTTTACTATTTTAGAAATTAGTTTCCTTTTAGTTATCCTTTTAGGATTCTTTCTTGCATTTTATTCTCTATAAATAGAGAATCCCCCAGTCGTATTAGACAACTTTCATAATAATATAGATTTGAATGGATTCTTGGAGAGAATGCTCCTTGTTATCTCTTTAGGCTACATCACATTGGGTCTCATTTTCCTCTCATAAGGGTTCTCTTAAGAGTTTTTTGGTCTTTTGTTGTGCAATATTGTCAGTATTTGGTTAGATGTTTCACTTTGTTTTGGTTCGATTTGTCTCTTAGATTCTTATGGGGCACCATCCTTAGTTGAAGCTTTTTGTCTTATTTGGCCTGTATCATCTTTATATTGTGTTTGTCTCTTGTATTGGCCTTCTAATTGGAGGTCTTGTATATTGGAGGATTAGTCTTTTTTTATTTATATCAATGAAATTTTTTTGTCCTTTTTCTAAAAAAAACAATAAATAGAAAACTACTAATTAACCAAAAAAAAAAAAAAAGAAAGAAAGAAAAAGAAAAACAAAAGAAAAGAAAGAAATAACCAACAATTTTCTAAGGATGGGCAAAATAGATTTGTCTCTCCGAGCATTCACTTTGATTTGAAGTCGCTGATTAATCTAACATATAACTCAATGTACAAAGTAATGATTATTTGGTCAGTTCCACATGGCAGGTCAGTTGCAAATAATTCATTGAACGGCTCTGTTCCATCCACCATATGGCAAAGCAGGACGCTCAATCCTCTGGACAGCCTTACAATGTAAGACCTGAAGTAACTAAATTGCTATGCTGAGGGGTTGAAGAATTATGGATTTATGTGAGAGCTGAGTGTCTTGTTAGCTTGTTTTGTTGCAACGGCTATTAATACATGTTCATAATAGAATGCAGTTCTCTTACCAAATATTTATTTTTGCCTCTTCCATACTGCAGAGAGTTGCAGAACAATAATTTTTCAAATATTGTGGGAAGCATCCATCTTCCTCTGAATGTTTCTGTCTGGTTTGTTTCTTCTTAACTTTGGCAGATCAAAATTAGTACAATCTTTTATGCAAAGAACTATATCTTCAATTGCCATAATGCATGTGTACTACTCGATACATTGGTGCGGAATGGAACAATCTCCCCTAGTATATTTCTGGCTGCAAGTACATGTGTGCACAGCGTACAACCAAACTTTTCAAGTTGATGTTTCATTCTTTCTTATGGACATTTTTTTCTCTAAATTTCAGGCTTCATGGAAATCCTGCTTGTGCTAATAACAGCCTGCTGGACTTTTGTGGATCTGAGAGTGAGGATATAATTGACGTACCAACAAATAACACTCTTGGCTGTTCTGGCTCAATATGTCCACCTTCTTACGAATGTTACGCGGCGAAATGTCCCTCATCTTGTCTCTGTTCTGCACCTCTTCTAATTGGATATCGTTTGAAAAGTCCTGGATTCTCACGTTTCAGTCCATATCAACAAATGTTTGAGGAGTATCTGACCAGTGGTCTTAAGGTACATCTTGAACAGTTGGACATTGGTTCTCCTGTGTGGGAAAAAGGACCTCGATTAAGAATGAACCTGAAGCTTTTCCCTCTGTATGTTGCTGATAGCAATAGTTCTCACATGTTCAATGACAGCGAGGTTTTACGAATTGTTTCCAAGTTTACAAATTGGAAAATTCAAGATAGCGATATATTTGGACCATATGAACTTCTCAGCTTGTCAATATCAGATGTTTATAAGAACGGTTGGTCTTGAAAACTTCTCTGATGTGTTTTGTTGGGATATTAACTCTTCTATTAGAGATTAAATTACAAGTTTAGTCTTTGAACTTTCAGATTTGTGTCTATTTGGTCTATAAACTTTAAAAAATGTCTATTAGGTCTTCAAGCTTTCAATTCTATGTCTAATGGGTTCCTAACATATTCAAACTTTTAAAAATTAATTAATAATTTATCTATTATATATAAGTTGGATTTTGTCTAATGCAACCTTAAAATTTCAATTTTATATTTAGTAGTTCTGTAAATTTAAAAAAATATTGAATAAGTCAATGATCTATCAAATACAAAATCGAAAAGTTTAGGGATCTAGGACATAAAATTGAAAGTTTAAGCTATTAGACACTATTTGAAGTCTAGGAACCTAATGCACATAAATTTGAGAGTTTAAGAATCTATTAAACCCTTTTAAAAGTTTAGGAATCTATTGGACTCCAAATTAAAAGTTCAAGGACCTATTAGATAATTTTGAAAGTTCAAGGACTAAATAGACACAAACATAAAAGTTTGGGGATTAAATTTGTAATTTAAGCTTTATTAAATTATCCGAGACTGATGGTTGTTATAAAAGCTCACTTTTAAGTTTTACCTTTGGTTCACATGTTACCTACTGAAGCAATTGGAAAAAACCTGCCTATACTTGTGATTTCTAATTATTATCCATTGTATAGCATGGAAACCCTGTCTGTGGCACAGTGGTAACCTTTTATGCATTTTTTATTGGGTCATTAGCTATATAAATGCATGTTTTGATTATCTTTGCGAAATGCATTTGCATAATTGTTCTTTTATATTATTTCCGTATATAATGGTGACTTTTTCTTCCTTATGATGGTTCTGTATTTATGATTTCGTATGCATTTTTTTTAATTAAAGAGGCTTATGTCAATTAGTTATTGACAATAGAAAATATTCCTGATGACATGACATTTTCTATGATTTCAACCTTGTTGATTATAGTTTAATACAGCCATTTTGGCACCATCATAACCAATACTGAGCAGATGACAGCAGTTTTCTAAATTATGAAACTGTAAGACCATATAATTAGCATTAATATTATTTTTTATAGGACACCTACATGGTGTGGCTATTTTGAGGTACTATCGAATTATTATCACAATCCTTCAAAATTGTTGTTTTGACTTAAAGGGTTTTATTTATTATTATTATTATTATTTCTTTTATTGCAGTATTTGTCACACCATCATCTGATTCTACTATAAGTAAAGGGGCATTGGCTGGAATAATATTAGGAGCAATTGCTGGCGGAGCAATGTTATCTGCAGTTGTTTTTATTTTTATTATCAGATCACGTGTGAGAGGCCACCACATCTCAAGAAGGCGTCATCGTAAGTAGTTTAACTTCCTTAAAAATTAGAATGTGCTATTTTATGCGCGTTGTCCCTAGCGTTAGAAGTTCTTGATAAGTGAACAATAATATGGCTACATATGGGCTATGGTTTAGATGTTAGTTTGTTAAGAAGCACAGACACCGACACGGCGACACACCTATTGTGGAGAAAAAAAAAAAAA